>MUZC01001299.1:1423377-1473873 GCA_002072015.1 Radix auricularia
AATGTGGATGTCTTGTGATGGAATGTGGATGTCTTGTGATGGAATGTGGATGTCTTGTGATGGAATGTGGATGTCTTGTGATGGAATGTGGATATCTTGTGATGGAATGTGGATGTCTTGTGATGGAATGTGGATGTCTTGTGATGGAATGTGGATGTCTTGTGGTGGAATGTGGATGTCTTGTGGTGGAATGTGGATGTTTTGTGATGGAATGTGGATGTCTTGTGATGGAATGTGGATGTTTTGTGATGGAATGTGAAAGTCAAATGATGTAATGTGGATGTCTTGTGATGGAATGTGGATGATTTGTGATGGAATGTGGATGTTTTGTGATGGAATGTGGATGTCTTATGGTGGAATGTGGGTGTTTTGTGGTGGAATGTGGATGTTTTGTGATGGAATGTGGATGTCTTGTGGTGGAATGTGGATGTTTGGTGATGGAATGTGAAAGTCAAATGATGTAATGTTGATGTCTTGTGATGTAATGTGTATGTCTTGTGATGTTAAGATGAAACTATCCAGTGTTTGGGTTATGATAAAGCTGGCCATGTGTGTTGTACGAAAGTTAAAACGATCAAACATGGTCTTCACGGTGCTCTCTATAACTAAACACAGCGAATTACTGTTGAAGAGTATGCTCTGTATAACTAAACACAAAGAATTACTGATGAAGAGTATGTATTAAAAACTAATATTTGTACCTTCGTATCAATTTATGACTACTCTCTTCTTTGAACAAATCTTTTTTTTAAAAATATCATCTTTAACAAATCTGTATTTAACCAATCTCATCTTTGACAAAATATCAACACTGACTAAATCCTAACTTTGAACAAATATCATCTTTGATGAAATTATATCTTGTAACAAAAAATATTTATATGCGAATGAAATGATTTAACGAAATAGAATTTTTTGAAATGTGTGGGTTTTTTTTTGTATGCTGTATTCTGTATGTTGTATTTTGCATGTTGTATGCTGCAGATTGTGTTGAACTTTACTTTTCTGCACGTTTTACAGTTAACACATATTCCCTATAAATAAAACACTCTAAACCCGCCTTTCTTAATGTTAGCTTTGATTGATTTCATCCAGTAATATACCCAGTGTGTAAGGTTTGCCCAGTGTGTAAGATTTACCTCAGTTACCAATTCTTCCAGTGCTGCAATATTCTAATGGTGTGATCTATTAACAGACCTCACAGCATCATGACGGGCTGACCATCTTGTGTTATACGAGGTTTGGTTAACAGGTATCCCTGTCAGGTGTTTTTGAAGTACCTGCAAACGATTAGTAGATGCAACAAGCTAGATATAAAGACTTTGCAGAAGGAAAACAATATTTGTCAGGCTGCAGCAGGACAACTTTTAATGCACGTTTCCCCGAAAAATTTAGGGAATGAGCTGTGCATGGCACATAATCAGCACCACTATACTTCTCACAAAGGATAACGTGGGAGTCCCTGACTTTAGCCCAGTCAGCCCCCACCCAAAAAAAATATAAAAAATCCGCCACTAGGTTGCATATGTTGTTGAGAAATGTATCTTTAAATCAATATAACTTAATACATATGATATACATATATAAGTATATTTATATAAGCACATGTATAGCTTGCTAAGAAAAGACGAATAATATTTTTTTACAATATTTAAAAAATATTTTCTCTATAGTTTAGGTGCATGAAATGTGATGTGTGAAGTTCAATAAATGGTTGTTAGTTACAACTAGACAGAACACTCTTCATTGTAATATTGTATAAGTTTGTTGACGTTTATATTATATGGCATCGGTCCGTCCTCGTGGAAAGATGGCGTTTACTCCTGCTTCTCTTTCACCCTTTCCATTTCTTCGGGCCCTTCTCCCTTCACTCCTAGCTGTGAGGGATGCTTCCGCGATTTGGATGCCCTAACGCACTTTAGCCCGCCCGTGGGTGCGCTCCTCGGCCATGGTCTAACACATAGTAATAGTATGGTCTATCTGCGCCAGTGACATGTCTTACCTGGGCTAGTTAGCTGGTTAGGACAACGTCCTGTTTAACCTGGACTAGTTAGCTGGTTAGGACAACGTCCTGTTTAACCTGGACTAGTTAGCTGGTTAGGACAACGTCCTGTTTAACAGTTAATTCTATTTATCCATAACGCAACGCCCGTGGTAGCTTGTGGGTGCCTAAGTCAATTTTGTAAACAAGCATTGACTTTCATTGTACATATAACTTCTGGTAAATTTACTATTGAAAACGGATCCAAGATTTAAACAACAATTTCCCTTATCATCACCCTTACCCTTAAGTCCAGTGGTTCCTAAAGTGGTCCGTACGGACCCCCAGAGGTCTGCGGAACCTTTCAGGGGGTTCGTAAAAAATTAAAATTGATTTGGGGGTCCATGAACAACGTCAGGGGGTCCACGGAAAGTTTAATATAAAAATAATAAAATTATGCTTTTTAAAAAAAATATATATTACGGAAATAAAAATAACAATGAATACTGAGGTGGCGATTTTTAGGACCTGAGTAAAATAAAGTTGTTTGACCTAGAAAAAAGAGAAAAAATCTACGATATATACACAGCCGTAACCAATCAAAATGCTTGGTTAATTGAAAGGTATGTCAAGTTTGATGCGTGAGAAAGGCGGAAACACTGTGTTGGTCATAAATATACAATCTTTTAACGGAAATGACGATGATTGCAGGGTTGGGTAAATTTTGACGTGTCGGTAAGTCATATTTATCTTAGTCAGGAAGACTCCAGCTTTCTATTGATACCACATTTGGTATGATTAGACGATTCTAAATACTTGAACGGAGTAAAAAAAAAAAAAAAATCTTTTTTTCAAAATTCGATCAAACACCATTTTAGAGACTTAGCAAAATAATATATAAAAACAAGGGCTGTTATCGATTAATTTAAATTTAATCGTTAACTTTTGAAAAGTTCCGAATAATTCATAGATTATTTTGATTAAAGCTAAAAATAAGATGAATGACGTCATTAAACTGAAAATTTGAAGGGAAGTAACAAAAATAGGTAAATGATATTTTTTTTTAAAAATATAAGTAGTTCAATATAATATCAATGAATTGAAATTTTGTTATTGTTAACTAGCCTAATTAAAAACAATGTTTAATATCATTTTCCTTATAAAAACAGCTTATTTTAAAGTTTACTTTAAAAATCTTTTTTTTTAATAGAGAAGTTTGTACGAACTATTATTAATTATAAATAATTAATTTTTTTTTATAAATCGCAAACATTCACTGAAACATATTCTTCAATTTTAATCGCTATTTTATCGATTGATATAATTTTAGTCGATTTAAAAATTACTGATTAATCTAGAAATTAATCGTTATTTTCCGCAGCCCTGATAAAAATATTTTCTAGTATATTATGATAAAATGTTTAAAATATAATTAACATTAAACTTAAACACTTTCCTTAGAATCCAAATAAATTAAAACATAGAAATCTCTCCCCCACTTTTTTTTTTTAAGTTTAAGATGGCGCAGTGTGAGACATAGCCTACTACCGAAAATAGTTTTTATACAGCAACGTAATTATGCTGCTACAAGCATAAATTGGCTACAATATAAAGTCTAAAAGAGTCGTACATGTAATGACAATTTATTGTTATTTCATGCTGATACGAAATGTATAAACAATTTCCCCAATCTAAGGCTAAAAGAAGTTTAGTATTGTTCGTTGGAAGTTTTGATATAGACCCTAGTTGAATTTTTGTATTGATTATCCAGATAGTTTAATTTTGAACGCAAGTGTTAAGTTTATAGGCTAGTAATACTTGATTACAATTTATATCTTTTGGAAACAATATGTTAACATTTTCAATTTAGTTATACATTAAGGTTAATTTTGAAAAAAAATTAAAACACACAAAGGGATCGTAAGTTTTTTTAATAAAAATAAATAGAATTGTATCCTTGCGTCCTACGTTGAATAATTCTAAAGGGTTTTACTGCAGCATTTCATTGAAAAAGTTAGTAATAAATAGTACTTTAACCGTTTGAAATAAAACCTTTTCATTTTATATACACTTTTTAAAATATATTTTTGTGCCCTTTTTAACAGATGAATGAGCCGAAGAAAAAATGTAGACAGTTTTGGATCTAGATATGAAATATGGCTTTATTTCCTCAACAGGAAATAGTATTTTACCAATGTATCTTCGGTTTTAAAAAAATAATTTTTGAATGATTCTACGAAACCTTCCAAGCTTAAGGAACCTTTAATGAAAATCCATAGTTAAAAAAAAAATATATAAAGATTTAACTTTTTTTTTTTTTTTTTTTTTTTAGCAGTCTAAGTCTAAGAAACATATTTGAAAACACCATCACTTCAACAGCTCATAGTAGTCATAGGGACAACATCTAAGTGAGATGACGATGGACCGCGTGCGTCTTATCATTTTTCTTTATTGATTGCAAAGTCTGGAAAGCCCCACATGATTAGTTAAGAACTTATTTACCAGCTGAAATTAAGGTGATAAGTATTGTGTTGCACAAACCAGATTTCGACATAACAAAATGAATTCCATTAAGCAATAATTCAGTTCAAAGAAGGATTAATGAAATGGCTCAGTGTGTTGAAAATTCTTTATGTGAGTACTTTAAAACATCTGAATTTTCTCTACAGCTTGACGAGTCCACTTTACCAGGAAACGAGGCTTTACTTTTAGCTTATGTAAAATTTGTAAAAGAAGAACAATTTTGCCAAGAACTGTTGTTTGCTAAATGTTTGGAAACAGATTGTAAAGTTGAAACGTTATTTAGTGAATTAAAGAGATTTTACGATGAAAAAGCTATACTCTTTCATTTCTGTTGCCACCGACGGTGCTCCGGCAATGGTAGGAAGATACCGAGGTTTTCTGGTATACTTAAAACACGCTGTACCAAATGTATGTTCAGTGCATTGTGTCATTCGTCGACATTATTTAGTTGCAAAAATTTTAGTGAACGTTTGCATGGATCAATAGGTTATGTCATTAGAGCAGTTAATAAAATCCAAAAACAAAAGGAATGCCTTCAATTAGATTTTATTTTCTAAACTTTGATGGAAAATGATGAAGACTATTATTGTTTACTACTTCACACAGAAATACGTTGGATATCTAAAAGTTCATATCTAAATCGATTTTATGCCCTCTTTGATTCAGTGCTGGAAATCCTGGAAAGCAAAGTCAAATTTTAATGAACTCAAAAATGACATAGCAGACATGATAGATTTGTTTGCTAAATTTCACGAAACTAATTGGAAATGACAAGTTGACCAATTAAATTTAATCAAAACGAAAAGCGTAATATTGCATTTGTTGCAAAAATTTTATGTATAAATAAAACTTGGGGAGAAGAGAATCTTCTCAGATTCAAAATCTCCCGAAATTGCAAAATAGAGATGAAGACTTGCTTGCCTACTGTCAACACTTAGTGGCTCTTCATGCAGACCTAAACCAAAGATTTGAGGACATTCTTCACTTGGATATTTGCGACTGGTTGTTGAACCCTTTTGCTAGGGGACAAACTCAGACCCCAGACATTGATGAACCCATGCTAATACAGGAGCAACTTATTGAATTATCCACAAATGAGGAGCTTAAACCAGTTTGAATAAGGATACCACAAATTCTGGTTACATAAAGAGAAGCCAATTTTATATCCTGCATCA
Source organism: Radix auricularia (assembly GCA_002072015.1). NCBI lineage: Eukaryota > Metazoa > Mollusca > Gastropoda > Lymnaeidae > Radix > Radix auricularia. The sequence goes on from MUZC01001299.1 coordinate 1,429,057, forward strand.
TGGGTTATTGTACAGAAGTGGTTGACTGCTGTCCCATCTTCCTATTAGGTAGAACGTGGGTTCAGTGCAGTTTTGAGCCTATTCACAACGAAACGAAACCGGGTTGACATTAGTGCTCGTGGGGATTTGCGTTAGCTACTCACAAACATTAATCCGGACATAAATCTTATCAAGTTCATCCAAGCCTTTAATTTAGAAAATTAAATAAAATCAAATAAATAATAATTCTTCAACAAAGTGTGTGTGTGTTTTTTTTTTTTAAATTAGTAGATTTTTATACCATATATTTATGTAGCCTTTTCAATTGGGGGTCCTTGGGCAATTTTAACTATAAAAGGGGTTCACGGGTTAAAAAAAAAAGTTTGGGAACCACTGCTGTAGTCTGATTCACGAATAGATGCTTTTATTCATTGTTTAAGTTTGCGGGCAGCTTGTAAGGGAGATAAACACAAAGTGTTGCGCTCTTTAACTACCGCAGCTCACGATAACTCCATTGTGTATGGTCGTCTTACATCCAGAAAACCCATGTGAACTGGAGAATGCGCCATTTTTGTATGTGCTTTAGATATTAGGTTTCGGCGACATAAAAATATTAACATAGCCGACGAGAAAATGCAAAGACAGAGAGAGAGAATGTTGCAGTTCTAAAAAAATAAATAATAATACAATAATTTGAACAAGCTTTCGAGTTTGACATAAAAATAAAACGTCATCGTTCTAGTGTTGGCGAGTTAATCAATGTCGAGACGAATGGGTTCAACTGTAAATGAGAACATTCAACCATCGTCAGGTTTGGGTGAGTTAAGACTAGGTCAAACGTTGTAGATACAATTGTCTGATTCTCCGCCCCTGACTTCAAATGTTGTGGTCCGGTCAACCGAGGTGGCGTAGGGTGAGATGTGGTCACTGTCCAAGCTGTGACACACACACAAGCTGTGACACACACACAAGCTGTGACACACACACAAGCTGTGACACACACACAAGCTGGATCAGTTTGGTATACACAATAGACAGCCTATTGTCAATGGTCACCTGGTCCAATCTGTGCCTTCAGATTGCACAAGTGGACATACCTTGACCATCTGACTGGACATCGCCTCTCCCATGTTGTACGCCACTGACCAAGACACGGACAATCCCGTCGGATTAACTTATCATTTAGACGGTAGATAAGATGTGTATTTAACTTTCGCCTGCCAGATAACGTCTGTAACAAACTAACGTTTGACCAGCCCCCAGCTCTACTGGTCAGCTCTCATCTCGTCATTTCCTCAGCTAAATATTTCAATCCAAACTTCTGTTTCCGAGTTCTAGAGGAAACATTCCATTCAACTGTTTCTTCTTGAAAAGGATTTACCCGCTAATTCTGAGTAAGTGTTTAGGTTTTGTTCAAGGAGTACTAAAAGAGTATTTAGTACTCCTTGGTTTTGTTGTGTAGTTGTAGACAAATTACAATGATTTTTATAGCAACAGTTTGATTTGAAGAAATAAAGATTAAATGCTACAAAATTTTAAAAGTGGGACTTGTTACTTACACTGTTAGACGACTTGTTTTATATGCACGCCAACGTGAACAGAGTGGGATCAACGATCTTATTTATGGTTTATATTATATTTACGGCTGCGGAAATTAACGATTAATTTCTCGATTAATCTATTTATTTAAATATATCTCATAGAAATATTTTTTTAAATTAAATACTTAAGTCATTGGCATTTTATGAAATTTTCAGTTTAATGACGTCGAACATCTTATTTTCAGCTTTTAAGAAAATTATCGATTAATTATTCGGCAATTTTTTTAAAAGTTAACGATTAAATTTAAATTAATCGATAACAGCCCTAATTACTTTATATTATATCGATTTACAGTTACCAACTGGTAATCATTATATACCAATATATTTCAGTTCAAAACGGTCAAAATTAGTAGTAAAATGTGTGCACCGAATCGAATTTGTCAGAAACATTAAAAGAAATTCCAAGCGGTCCTTTAAATAAATAATTTGTTTATACTTATAGTAAAAATAGTATAGCTGTTAGCCCAGCAAGTTAATTGGGTACGATGGTACATAAATTATCAAACTATTATATCCAGGGGCGGATTAAGACTGCACGGGGCCCCTGGCTGCAATCAAACGGGGGCCCTATCCAGCCAGCGTCCCTTAAAATATGATTGCTCAAAGCTAATATAAGACTGCAACTAAATATTAATAGTGAAAAAAGAAACGAACACGAAAAAATAACTGTTTAAAATGTTCGCCGGTGTGTTAAAAATTGAGTGTGAAAAGAAAACTTTTATATTCCACCGCTGGAAATCGAACCCGACACCATTTGCATCACAAGCCTATGACCTTTCTACACGACTAGCGGAGCTTGTCTAAAATGAGAAATTTTAAAAAATATAAACTATATTTTATACTATATTCTCTAAGTGAGCCAAGTTTTATAGATTATTAAGACTGTCAGGTCTGAATCGCGCATTGTTAAGAAGTCGTAAGAAATTTCCCGAATCGTGTTTTTTTTAGCCAAACTTTTTAAAATGGGAATTTAGGGATTTATAAGGATTTTGCCTAACATACTAACATATGGGAATTTTTTAGATTGACAATTTAAAAGAAAATAATTACATTCTTGTATGAAAATAAAATAATTTGAAACATGCTCATTTTCAAAAAGAAATACTTTTTTTGTGTTGGTGCGAGGCCTTTCCCAACATTGTCACTGACAGTAGACTGCAGACAGTTTACAGTCAGATTGTGTAAATGTATTACTATTAAATAATATAATTAATTAGTCTGAGCCCTAATCATCATAAAATGTTTGTTACATATAAAGGACAAAATCATTAATAATATGTAAACATATAACAATCTATGTAACCATGTATGATTGATTCATTATTAATAAATTTCAAAACATTCATTTTTAAAAATATAATTTTATCAATCACAGACAAATTTAAATTACATGAATATCCAAATAACTTTTTAAAATTTAAAAGTATAATCTATATTTTGGCTTTGTAGTCAAATTGTTTTTTTTAAAAAACGTACAGATTAAATAAAAATTCTATCTTCTATCTATCTTAGATATACAGACGCTCCTTCTATGCAGAAGATAATTGCGTCCACAGACCATGAGAGATGATCTGTTGGCAAGTGATGCAGCGGTCAACGGCCACGGCTATAGGGGTTCCACGCATTACCCCAGCCGCCTAACTATTGTCTAGTTAGGTACCCATTCGGAGCTGGGTGACTCGGGGACTCCTCAGGCCCCGAGAACAAATCCTCACCTTCGTGTGGATTCGAACTCGTGACCATCGGTATGACAGTCGAGAGCGCTACCTCTCGACCACCACGTCCCAATTGAAAGTACCCTATTAAAATTGCCTTAAAAATGCAAAAGTATTGATTATTTTTTAATTTGGAAGTCAAAAGTCATTAAAATGAATGCGAAAGCATTTAATTGAAGTTGCCACTTTTAAGATTTTCCCCCAAATTTTTAATGCATTTCGGAATTTTTAGCCCAATTTGGGAATTTTTTACCCCTGGCTGGGAAAATCTGGCCCTTAAGACTTCGCAACTCTGGAATCGCAATCAGTTTAATAGATAATGTTTATAATTGTATTTAATTTATTATATTTTCAAAGGTTCGTGCAAAAATGTGTACAATTTTATTATAAAATATAAAAAGTTTGGGGGCCCCAAATCGTCGGGGGCCCGTGGCTTTAGCCCGCTCAGCCCCCCCTTTAATCCGCCATAGATTATATCATATCGTACGTCACTGTTGTTGGTTTTTATGACATTTTTATGGTGAACATCCCTTAATTTCAAACTTATTTTGTCATGACTTTATAACATGGAACTGTATTATTTAACTTGTGACCAGTGTGTGTGTTGGAGGCACAGGGTTGGTAGTGGTGTATTTAGGTGCAGGAAAGACAGTCAGTGTAGCAGCTATAGTCAGTCAGTCAGTGGGGCAGCTATAGTCAGTAAGTCAGTGGGGCAGCTATAGTCAGTCAGTCAGCGGGGCAGCTATAGTCAGTCAGTCAGTGGGGCAGCTATAGTCAGTCAGTCAGTGGGGCAGCTATAGTCAGTCAGTCAGTGGGGCAGCTATAGTCAGTCAGTGGGGGCAGCTATAGTCAGTCAGTGGGGGCAGCTATAGACAGTCAGTGGGGCAGCTATAGTCAGTCAGTGGGGCAGCTATAGTCAGTCAGTCAGTGGGGCAGCTTTATCCAATCATTGGGGCAGCTATAGTCAGTCATTGGGGCAGCTATAGTCAGTCAGTGGGGCAGCTATAGTCAGTCATTGGGGCAGCTATAGTCAGTCAGTGGGCCAGCTATAGTCAGTCAGTGGGGCAGCTATAGTCAGTCAGTTGGGCTGCTATATTCAGTCATTGGGGCAGCTATAGACAGTCAGTAGGGCAGCTATAGTCTGTCAGTGGGGCAGCTATAGTCTGTCAGTGGGGCAGCTATAGTCAGTCAGTATGGCAGCTATAGTCAATTGGGCAGCTATAGTCAGTCAGTGGGGGCAGCTATAGCCAGTCAGTGGGGCAGCTATAGTCAGTCAGTGGGGGCAGCTATAGTCAGTTGGGCAGCTATAGTCAGTTTCGCAGCTATAGTCAGTCAGTGGGGGCAGCTATAGCCAGTCAGTGGGACAGCTATAGCCAGTCAGTGGGGCAGCTTTTACAGCCAGTCAGTGGGGCAGCTATAGTCAGTCAGTGGGGCAGCTATAGTCAGTCAGTGGGGCAGCTATAGTCAGTCAGTGGGGCAGCTATAGCCAGTCAGTGGGGCAGCTATATCCAGTCATTGGGGCAGCTATATCCAGTCAGTGGGGCAGCTATATTCAGTCAGCGGGGCAGCTATAGTCAGTCAGCGGGGCAGCTATATCCAGTCAGCGGGGCAGCTATATTCAGTCAGTGGGGCAGATTTAGTCAGTCAGTGGGGCAGCTATAGTCAGATGGGAAACTTTAGTCAATCAGTTTATCTTACGCAAAAATCGAGCTTAAAACGGTTACGGATTTCCTCGCTTCACACTGAAATATATTTGTAACGGTACTTTATTTTCGTGCCTTCAGGGTAATTCCGTAGTGACTATAAAACAATAAATAAGCTGAAGACAGATTGTTCTATTTTATACAAGTACAAGCTCCATATTGTGATCACACGGAGAGTTTTTCCAGGTATTTTGTTATTGTTAAACATGATAATGTTCATATCAAACATTCATTGAACATACACATAAACCAACAATATAACAGCTGCATCACAAGGGGATGTTAGCCTTTTGGTGTTAGAGTCTTAGAGTTAATGGCTACGGTGAGGAATTGTGTTAGAGTTAAGAGCTACGGTGAGGGTTTGTGTTAGAGTTTAGAGCTACGGTGAGGGTTTGTGTTAGAGTTAAGAGCTACGGTGAGGGTTTGTGTTAGAGTTAAGAGCTACGGTGAGGGTTTGTGTTAGAGTTAAAAGCTACGGTGAGGGTTTGTGTTAGAGTTAAGAGCTACGGTGAGGGTTTGTGTTAGAGTTAAGAGCTAGAATGAGGCTTTGTCAAACAACGGCCAGTTGTAAGATCTTGGTCACCGACATCATGCTGTATGGACAACCGACCAGCAGTGACCAGTTTATGACCGGACACTGATATAAGAAAATAACACTCATATGAAATTCTATGATTCCCAATCGGTTTAACTTGGTGGACGTCTGCATACTTTTTTCTTTACTCTATTCTTCATGCATTTATGATATGTGACATATTATGTGAAGAATTTAAAGACATCGCCTCAAAGATTTTTCAGGAAAAAATTGCCCCCCCCCCCCACTGACACACACGCACATGGAAAGTTAGCGTAATGCAACAGTTTGATGACCCTTGATGGGTGTCCAGTTAATGCTATGGACTATGTTCTGTTATAAACTACATTGGTAATTTCAGATAAGATATACTTTAGTAAAAAGAAAGTAATAAGAAATAATGCTTCTTTCATTTGGGAATTTCCGATGTTATAAAAACGTCTTATCTGACGTGTTATTGTCACGCGTCTTATTGTTAACTTGATAAGCAACAAAGCCCACCAAAGGACGTTCCGCCGTCGTTTCGGTGGCATGTTGTACCTCTCCTCCAACAGCCGTCTGGATCGGCCATAAATGTGCATCACGTCAAAAGTACTATTCATTATAATTATAACAAAGAACCCGCAATACAAAGTTTTTGACTGTAAATCCCAATGCGTACCGCTCAAAATAAAGTCTTGGAAAAATAAATACTGCACAAAAAATAACTCGCTTTGAACATCCGCCTAAACTTGTTCAATATGTAAATGAGATTTAACTTTTCTGATTGGCTGTGGGAGTCTGTAGGAGTTTGAGGGACTAATCGCTATCGATGACCGGACAGAAAATTGTCTTTTATTACATACGAAGTTAAACGATTATGCACAAAGTCAGTGGAACAAAAAACGTTGAACACATAAATCTATAGATTGTTTAGAGGATAATTTTTAACTAATATAATAGTAGTAGAAACTGTCAAACGGCGCACCACCAGCTAGGGATGTGACGGAGCTGATGAAAATCCGCATCCTTCGGATTTGGCAAATATAAATCCGTCGGATGCGGATTTCATCAACACTTGGCTAAAAAAAAGGAGTATACCAAGGTGTCAGTCCCGTGCCCCCCATAACAAGAAGGATTTTTTATCACAAAAATAAGTAATTAAAAAACAATGCATATTGCAGTTTAAAAAGATACACAAAATGAAGGAATTTAATTCCACCAAAGTAATTTGAATCTAAATTTTTAAAAACGCTTAAAATTAAGTAAAAATTTAAAAACAATTTGACAAACAACATTTAGCGAAATTAAAAACTAAGTTCTTAAAATTGGAGAGTTATGAGAGGATTAAACAAAATTAAAGGTACTGTTTATTGTCACATTCACATGAAACCTCAGTACTTGAAATCAATTAATGGCAGATTAAACTTCAAGAACACCAGTTTCTGGTGTATGTATGTACTGTACATTTTATTAAGCATTACTATATAAATATATTTTCATGTAAACACAAACTAAAACGCTATTAGATTCTATATATCATTCATATCTTTTACGAGGTTTAGAAAACTCAGATGAAAACAATTTCGGGGTGAGAGGGGTGTATCTAAAATACGTTCATGATTAAATACGACGTCTAATCTATGGACAGCTGAGTAAGGGTCTAGAATTTTAGTTTTATCTGTTTTCTTTATTTCGGGTTTTCGGAAGTCTCATGGTTTTTTAATTTTAGTTACGATTTCTACGGCCGTGTTTCATCTAAAAACATTCGAATCCGACGGATTTAAAAAAAAAAATCCATCGGATTCGAATTTGCTCAAAAAACGTCGAAGTTCGAATGTCGTCGGATTCAAATTCGAACTTCGTCACATCACTACCACCAGTACCATTACTATACTGGTCCCACCACCAGCACCATTACTATTCTGGTCCCAGACAACCGAAAACATGTGTGGGGCCCTCTCAGAGTTGCCAACTCAATAAAATGACATTTACTGACAAATATAAGAACTCACAACAAAATTTACGGACAAAAACAATTTTTTACCGACACATTTAACATAAAATGTTAACCTTAAAACGAACGAATATTAAGCATAATCCAAATATTGTAGCTAAAGTATCCGTACGAGCACGTCTTTATTACCATGCTCATATTTTATAACGTTAGTTTATTGTATGACATTAATCATCAGTGGAGCGTTTAATTCCTCCATTCTATGATCATACATATAAACATTTGCACTGTCGATCATTGTGGGAGCAATTTTTCCCGGTCCATTTCTCACAGTTTCTGAAGTTGGTTTTCAACAAACTAACAGCGGAAAATCACGTTCTACTTCTGCTGTTCCATGTGGAAGCGCCAAAATTGTTTGTACAAACTTCGAAAGTAGTGGAAATTTGTACTCTTTGTTTTCGATATTTCTAGTCATTCGTCCAATTTGATGCCAGAAAGCATCATAACCTCCGCCGGCCTTGACATTGCTTAAATCCTCAACTTGGTAGCCAATAAACTCGCACTCTAAACAATCAAAATCTGCTAAAGACACAATTTGTATAAAAAGCTGGGCAAGTTCACAAATTTCCGACTGTTTCCCCGATATTCTGTTAGTGGGTTTTAGTACTGACATCAGCTTCAGCACTCTGTTGCTAATAGACATTCGTTTCCGGGTTGCACCGACTGTATTGGTATAAAATGCAAGAACATCAACATAAACTTTTCAACAGTCGATGGATCATCTACTTTTTGCAGCTGTAGTTTAGTTTGATAATCAATGAATATTTTATCGTGTGATTTAACGTTTGTAGTTTCCTAGCTGTTCAGAAAGCTCTTACAGTTTATTAATAGAGCGCTGAATGCCACAAAAACAATTTTAAAAATTAAAATTTGAATCAAGAAAATAAATATGATAAATATGATTTACTGAATTTTTTAAACGCTGAGATTCCACGTTCTTAATTATTTTACGGACAGGCAATTTTATGACCAATCTCTGCGGACTGTCCGTAAATTTACGGACAGGCAATTTTATGACCAATCTCTGCCGACTGTCCGTAAATTTACGGACGGTTGGCAACCCTGCAGACAACTGAAAAGGTGTGAGGGGCCCTCTGCCCTTCAGGTGCACATAAGATTATATTTTTAACCTTAAAGGGCCCCCTCCTTTCCTTTAAGTTCAGCTCCAATTCCAATCCTCGGGCGGCGGGAAAATCCAACCAATGGAACCGTTTAAATTAAAACATCAATAGCACACGCCCCATCACCTTTGATTAGTCGCTTGACTTATATTTAAATGAGTACAATCCCCAAGACGTATTAGATAGTTCCAGTAGATCTTATCTAGCCGTCAATGTTCTCTATAAGGTTTGTTGGTCCGTGTGCTAAGAGAAAAAACTCGTGTGCAATGTTGGTCAGCACGCACTTTGGTGCAATTTTTAAAAAAAATTTACTCCGTGGTACTTCTAAGCTGCACGGCAGTTCTAAGCTGCACGGCGTCAGTCAGATGCACGCGCAACCGCGCAGCTTAAGAGGAACAATGCTAGCCGCCCAGTGTTTATAAAAAACAAAACCTGTGTATTTGGTTAAAAGGTGGTCTGTCTAACTATACAAATAATTACAATAAAGACGAAAGTATGCTGGACCATATTTTCCTTTGTTTTGGACACTGACCACTCCCCACTGCCTAGTTCTCCTACTCACACTCAAACAATGTAGAGAATAAGCGTGAATCAATGTCAGGACACATGATGAATTCTTCTCACTGCCACCCACCCACCCCCCTTTTTATGATTAGCTATCCAAGTTAGAGACACTAACATGTCTGTAAGGACGCAATAAACAAACAAATCCAGAAGCACCTAATACGTGTCAATTGAAATCTGACCTATTTTAAATTGAGAGTAACTAAACATAATTTAATGACGTCATCAAAATATGTCACCTTTATTGTAACAGTAACATGTTTAAAATCTCTAAAAGTCATCATCCTACAATAACACCGGCAGAAAGTCTTCTAGGTCAGCACTCTTCGACTTCGAGAGTCTCAGCTGTCAATGTCAATCAATATTTACTCTCTCTTGTCTTTTAAGTGCAGTCTGAACTGTTACTCACTGTTAATAATGAAATTACATTCGGTCCTTTCGAATTCGAATGTATTTTGTATTTTAGCATGCTCACGTCATTGTCGCCACATCTTCTACTTCCTTCAATTATTAAGACAATTAGATACTAATTAAAATCTGCGTAGTGATTCCTTAAACTAAACCGTTTGTTTACATTCATAATTTGATGTCGTTTGCTCGTCAAAACTCAAGCAACATTTAAGGGATGTCACCTATGTACTACGAACGCAAACGTTAATTAACGTATTTATGTTCACGTTTCACCCGGTACAAATGAGCTTCTCCGCCACGAGTACAGTTTTATACCTTTTATATGTAAGTACTAATTAGCTACCCCTACCCTCCCGCCCATACAGTTTTGTTACCTCCCTATAGACCAGGGGTCTGCAACCTTTGGCACGCGTGCCACACATGGCACGCGTGCCACACATGGCACGTCAAGTGTTTCAAATGGCACACAGACTCTTCACGTTTCCTGCATATTGACCTCGAGTTGTATAAAATATGTGCTGTTAGCTCTCTGACTCTGAACAATTTGAGACCTTAAGCTTGCACGCAGTTAGAAAAAAGTTGCCGACCCCAGCTATAGACGTACAATGAGATATCGTATCTCAGATCTTTAGTCCCACCTTTTTGAATGTCGTCAACTTACTAGTAAAATCTTGTTATATTTATCAGGAGACGCAAAGGGTGTGAGGCGTGTTACCCGATCAAATCTGAAAACCAACACGCCTTTATCAATATTTAAAACACTAATAATAGACAATGCTAGACTATACAGAATATAGACATTTTCAGTTATGAATTTTAACAAGATCTGTGTGAGGACGAGAATAAGTGACCCTCAACTACGTGATATCATACGTATCAAAACCATGGCATTGAGCCTGACCTCACCACTTACTGCATTCAAGATCTCAGTTTCACCATTCACATTAACATTTTACAATAAAAACTCATCATACTATGTCATTTTTATATTATTATTTTAACCCGGCCCGCGGATATCTTTGCATAAAGGAATATGGCCCGCCATGCAAAAAGTTTGGGCATCTCTGCTATACGCGTATATAAGAAGGAAGCAACAATCTTCTTTATACAAGTATAACTAGGAGGAGCGTCTGTAATAGACAATAGGTGATTAAGACGGGTGAACAATTCTCTTCCCATTGCCTACCTACCTGTGAGAAAGTAATTGATAATTGTGTTCAAATATTAAGTTCAACAATTCTGAGCAGGTTTGTTTGTTTTATAACAGTATATCTCACGGCCTGTCTTAGCAGCTGCGGGGCCCTATGCCTATGCGGTTTAGTATGTGAAACGGGTTGCGCGGGCCCAATGGCGGATTAAGGGGGTTGCTGATTGGACTAGGCCTAAAGCCAGGGCCCCAAACTTAAAATAAAGTTGGCTATTACTACTAGTATTACCAGGTGGAATAGCAGCCAGGGTCCCATGCAATATTAAATCCCAGTTTGGGTACGCACAATAAATTAATTACAATAAGTGAAAATTAAGATAGGCGGGTCCTAGGAAAGAGCGGGGCCCACTGCGGCCGGGTAGGTTGCAGTGGCCTAAGACCGGCCTTGAGTTATCCGATATAGCAGGTTTGTTGCATTATAACAGTTAAGGTATGTAGACAACAAGTCACTTAGAAGTTGGCCATCCAACATTTTTAATATTCCCCGCAGTGAAAGTGAAGCGTTTTTTAAAAAAAAAATTAAATATAGAATTTTTGTACAACCCCATGGCCGATGCTTTTTAAAAAAATATATATATTTAAAAAGAAGCTGTTGACATTTTTAACTGCATCTTGATGCCTTTTTCTTGCTGATAAAAATGATCACTCTGATCACTTTGCAAAATGCATTTGTCATAACTTATATTTTATTTCTCATCTCCTACTGAGACCTACTGCATTGATTTGAATTTGGGGGGGGGGGGGGNACATGGCTATTTCCTTTTTTTCAAAAAAAAAAATAATAAAAAATAGTAGTTTGTGTATATAAATTATAAAATAAAAGTGTGGGTTGCCATGATCCTTACCCGGTTATCCCGACCATAGCAGTGTGCCGACCTTTTCTTTATTTATAGAATTTGTTTTTGCTGCTACTAAGAATAGTAATAGACCCAATGACCTACTGATGCTGGGTGCTGCGTATGCCGATCGTTTGTTTTTATTGCAGCAGTTTATTTTTTTGTGGGGGATGGGGGAGGGGGAATTCATTAACATAATTAGTTGCGACTGGTCGATATCATCATTTCGTGTAAATAAATACAATTTTCATTTTCATATTAAAAAAAAAAATTCTGGTAAGAACAACCACACAATGCGCCTGTTCTAGCTTTTTTTTGTTTTGTTTTTTTGTTGCTCCCCCCACTCCCCTTTAAAGATGAAAAACAACACAGTAACACAGCTTTACTGTTTACTGGCGAACGAAATCACCATCTATATTCTTGTAATTGTATAAGTATAAGAATAATGAGATTAATTAGATATCAAAACTCCCCCAGCAGAGCCCTACTTCGCCTACACCACTGTAAATTTTGTTAAAGTAAAGCTTCTACACTGCGGCGAGCTTGTTGACACGGCTAGAGCCAAAATCTTCCATTATCCATTGTCAAACCCCAAACCACTCCAGTCGTAAAAGTAGGCCGCCCTTGATACAGATGACTTGTTCTCACAGCAACACGCCAACAGACACACGTCGACAACACACCGAGACACGCTGTAGCACGGCGACTAACAGGCACGCGGTGTCTGCTTGAATGAAAACAGATGGCTGTTTGGGCGGCTGGACTTCAATATTAACGAAATTAAATCACTAATTCGATCAGACAGGATTATTTTATTTTAAAAAGCCGTGACACACTTTCATACGCAGGTGAGATTTAAGTCTAAATATAATCTATAGGCTATAGGGATAGTTTTTAAGTTGGACGAAGTACACACTGTGACCATTCCACGTGTGCTGAACGGTGCGAACACCATGTCCTTCCTGTAGTGAAGTGTCGCACTACTCGGTTGAATGTTTACTTGGTGTGTTATTTTGTTATGGAGATTAAATTACGCAGCTACTTTCCCTTGTCGTTGATTTTTATTTGATTATATTAGTACTTAGTCTTATCGCAATAAACAAACAATATTTTTGTAACAAATTTTGTTCTGTTTGAGTGAATACAATCTGGCAGACATCTTAAGTTCTATTGGCTTACTCTAGCTACAGTTACAGGTTAAAAATAGATAATCTGAATCTGACAATATACCGTGATTAGTGGATTGGAAATAGGCCGCTTGGCGTAACGTAGATCTCTTCTCTGACAGCAAGCAGTGGTCATGTTTATAATTTATAGTCTTGTTTCTCTAGCTACAAATGAGCGTTGCTTAAACTTAATCCTTGAATCCTTGCCATATTTTAAATTTATTTACGATTATTTCAACATAATTTCTTGCCTTCTATTAATCAAGACTAGTACTATTTCAATACTATCACTATTACTAATTACTATTACCCAAAACTGCCTAAATCATTGTCTAGTCACTCTAGTACTTGTGTCCATGGTGACCATGACCATAGCCATAGTTCATGGCTTAAAACTTATACTTATATTTTTTTTAATTACAATCATTCACGCAGCTTATTCACTTATTCATCTACAAATACAAGAATATATTATAATATATATGATTAGGGTTTTTAATGTTAATTTAAATTTAGTATGACCATAGCCATGGGCCATAGTTCATGGCTTATAACTTATACTTAGACTTATACTTATATTTTTTTAAATTACAATCATTCACGCAGCTTATTCACTTATTCATCTACAAATACAAGAATATATATGATTAGGGTTTTTAATGTTAATTTAAATTTAATCTTTAACTTTTGACAAATTAAATTTTAATTAATAGTTAATTTCGATTAAATTGCAAAAATTCAAATTTATGTAATAAATTTAATAAGTAATAATACTAATACTATTACTATTAAAAGTTATATAGGCGTGCACATATTTGAACTGATTTGTATTTTACAATGTACAATTTGTTATGATTCTCAATATGATTTTTTTTCAATATGCCTTCATATATATTTATACAAAAAATTCAAACTCTTGAGTTACTTCTTTAATCATTTCCTGTTCATTGTTTTGTAAATTGGATGGTGAAGGTCTCCTTGCCTTAAAAAACCCATAGATAATCATAGATCTATCTCTAAAATTAAAAAAATGTGTGAGGGAAAAGGTACAGAATTTTTAAATTTGCGTTACAAGTTTTTAAAATAAATTATACAGGTTAAGTTTTATATAAGGGGCAAAAAATCTCCAAAAAATTCATAACTCCACTTCTAAAGGATATAAAGACAAAAAACAAGTGCTTTTGAAAAGGTCTTGGCAAGCCCTTTAAAATGATATAATATATATTATTTAAGCCTATTGAACTACATTTAAAATTTCTGTCAAAGTACCTAGTTATTGTTTAAAACTAAATAACACTGGAACATCTTCTTTATAACACCATTTATATCATTACACCTTGAAACACTAGAGGTTAGAAGAACCTAGAGTAAATTATTAATAATACATAAAGCAATTAATTCTAATTTAGAAATACAACACAAAGATAACTTAATACAACCCTCAGATAGACAAAAGGATAAAAAAAAAACCATTATTATTCCGTATGCAAGAACAAACACATACAAGTTTTCTTTCTTCCTGCCTTAATTCGGGCGTGGAATGGGTTGCCTGAAGAAACCAGGAAAGGCAACACATTATCTATCATCATTTAAAACTCTAATAAGAATTCAGGTCTAAACACAAACCATAGATAAACGCAGGATGCAAAAAATTTTCTGTAAAGAACAAGCGACTGAAACAGATAAGATATGTAAATTTTTAACCAACTACTCGAAATGACACTTGTGTTGAGATTTATTTGTTTCAAGTGATGAGCGGGTCTAATTGACAATATACAATATAACCAGCGGAGCTGAACAATCATTCACGTGAAACTGAGGTAAATGGTATGCACAAAATGGTTTTGGCAAGGCATGACATTATCGGATATCGGTATCCATTAAATTTCCACCATTGTAGAGGGTTAATGGATTCAGGAACTTTCATCTCCATTTAATTTTGTAAGCAATAATTAATCAGAAGAACTGTCGTCATTCTTTGTCTCTGAGTCAGATTCCATTACTGCCATTAGCTTAATATGCTTTTCATCTGGTTTGATAAGTAGGCGAAGTGTTAGAACCATGGTAGGTAACTTTTATCATATCAACATTTTGTACACCCTGTCAATCAATAGTTTAAAACCAAAATGTTCGTGTAATCGTCAGGAAATTTATTATATATCGGCCGCTATTTTTTATTATTTTTTATACTTATTGACTTCCAATAATTTGTAAGTGATGGATCAATTAATCATTAAAAAATATTTAATTGTTAAAATTTTAAACAATTAATAAAAAAATTAATCATTACTTTCCACAGCCCTAAATATTATATATGATATGTCATGACGTAGTGATTTTCCTTTTCTTTAATTCATAGGTAAATATTTCATAGCTAAATATTGCTATTTAATATATATCTTTTCCTATATTTAAAGACTCATTCTTTAAATTATAGCCTTATTTCATAGTCATAGGTTATTCTTCACTACTTCTATTTCATGGCATATTATCCATGTTAATTTTTAAAATTTTAGCTATGGCTGTGGTCTTAATTAAAATACACCTTGATTCTTGAAAATCATTTAAATTATTATAAATATGTATAAGAATAATGTATATTATTTGAGTTGAAAATTCCCCCTTGTTTTAAACACACACACATATATAGATAGATACATATAATATAGTATTTATAAATATAGAATTTGTATAGCCATGTTATTTATATATTGTATATTCATACTTTATAAATTATAAAACGTATGTATGCTGTATGAACGACTCCACATTTCATCTATCATTCTAATGAACCAAGTAATAGTTAATCTTTCATTTGATAATGCTGGTCTCCTCATATAGGACAGCCAGTTATCTGATAACTATAAATATTTGATTTGTTAGTGGCCATTCGACTTGCTGCTTGTTTGTATGGTGATCGGCAAATGTTAAAATTTAGTTGTTTATTATTATTATGACAGGATGCATGGCATCCATTCATTATGGTTATGTGTTATACTTTGGTTTAACTAGAAATGCCATTAACACTAACACTAATTTAGCCAGCCACCCACTATTGGTCTAATAGTTGTTATTTTTTAAAAACTTTCCCTTAGAAGTTGTTAAGAGAGTATGGACTTTCTTCGAGCCTTGGAGCAGGCCAAGAGTCACAACATCCCGACTGACCAGTTCATCCACATCTGGCAAGCAGAGCAGCAAAGGATCGGGGTCAGTACTCACTATATTACTAGCTAGAGTTGTGTGCTCATGGCTATTTGATAATGTTGTATGCCATAGGCTTTATGATAATGTTGTATGCCCCTGGCTATATGATAATGTTGTATGCTGCTGGCTATATGATAATGTTGTATGCCCCTGGCTATATGATAATGTTGTATGCCCCTGGCTATATAATATTGTTGTATGCCCCTGGCTATATGATAATGTTGTACGCCCCTGGTTATATGATAATGTTGTATGCACTTTGCTATATGATAAGAAGAAAGTGTGCAATGTCATACTATAAGGCTATAATGCATCTCTCTTAGCCCCATATTATAAAGCATCATTCTTAGTCCCATATTTATAAGTCATTTTCTAAGCCCATGTCATAAAGCATTTCTTTGAATCCTATATTAAAAGGCACTTCTCTAAGCCATTTAAAGCTCCCATATTATAAAAAACTTCTCTGAGACCCATATTATAAAGCACTTTCCTTAATTAAGCCTCATTAAAAAGTGCTTCCTGAGCCCTAAACGATTAAGCACCAATGTTACCTTTAAGCTGCGTGCCCGGGCATACTTCTAACTGATGCATGCAGCAGTTTAGAATACTGAGCAGCAAATTTTCTAAAATAGTGCCAAAAAAAAATGGTTGCTGTGCAACTTTGCACACGGACCAAAGAATCTTATAGGAAACATTGTAAAGCACCAATTCTGAGTCTCCAATTTTATAAAATTAAGGCGATTACTTTATATTTAATCTTTAACTTTAAAAAAATTACAGACTAATTAATCTATAATTTTCATTAAACTGAAAATAAGATGTATGATGTCATTAAACTGTAAATTTCATAAAATGCACAGAACTCAAGTATTTAATAAAAAAATATTATATTTTTAGGATATATATTTAAATATAAATAGTTAAATTTAATGTCATGAATTTTAATTTTGTTATTGATTGTTAATTAAGTAAAAACAATATTTATTTTTTTTATATCATTTTCTAATAAAACAGCTTATTTTAAAGCTTACTCTTTAAAATTCTTTTGTTTTTAAATGGAGAAGTTTGTACGTAAAAAGCTATTATTAATAACTGTTTATAACTAAATCGAAAATTAAAAAAACAAACATTTGCTTTAATTTTAATTGTTATTTTATTAATTAAAATAATTTTAATCGATACAAATTTTACCAATTAATCTAGAAATTAATCTTTAATTTCTGCTGCCCTATATAAAACACTTCTCTGAGCCTATATTATAAAACACTTCTCTGAGTTCCATATTATAAAACACTTCTCTGAGTTCCATATTATAAAACAATTATCTGAGTCCCATATTATAAAACAATTATCTGTGTTCCATATTATAAAACACTATCTGAGTCCCACATTATAAAACACTTCTCTGAGTTCCTTATTATAAAACACTATCTGAGTCCCACATTATAAAACACTGCTCTGAGTCCCACATTATAAAACACTTCTCTGAGTGACACATTATAAAACACTTCTCTGAGTTCCATATTATAAAACACTATCTGAGTCCCACATTATAAAACACTTCTCTGAGTTCCATAATATAAAACACTTCTCTGAGTTCCATATTATAAAACACTTCTCTGAGTCCCACATTATAAAACACTTCTCTGAGTTCCATAATATAAAACACTTCTCTGAGTTCCATATTATAAAACACTTCTCTGAGTTCCATATTATAAAACACTTCTCTGTGTTCCATAATATAAAACACTTCTCTGAGTCCCATATTATAATACACTTCTCTGAATCTCCCATGTTATAAAACACTTCTCTGAGTTCCATATTATAAAACACTTCTCTGATTCCCATATTATAATACACTTCTCTGAATCTCCCATATTATAAAACACTTCTCTGAGTTCCATAATATAAAACACTTCTCTGAGTTCCATAATATAAAACACATATCTGAGTCTTTTATTAAAAAACACTTCTCTGAGTCACATATAAAGCATTTCTTTCAGTCCCATTTTATAAACCAATTACTTAAGCCCCATATTGTGAAACCAATCTCTGAGTTCCATGTTAATGTTATAAAGCAATTCTCTAAGCCCAATTTGTCAGGCTTTTTCCCTAAGCCACATTTAAAAAGTTCTTCAGTCCCATATTATACACTCCTCTAAGTCCCAGAAATGCCTTATAAGGCTTGCGTCTTCTAATGCCTCTGTCAAACGAGCTCCTTGCCTTCACGCGTGGCTTCACACAAAAAACAGGAGAAAGGACGAAGACGGTCAACTGGCGCCTCAAGTCAAAACCAGTAGCTTCCGGTAGATTCCGCTAGTAAAACTGGCACCAGTTAGATCTCATAGACACAAGATGCACACAACTGGCCAGTGTCCACTCTTCACGCGGCTACCACAGTCACAGCGCAGATTGTGACACAGATCATTCCTTTAAGGCTAGTAAGATAAGGTTTCTGCCAAAGATATTGTACCGCAACAAAAACAAGGGCAAACCACGCATTGGCATCTCCTCCACTAGAGACAGAGAACGGCAGAGTGCACACAGAGACTAAATGAAGGTCATGTATACATGCCACCAATAGACAGGCCACCAATAGTCAGGCCACCAATAGACAGGCTACCAATGTAGGCCTACAGGCCACCAATAGTCAGGCCACCAATAGTCAGGCCACCAATAGTCAGGCCACCAATAGACAGGCTACCAATGTAGGCCTACAGGCCACCAATAGACAGACTACCTAGAGACAGGCCACCAATAGACAGGCCACCAATAGACAGGCTACCAATGTAGGCCTACAGGCCACCAATAGACAGACTACCTAGAGACAGGCCACCAAAAGACACTATTGAGTCCAAATGGTCACATCTGAGAGACACTATTTATAGCATAGTTATCAATTATCACATTGGGTAAGAGAAGACACAGAAGTGAAGATTGGTTCGAGGCTCACTGGGAGGAATGGGAAAGGCTTTCTTAGCTTATTTACAGGTCTTGCCCGTAACTGTACAAGAAAAATGGCACGCCAACAAATACTGCATGGCTCAATCTAAGTTCTAACATATAATCAGCTGCTGACAGAGGCGATACAAATATGTACGAGAGTATAAAACAAACAACATGCTCTCTACTAACCCAGTGCTTCTCAAACTTTTTCGTATGACGGACCTGCGCACTATTTCCCTGTACTGACGTGATTTTTACCCTACATGGCCTAAAGCCCCACAAGATTAAGTATGAGTTCGTTTTTTTAATGCTACGTGTAATCGAACAATTTTGAAAAAAATAAACTTAAGCCTTGATGGCTAATGCTCATTTACGACCGTCTACATTTTGTACACAAATGTGTTGATACTAACAGCCATCGTTAAGTTTCAACTGTTTTTAAGTTGAAAGTACTTTAATAAAGTTAATATCCTTACTAAAATCTAAGTTTAAAAAAGAGAACATAATATATAAAATAAAAATTCATGTTTATTAATGTTAAAAATAACAAATTAACTATTATATAGTAAATACTTGTGTAAGTTTAAGCTCAAAGTTTAACTGCAGACATTAAGCTCATAAAAATGGCCAAGTTATCAGACAGGTAAACCAAGTTGATGTTCAATTCACATTTCGAAATAGTTGAGACCAATCAGATTTTTCTCCCGAAGAAACTGGTCGAACTTTCTCTTCACTAATCAAAATCTCCTGAGAACTCTTCGCCTCGAGCCAACCAACACATATTATCATGCAGTCAGAAGTGTTTTTGGTCCGCTCCCATTTCGTCATTTAATGCTGAAAATAATCTTACATTTGCCTTGACTTGGTTCACGATTTGTAAAGTTTTGATGTGCACGTTGTTTGGTTCTGTTCACATTTGGTTCGTGGTTAAACTTTCACGTTGAATAAAACAGTGGGTTAACTTTCACTCTGCAGACTCTGCTGCTAATTCCTTAATCTTATTTACAACTCCGGATTGTCGCCCAGTCATGGCCGCAGTGCCACCCGTACACGCACCCAAGCAATATTTAGATTATATCTGACATTTGAAAACAATTATGTAATCGTGAATGACCTTGAACATTTCAGAATTAGTTTTATTTCTTCGTAATGAAGTAGAAAAGAAACCCCCTTCCTTCAAGTCATACCTATATTGATATCACACATACACCATCACAATTGACAAATTGACTGTCGGATATCCCACAAGAGCATCGATAGTAAGGCGCTTTGACAATTTGATACATTCTCTTGTTGGTTCTCAAACTGAAGGAAAACTTAAGAATTATAATCAAATTTATTGTTCATTTTTTGATAACTTCCGCTGACCGGCGTCTTATTGTCCACGGGCCGGCACCGGTCTGCGGACCACTACTTTGAGCATTGCTCTAACCTCCAAGACAGCACTCCTAATGTCAAAAGCAGGGAATTTACTTATTACTAATCGAGATAAACACATAAATGGTATTGTGGAATTTCCCTTCTATGTATAGTTTCGTAAGGCCTTCGCCAGAGTTACACTAACATACCTGCAGACACTAGCATTGAAGGTCAACCAAAGACATGATCTCTCTGCGCCATCATCAAAAGTTCCACGATACCATACAGGGCATAACGGTGCCACTGTATTTGGAATATTCTTCTCCGTCTTACTACATTATCCCTTCAAGAACAACAGCGAGGGGATATACATAACACCCTATCTGACGGGAAATTATTTAATATAATCTGCCTTAGAGCTAAGACCAACATAAAAAAGCTCTTGCTACGCTAGTTCTTGTTCGTTAACGACGTCGCCTTAATTATCACACAGCCGACGTGTGAACTATCTGTTCGTTGGGGAAGACTCTTTGCGGAAACGTTGGCCGTTTTTTTAACGCCCTGTCAGGCTCACTGATATCCTGTTTTTTTAACGCCCTGTCAGGCTCACTGATATCCTGTTTTTTTAACGCCCTGTCAGGCTCACTGATATCCTGTCTTTTTAACGCCCTGTCAGGCTCACTGATATCCTGTTTTTTTAACGCCCTGTCAGGCTCACTGATATCCTGTTTTTTTAACGCCCTGTCAGGCTCACTGATATCCTGTTTTTTTTAACGCCCTGTCAGGCTCACTGATATTCTGTTTTTTTAACGCCCTGACAGGCTCACTGATATCCTGTTTACATGTTATCTATCCGTTATCAACATTGACGACTTTGATCTGAATGTTGTTGACAGTTTTACATATCTGGGATCGACCTTCTCGAATTCCCTCTCAATGGAAGATGAGATAAGTGATAGGATAGGGAAGGCCGCAATTGTAACTGCAAGACTAAACAAAAGAATCTGGTCTAATGCTCAACTAACAACTAGAACTAAGCTGCACGTGCACCAGGCCCGCGTACTGAGCACACTCTTCTATGGTTGTGAGGCTTGCACCACCTATACCAGGCATGAAAAGAAGCAAACTTGGCTTCCATCTCGGATGCCTGCGACCCATTCAAGACATCAAATGACAAGAGAAAGTCCCCAACACAGAGGTCCTGGCTCAAGCAAGCATGAGCAGCATTCCAGCCATATTAAGTCAAATAATTCTCACCTGACTTGGACACGTCAAAAGATACAACCTGGTCGCATACCCAAAGATGTGCTAAATAGTGAGCTGGCGACAAGGTAAAGGTCGCCTAGATAGCTACGTCTCAGGTACATAGAGATGAGAATAGACATGAAAACTGCAAACATTGACAACCCAAACTGGAAGGATTTGGCAGATGATAGGTCCCTGTAGCTGGACATTGTGATGGAAGGATCACTACGACTGGACATTGTGATGGAAGGATCACTACGACTGGACATTGTGATGGAAGGATCACTACGACTGGACACTCATGAAAGGATCACTACGATATGACATTGTGGCGGAAGGATCACTTGGACTGAACACTCATGGAAGGATCACTAAGATGTGACATTGTGATGGAAGGATCACTACGACTGGACATTGTGATGGAAGGATCACAAGGACTGAGGAGCGACACAGGGCAGCAACACCTGGGAAAAGAACCAAGAGGAAGGCCGGGGAAACACTGACATGCAAGAGACAGTCACTCGAGGATTGGTCCCATCAGCCACACTAAGGGCTGCAATGTTAAAAAAATCATCATTCACACTAAGGGTTGCAATCTTAAAAGATCAATCTATCTTAGACGGAAATATGCCACTCTCTGAGCTCTGTTATGAAGCAGTGCCCAATGGCCACTTAATAGCATCTCGTTTTGCCCATAATCAACATAACACATTATTCTACACTCATCCACACTTTCATTCTATTCCACACCCTCTAACACTAACATGAGAACCACTACCTTGACCTTAATTTCTGTGACCTGATTAGTTTTTTTTTTTAACGATTAATCATCCACATCGACCTTTTGTAACCCAATATTGACGCTGCAAAAGTTTTAAGTGTTGTTACAAGATAAAAGCGATCATTGCCTGTCTCTAAAAACTCTTAAGTGTAACTGGAAATCAACTTAAATATCGCATCTGTTAAGTAAGATGAGTAAAATTTGTGTGTGGGGCTACATTTTTTATAACATGTTTTTGATTCTCCCATCAAAATATATATTTTTATTTCACTAGTATTTGTATTCTTGTATCGCCATTATCTGAATGGGGTTAACACACGTTGTTTTCTGCTCTGTCCACAGACCGAGGTCAATATTTTCGCACACATTCAATCTGTTCACGATGTTCTGGTCAGCCACTTACAAGCACTGCACAAAGAAACCATGTTACTACGACAGGAGGTCCAACACACCAACGGTCGGTTGGACGATATGTTCCGAGAACTTGTGACGCTGCGGACGGTCACCGCGGAGGAGACCAAGAACAACTTGGAGCTGATGAAGATCTACGCCCAGCAGGAGGTCAGGCTACAGCTTGACCAGCAGGACGTCCATTTACAGCTGGACCAACAGCAGGTCAGCTCAAGCCTTGATCAGAAGGACGTCAGGTCACAACTTGACCAGCGGGAGGTCAGGTCACAGATTGACCAGCGGGAGGTCAGGTCACAGCTTGACCAGCGGGAGGTCAGGTCACAGCTTGACCAGCGGGAGGTCAGGTCACAGCTTGACCAGCGGGAGGTCAGGTCACAGCTTGACCAGCGGGAGGTCAGGTCACAGCTTGACCAGCGGGAGGTCAGCTCAAACGTTGACCAACGGGAGGTCAGGTCACAGCTTGACCAGCGGGAGGTTAACTCACAACTGGGTCAACAAACCACGCCTAACGGCCATCATGAATGGCATGACGGACACAATGTGGACAACGGCTTACCTCCGTCAGAATCCTGGGCTGACGTTGCTGAGAGAGAAAGTTCGACACCCATAGAATTCCCCATCGGCATTTCCTCGATTTGGTCACCACAAGGTAACCAGAGCTGGGAGCAAGAAATACGCCTTCAACACAGCGAGTGGCCGGACTACACGAATAAAGTCACTGAGGACGACGATTCAAAGTGGCAAGAAACCAGAAAGAAATCCAAAAAGCAGGGGAAAGAACTGTCTGGAATCACCATGCGATCGGATTTTCAAGGTCTCTTACCACCCGCATCGGAGCCAGCACCAATTAATGGAACTGCAGGAATTCTCATACAAGAAGTATACCCCAAACCCATCCCCCAAGGCCGGTCTTATTTGGACGGTGTTCGATGCCGGAAGATCGAAAGGTCCAACAGCAGCCTAAATCTGACAGAGGACATACTGGGCTTCCCCGAGCGAGGATCTATCAGCAAGATAAACAACGCACGCAAGTTCTTTTCCACCAAGCAGGACATTAAAACCGATTTCGTCACTGACATGCGCAACAAGTCGTACAGGATCAGGTTGAGACTGTGGGTCAAAGAGAGCAGCCTGCAGGTCCAGGTGCTCGTGTCCGAGGGCACCAACGGGGCACAGCAGAAGTGGCCAATCATGTTGCTGGGCTCTGGTCATCTCTTCAACCCACGGACACGCAAGCACGCGGAGTTGTGGAGTCTCCACTGCAAGTGTCCGAAGCCTTCCAAAGGTGGAGAGGTCGCCCTCAACGCTGCGGTCAACCTGTCAGGGAACTGTCCGTTGGTCACTTATGACGTCCTGGAGTCTAAATTTTACGTAGAGGACAACAGTCTGAAATTTCTGTGGGAGCTCTCTGCCTACACGACCTCGGGCAGCACGTGAACATGTACCACATGACCCAGTGTTGGCACATGTACCACGTGACCCAGTGTTGGCACATGGACCACGTGACCCAGTGTTGGCACATGTACCACGTGACCCAGTGTTGGCACATGTACCACGTGACCCAGTGTTGGCACATGGACCACGTGACCCTGTGTTAGCCGGGAGACAACAAGACAAATTAAAGTTAAGGACACTAACCTAAAACGAAAGTAACAGCTTTGACTTCTTAGTGACATTCCTATTTGGCAGCTCCAGTGACGTAATACAAACGTCACCAATGGATCATTAAAATAAAATATTTCTTATTTCTTTTAAGTGCTGGTAGGAGCTCAGCATTAAAATAATTTTATTTCGTTTTAAATCAGTGGAGTTAGTTTTTATTTTACTTGTTACAAACTTGATGGCAGAAAGACAGTTTGTGAGGATGGTAGATACGTTTACAATCTAGCTCTAGTGATTACAGTCTAGCTCTAGTGATTACAGTCTAGCTCTAGTGATTACAATCTAGCTCTAGTGATTACAATCTAGCTCTAGTGATTACAATCTAGCTCTAGTGATTGCAATCTAGCTCTGGCTCTAGTGATTACATTCTAGCTCTAGTGATTACAATCTAGCTCTAGTGATTACAATCTAGCTCTAGTGATAACAATCTAGCTCTAGTGATTACAATCTAGCTCTAGTGATTACAATCTAGCTCTAGTGATAACAATCTAGTTCTAATGATTACAATCTAGTAGCTCTAGTGATTACAATCTAGCTCTAGTGAGACGGGAATGTTCTTAGAATTTAGACTTTAGAAATAAACACTAGTAGAAGATTTTGGCGGAATTACTTTTTCAACGGTAACACTCACAAAAAAAAGAAAAATAAACTAAATATCAATTCTGTATAGAAGGAGCGTCTGTAACATATAAGATAGATAATTATTACACAATCTTCCTAGTAATACTATTAATATAAAAATATCAAAATCTATCGGGTAAGTGGTAAGTAATAATCTTGATCAGAATATGGGGCTCAAGTCAAGTTTCTATATAACAAAGAGATGTGTGTCATGAAAACATAGTACATGTATATATTATATATGAAACTTACAAGAAATCACAAAACAACGTTTGTAAGGTCATGATGATACATCCCCTAATTCCATGACCTATATCTACCTATCTATAAGCCTTATTGCAGTCTCACCCGTGTTTTGTTTTGTACCACGAACAGCAGATGTCTGTTGATGAGCTTGGGCTCAACTGTTTTAATTAATAACAGGATTTATCACACTCCCAAACTTATAAACTTACACTCATTAGCATGTAAACTGCTGGTCACTATCTTCATGGAGCTGCCCAGAAAACCCCTTCACCTCTCTGGCCCCCTAAGTGGCGTAAACGCCCAGAAGCCCCCCCCCCCCAAAGCGGTCGCTTCTAAAGCGGCCAACTGGGCGTTCAGGATACAAGGTCGAAAACGCCTCCCACTAAGTTGTCATCCCAAAGGATGTGTGGAATTTTCCCTACTTCGACTCGTTGCCACACCGGCAAAGCACAGGAGTCTCTGATTAGGACCGCCGCTATGCGGGAGATCATCAATGACCTACCGAGGGTGTGACCACCACTGGAAGGTTTCCTCAGAGCTGACGTCCGCTGCGTTCTTAGCGGTTCATTTTGCTATTCTGTACTGGCGCTCCTGGCCCTAAACCGGCACAGCTCAAGTCAATAGCATTGCTAGTAAAATTTGAGGGCGACGAAACGGTCGCTTCGGAGTAACTCGACCCTCTACAGGCACTTAGGTTTTCATCATCGGCATTGTATCTAAATGCTTTGTCTAAGATCCGTACAACTCAACAGGCACTTAGGTTTTCATCATCGGCATTGTATCTAAATGCTTTGTCTAAGATCCGTACAACTCAACGGGCACTTAGGTTTTCATCATCGGCATTGTATCTTAATGCTTTGTCTAAGATCCGTACAACTCAACAGGCACTTAGGTTTTCATCATCGGCATGGCATCTAAATGCTTTGTCTAAGATCCGTACAACGACTGTAAGCAGGATTACGTCCCCTGTGATACACCTCAGTGACTGTATGACGCTTTACACGGGGAGGGGGGGGCGGGAGACATTGTTTTGAACAAAATATAAATATACAGAACCCTCACTGATTAGTGGAAGATTTTTTTAAGACGAATTACAGATGAGAAATTTAAAGTTTTCGATTGTTGAAAACCAATCGAAATGCGATCTTGATTGAATTAAAAGTTAATGGTTGGAGTGTCACCCAAAGTAGGTCACAAAACGCAGTGTCTGTCAATGATTTAACGCTGAATACAGAGCCCGGTAACTGATAGTGCCAGGAAGCTATATGTATGTAAACATTGTCAAATACAAATCTTTATTGATACTTGGATAACAGATACGATTTATAAATTGGCGATTTTATTTAATACTTTGAGAAAACATTATTTGATAATTTTAAAAAATGTATGGGGTAACTAAATATTTTGAGTATTTTCAAATTTTCTTATACTTCAAGATCAGCTGCCGAATCTAAAGGATCTGCGTTATCTTTACACTGATTCTAACATAAGATGGTAAATGACGTAAGTACAATCTTGAGCCGCCCCTGCACATGTCATTCTTGGCAAAATGGAGATGAATCTTCAATAAAAAATAAATAAACATTTTTGAGATGGTATCTAAATTAAATGATCCGATGAGAAAAGGGTGACAGAGACTGAAATAAAATACATCCACAGAAAGACATCCATTGAAGACATCCACACAAAGACATCCACAGAAAGACATCCAAAGAAAAAAATTCAACAGAAAAATATCCAGTTTACCTGTTCAACCAGAAAACAAAAACGAGTTTATAATAGTTAGAGCACTGACAAATGTACTTATAGATCTACATATCATTATATAAAGGGGGCGAAGTAATTGGTAGCGTGTAATTTTTTTAGCTTATAATTGGCGATTTCTATATTGGCTAAATCCGTACAATGACTAGATTCCTACCATGACTAGATCCTTACAATGACTAGATTCCTACAATGACTAGATCCCAGAAGCGATGAGAATTAGATGTTGATAGTGATCAAACTTTTAAAGCCAGTCAAATTTTAAGGACAAACATGTTTCTTGCATTTTGTTCTTGAAGAGCAATAAAAGTTGACGACCTCAGTTCTAACTTTCTTTCACATCTTGTAAGTGACCGATGAGCCAGAATTATGCGATGGATGAGCCACAGTCATGTGTTGGATGAGCCAGAATTATGCGACGGATGAGCCACTGTCGTGTAACAGATGAGCCAGAATTATGCGATGGATGAGCCATAGTCATGTAACAGATGAACCAGAATCATAAAATAGATGAGCCACTCTCATGTAACAGATGAGGCAGAATCATAAGATGGATGAGCCACTCTCATGTAACATATGAGCCAGAATTATAAGATGGATGAGCCACTGTTATGTAACAGATGAGCCAGAATTATAAGATGTATGAGCCACTGTTATGTAACAGATGAGCCAGAATTATAAGATGGATGAGCTTCTGTTATGTAACAGATGAGCCAGAATTAAGCGACGGATGAGCCACTGTCATGAGCCAGAATTATAAGATGTATGAGCCACTGTTATGTAACAGATGAGCCAGAATTATAAGATGGATGAGCTTCTGTTATGTAACAGATGAGCCAGAATTAAGCGACGGATGAGCCACTGTCATGAGCCAGAATCGTAAGATGGATGAGCCACTGTTATGTAACAGATGAGCCAGAATTATAAGATGTATGAGCCACTGTTATGTAACAGATGAGCCAGAATTATAAGATGGATGAGCCACTGTTATGTAATAGATGAGCCAGAATTATAAGATGGATGAGCCACTGTTATGTAACAGATGAGCCAGAATTATAAGATGTATGAGCCACTGTTATGTAATAGATGAGCCAGAATTATAAGATGGATGAGCCACTGTTATGTCACAGATGAGCCAGAATCATAAGATGGATGAGCCACTGTTATGTAACAGATGAGCCAGAATCATAAGATGGATGAGCCACTGTTATGTAACAGATGAGCCAGAATCATAAGATGGATGAGCCACTCTCATGTAACAGATGAGCCAGAATTATAAGATGGATGAGCCACTGTTATGTAACAGATGAGCCAGAATTATTAGATGGATGAGCCACTGTTATGTAACAGATGAGCCAGAATTATTAAATGGATGAGCCACTGTTATGTAACAGATGAGCCAGAATTAAGCGACGGATGAGCCACTGTCATGAGCCAGAATCATAAGATGGATGAGCCACTGTTATGTAATAGATGAGCCAGAATTATAAGATGGATGAGCCACTGTTATGTTACAGATGAGCCAGAATTATGCGATGGATGAGTCACTGTTATGTAATAGATGAGCCAGATCATTAGATTGATAAACCAGTCATGTGACAGATAGAGTCATTTGCATATTTAAAGGTAACGAAAATGCTGCCATAACGTGTAGAATCCACGGAAATTTTCAGTCCAAATTTTGTTTTGCTTTTTTAAATTAAAATAATAATCAATCAAACCGTCTATAGCTACCCACAAAAATATTGAAACGCAACAATGTAGAATGCTGTCATTATTGTGAATGTTTTTAACACTGGCGTGATACCTACACATTGAATAGAATATTTCTCATTGCTACAGATTTGTAGCTTCTAACTCGAGAAACCAATGTTTAAACGTCAACATGTGTCTCTGCTCGTCATTCAGTGTATTCAAGTTTACCTTTATTAACCCGAGGGGGGGGGGGAGGGTTGGGTGAGGGAGAAGACGGGGTGGACACAATCACCAACCCAATCTACGTACTACGTCACTGACCTGATTAAATGTGATCGTGATATTGAGCCCGATAAATCTATTTTACGTCTCTAAGTTACCCAGCCCTTTAACCCCCTATCGGGGCCGCTGACAGAAACATATCTGAATGTGTCTCGCGTGTGTACGTTCCTGTTAAGGTTTCTGCGTTCTGTGCAGACAGGACATAACACTATCAACAAATGACACAGTTAAGTCATGGCTCTTTACTTTATGTCTTATCATGTCGTACTTGTATTTTCCCGTATCTATATTTAGAAACGGGTATTACGAAAACAATGGGAACTGGTTTTCCCTTCGTCCCGTGTATTATATATTTGAATTCTTGTCAAAAATTGCCCTGGCGAGATGAAGTAGGATTTCAGTTCAAACCAACATCCCAAACCAACTGCCAACGGCTATTAAATTAAGTAAAGAACTGTTTACCGCTCTGTGTTTTACGATGATCGAATGCTTTTATTTTAAGCCGTGGATGTGAATTGTTAGGCTTAGATTAAAGAGAAGTATTTCATTCTGTAGTTAGTTAGTGTAGTTAACTGCAATTATTTATCGCCACTATTTGACTAGTCTGAGTCTGAATTGATGTGGATATAAAAGTATCCGAGTTTAGAATTGAATAAATCCTTGGATTGTATTTCATCACTTGTTTAAATCTTCCGTGAAGAAGGAGCGTCTATAATAGGTAAGATAAGATAAGATAAGATAAATGGGGGCCAACACGTGCTTAAAAAGGTACACAAAAGGGTGACGCAATGTGCCTGACCTCAAGCTCATACGTTCAACTAGATAATGGCTCATGGCGACACCGTCAATGTAATGGTAGTGGTAGCACCTAACATCACTTTTTGCCATGTAATGGTAGTGGTAGCACCTAACATCACTTTTTGCCATGTAATGGTAGTATTGCAGTTCGTGGTGTAGTCAGTGAGTGTGGGGTGGGGTGGGGGCTCTCTAGTCTCTGTCCCAAGTGGACGTTTGCTCCGGATATGTCGATGGCAGAGTTTAACTACATTGGAACTCGGACATCTAATAACTGTCATATGTGTAGGGCATCTATGACCCGTCAAATGTGTAGGGCATCTATGACCCGTCATATGTGTAGGGCATCTATGACCCGTCAGAGGTTTATGACGCCTATGACTTGTCTTAGGTGTAGGACATCAATGACCTGTCATATGTGTAGGACATCAATGACCTGTCCTATGTGTAGGACATCAATGACCTGTCATATGTGTAGGACATCAATGACCTGTCATATGTGTAGGAAATCAATGACCTGTCCTATGTGTGGGACGTCAATGACCTGTCCTATGTGTAGGACGTCAATGACCTGTCCTATGTGTAGGACGTCAATGACCTGTCATATGTGTAAGGCATCTATGACCCGTCATATGTGTAAGGCATCTATGACCTGTCATATGTGTGGGACATCAATGACCTGTCATATGTGTAAGGCATCTATGACCTGTCATATGTGTAGGACATCAATGACCTGTCCTATGTGTAGGACATCAATGACCTGTCATATGTGTAGGACATAAATGACCTGTCATGTGTAGGACATCAATGACCCGTCATATGTGTAGGACATCAATGACCTGTCCTATGTGTAGGACATCAATGACCTGTCATATGTGTAGGACATAAATGACCTGTCATATGTGTGGGACATCAATGACCTGTCCTATGTGTAGGACGTCAATGACCTGTCCTATGTGTAGGACGTCAATGACCTGTCATATGTGTAGGGCATCTATGACCCGTCATATGTGTAGGGCATCTATGACCCGTCATATGTGTAGGGCATATATGACCCGTCATATGTGTAGGGCATCTATGACCTGTCCTATGTGTAGGGCATCTATGACCTGTCCTATGTGTAGGGCATCTATGACCTGTCCTATGTACAGGGCATCTATGACCTGTCCTATGTACAGGGCATCTATGACCTGTCCTATGTACAGGGCATCTATGACCTGTCCTATGTGTAGGGCATCTATGACCTGTCCTATGTACAGGGCATCTATGACCTGTCCTATGTGTAGGACATCAATGACCTGTCATATGTGTAGGACATCAATGACCTGTCATATGTGTAGGACATCAATGACCTGTCATATTTTAGGACATCAATGACCTGTCCTATGTGTAGGACATCAATGACCTGTCCTATGTGTAGGACATCAATGACCTGTCCTATATGTAGGGCATCAATGACCTGTCATATGTGTGGGACATCAATGACCTGTCCTATGTGTAGGACATCAATGACCTGTCATATGTGTAAGGCATCTATGACCCATCATATGTGTAAGGCATCTAAGACCTGTCATATGTGTGGGACATCAATGACCTGTCCTATATGTAGGACATCAATGACCTGTCATTTGTGTAGGACATCAATGACCAGTCCTAGTTGTAGCCCGTATATGACTTGTCTTAGATGTAAGCAACATAAGGGAACATAAACGCGCATGACTTTAGTTGTTCTTTCGACCATATCTTATAGTAAATACTTTTTAAAATTAATAATATCTTTGTTCTTTCGTGTAAGCTGTTATAGTTGCGCCTTTACAGCATCGTGAAGGTTTGAAATAGAACATAAACTGTGATGGGATTAATAGCTATAAATAGATCGCCTCTTTGATAGTTCCATGACGGTTAGAATAAGTATTTTATATCAAAACCATCAGAGAATTCTTATAAATAGGGCTGGTACTGATTAAAAAATTGGTTCGATTAATCGGGAAACATTTATTCCATTAATCTTTATTAATTATATTTTAACGCATATATAGCTCCCGTTAAATTGCGAATCATTTTCCCGTGAAATCGGTTAAGTCGCTGTATCTCTATCTTTGGCTCCCAAGTTTTGTAACACCATTCGTAACACAACTAATTTATTCTGCTATGCAAGTTAAAAGGAAGGAATACCTTTTTTGTTTACGTATGCACGTCTAAATAAATAATAATAATACGAGGGAAAAGTATGTAAAAAACAAAAATATAAATTATTAATAAATTGGAGGGAAAAAATAGAAATGTTTCTTAAATTTTAATCGAATTTCAATCGATCAAATTAATTTTCATCGAATACAAGTTTTAACGGTTAATCTATTAATTAATCTTTAATTTCCGCGATCCTAGTATAAAGACAATACTTTTTCAAACGTAAAACTATTGAGATTCCTGAATGAATTGTATGTAGATTGATCTAAACAAACTAAACTCAAGTGGGTATCACATCCAAATAACTTCTGGGTCGACAAAGTGGCGGGACAGAGAGTAGGTTAAAGTTTGGGGAATTATTTCAAGTGGTTGGAGGATATCTGGACATCTGACCTTGGAGTAAAATATATAAATATCTATTTCAGTTCTGATAGTGAAACATTTCTCTAGACCAGCTAAGTGGTATATCTAAAGGAGGTTTGTTATTCAAAGGGTTTTCAGTCTATCCACATTGCCACGAGTGCCTATCCACATTCCCATAAGTGCCTATCAACATTTCCACGAGAGCCTATCCACATTCCCATAAGTGCCTATCCACTTTCCCATGAGTGCCTATCCACTTTCCCATGAGTGCCTATCCACTTTCCCATAAGTGCCTATCCACATTCCCATAAGTGCCTATCCACATTCCCATAAGTGCCTATCCACTTCCCCATGAGTGCCTATCCACATTACCACGAATGCCTATCCACATTACCACGAGTGCCTATCCACATTCCCATGAGTACCACCAAAGCTCCGCCACCTTAACTTGCAGACCATCTAACAAAAACTAAATGTAGGCTCAAAGTTGTGACTAGTTATAGCAAAACACTTGTTGTCAGCAAACACAAAATCTTTGACATCTACCGCAATGATTTAGTTCAAAAATAAGTTATTGCTAGCCTCTTGGGGCACCCGGATGCGACAGTCATTTGGGTTTTCTTTCATTGGATTTCTCTCCGTCTTTCAGCACACCAATATGAAATTTACCACAAGAATAACATATATATATATTTCAATGTTATTTTTCAGTGCGTTGTTCTGAAAAAAAAAAAAAAAAAAAAAGGTTGATCACCAGCTTAATAATGACAAGTTAGCTTTTTATATCCCCCATTTTTATGAAACCTCTCGTTAACTTAAATACAAGACGCCCTTATGTTTCGAAGGATTTATTGGTCTAGTTATGTTTATAATCAAAGTAATGTTTTCATGTGCTGTTTAGACATGTTTTCATCTGCTGTTGTTTGGAATTCCCCAGTTTTTCCCCCAGAGAATGAACTTTCTGAAAGTATACAAAGAGGCTCAAACAGTAGGTCTCACGTTGGATACTTTCAAGAGTATCTGGGAAAAGGAATCAGATTTGAGACTCCTTGAAATACAGACAGAGAGGTCTCAGATATCAGCGGTAACTTAACATTCTACGAGTCTTTACATTGGTTTCATCTCATTGGTTTCATCTCATTGGTTTCATCTCACTGGTTTCATCTCATTGGTTTCATCTCATTGGTTTCATCTGATTGGTTTCATCTAATTGGTTTCATCTAATTGGTTTCATCTAATTGGTTTCATCTCAATGGTTTCATCTCAATGGTTTCATCTCATTGGTTTCATCTCATTGATTTCATCTCATTGGTTTCATCTCATTGGTTTCATCTCATTGGTTTCATCTCATTGGTTTCATCTCTTTGATTTCATCTCAATGGTTTCATCTCAATGGTTTCATCTCATTAGTTTCATCTCATTGATTTCATCTCATTGGTTTCATCTCATTAGTTTCATCTCATTGATTTCATCTCATTGGTTTCATCTCATTGGTTTCATCTCATTGATTTCATCTCAATGGTTTCATCTCATTAGTTTCATCTCATTGGTTTCATCTCATTGATTTCATCTCAATGGTTTCATCTCAATGGTTTCATCTCATTAGTTTCATCTCATTGATTTCATCTCAATGGTTTCATCTCATTGGCTTCATCTAATTGCTCTAATCTCATTGCTCCCATATCATTGATTTCATCTCAATGGTTTCATCTCATAGGTGTTATCCAAAGAGGCCATCCATATGTTACGAACGCACAAAAAGCCATAAGTTCCTAACTCACTCCCCCATGTTGCACTTCGTAAATTTTCGACTTTTGGGAACATCCTACCCTATGCGTACGTACAAATTAGTCCCCCGCCCGGCCTCCCAAATGTTAGAAAAAGGAAAGATTAATTTTAAGACATAGTCACAAGATATTGCTTTACTTTGTATAGTTACCTGTAATATCGTGTTTTCCATGTTGAACTTAGTAAAGAACTAAGATATAACATTCTAAATTTATAGTCTTGAATAATGCAATGGCGTAGCTTGGGGAGGGGTCCCAATTCGTAAGTCCACCCGGGACCCCACTTGAGAGGGCCCCTAAAGGAGTGTGAGAAAAAAGTTTTTACATTAAATATTACGCCATTATCGCCATACATGCATTGCCCTAAAAGAGGGCCCGGGGGGCTGGGCCCTCAAATCCCTATAAATCTCTATCTGCGCCACTGGAACAGTGCATCAAAACAACAGATAGAACATAACAATAAAAATAGTGAAATCACCGTCCACTTATCTTTATATAACGGCTGAGGCACCGGTGGGCGAAAGAGAAGCTTCTACTAAATTACCCCCCCCCCCCCATAAAAAACAAAGTTTTTGACTATAAATCCTTTCTTTTACAAGGCATAACCAAAAGCATATTAATTACAATAAGAATCGCACGACATTACAAAAATCCAAAATTTTAGTTATGTCTATTAAATAAAGGATTTATACTTATTTATAGTAAAAACAAGTAATAAAAGCTCGAGTGAGTACTAAACGCAATTTCCAAAAAAAGAAATTCCGATTTTTATTCAAATGAAACTACTCTAGATTACATTAAAAGTCGATTCAAATAAGTAAAGTTATTCTGAAAGTAAACCCAATATGACGTCATATCCACTCACGCTACATCACACCAAGAATGTGTCAATATAATGCGAACTGCGCACCAATCTAAAACAAGCATTCGTACAGCGGGCAAACCCAATTAATCAATATTCTAAATGAAATTAAAAGTAATTTAGAATCAATAATTTTGAAACTAAAAAAGAAAACCTATTGTTTTCAAGAACTGCTGCTAAAACTACGGGAGTCGAACGAAAATCCATTTTTGAAAAATTATATTTTTTACATTGTTTTAAATATTATTAGCTATCGTTTGGGGTTTATTTCAACAAAATAGATATTATGGTCAGCGACAAATTGATAAAATACTGATACTTTTTGGGTTGTTGTTATTTTTTATCTTCCAGGAAATCCAGTAAATATTTTCGTTTTTTTTGGCCATTGCACACCCTTTGGACCTCCTTTGCATATTTGCAAAAGACCCGAACCCTCTATCTGTTATGGTTCAAGCTCGACAGACATTTCAAATATAGAAACGCAATTTATACCACGAATACACACCGCACCACGCGACAGGAAAATATTAAAAAGGTTGTTCAATATAATACGCTTCGCGACACTGTAGTACAAAAATTAACTTGCTAAATAGAGATAACCCAAAAAATTCTAGAATTTAATTACAGTGCATTCGATTCATCTAAAATTTTGTAGATCATTTCTATTGAAGGCACGACTTTGCCTGCAAAATTTCAGCTCGTTAGCATACAAGGAAGTGGGCTAAAATAGATCGAAGTTTTTTCGGAAATAAACAATAAAGCAATCAAGCAGACACCACGAGTTAATGTAAAGGATTTTTAAAAAAAAGGTTTTATGGCGTTGCTTCAAAGCTTTGTGAAGTAATATTGGTGGGGGGGGGGTGTCTAACTTTTTGTGACGACATGGGACGATGGAGGACGGAGGAGGGAATCCGCTAAACCCGCGTTACGTCATTTTTGGACGGCCCCTATAAATCAGACGGATTTATTTTAGGTAATGATTTTTGTAATGTGTGAACATTAGGTCTGAATCAAATGTTCATTACTACCAAGTAAATAAAAGTTCAGAATTTCGTTTGAATTAAATTAAAAAACAATATTGCACATCAGTCTTGACTCGGTCGGTCTTGAATGCCGTTTGAAGCCTGGGCTGTTTACGTAACTAGACATAGTATTATTATACTATTATACAAATGAAGTATGTTGTGAGAACGTACACGTTCAGTCGAGACCCTCCTAACCTCCCCGTTCGCACCCGTACGTAAAATCTCTTCAACTAAACACCCCCCCCCCCTCATTGCGTACGTCATAAATGGATGACCCCTAAGCTAAATTTTTCTTGTTTACATTTATTTGGCTGGATTTAGATCTAGATTTTTAAATCTCTGTCTAAGCTGAGAAAACATTTCCTGAATGACGCAAAATTTACTTCTATTTTTAAATTCAATTTCATCTTGAAATTTTGCTTTAAAAAATTAGAAATAGTCGGATAACTTAGTATTTGATAGTATGTACATGTAAGAAAAGTTTAATTTAAATAAACCGAATCTGATCTCACTGAAACAATTTTTCCTCCTGTCATTGACAGAGTCTAGACGTAAACAACACACCGAGCAGTCAGTTCCACGAAGAACTGGGAGAAATCAAGAACATCTGTCAAACAATAAAACACCACATCATAAATATAGACAATGTCTTGGCTGAACTAAGCAGCAGTCATCGCAATGTTCAAATGACGTTAGACAAAATTGTAGAGAGCCAACAAGACATTGCTGAAATGTGTAAACAGAGTCTTGACCTTCACAAAACTGGCAACGATAAACTGATGAAAGAACTGTGTAATGTGTGCAGATACATCGGCGAGCAGAGTCGTCACGACACCGATCTCATCAGGACTTACATCAAGCAGGAATGTCAGTTTCTTTACCACCACCAGGCCAGGTCTACTGCCCAGAAACAATCTCTATACGAGGGCCTTCCACTTCGGCAGACTGACAGTTCTGACTGTAAACAACCTGAAGATATTGACACAGATGTTGACACTCGACCATGTGACACTGTACTCCACGACACCTCATCTGTCCCTTCAAACAATGTTGTAGACATAGTGTCCATACTGACCAAGTCGTACTCCGTGACCACAGACAACACAGTAGATGTCAGCTCCCTCCAGGTGGTAGCAGACGTGAGCTCCCCCCAAATAACAGCTACCATCAGGCAACGAAATGCCAGCGACGTAGGAGGACAAGACGTAGCAAGTGCCTTCACGCCGACTACTGATAATGTAGAGACACACCAACTTCCATTTGAGATCCAAACACATTCAACTAATCTACGGAACATACTTATTTTGGGGAAGGCCGATTCAGATTCAAAGAAATTCCAAGATAAACAGATGGAACAAGCCACAGAGAGTGTCCATGAGGGAGAAAAATCCAACTATAAAGTGACTGAACGTACTGAAGATAATGTCCAGGATAGAGAGAAATTCCAAGAAAATGACATGGGCAAGGGTGCGGAAAAGAGCGAGGCTAAATATCAACAAGTTAAAGAGGACGAAGAGTTTGAGGTGTCAGCTGCTTTAGAGAATGAATTCAACACTAATCGGAAGACAGTACATACATTGAATGAGGGAACAAAGACTCAGAAACTACGATATTCAAACTCATTCAATCAGCCGAGATGGAAGCCTCTCGCTGGACGCACTGTGAGACCCTTGAGGTCACGTAGCACGTCCTACCCAGATCGTTTAGGACGCGATCCAGAAGATCTATCCAGAAGAAGTTTTCGAGTTGTCGACCCTTTGACCAAGTTTATCCCAGAAACAGGCCTGAGCTTCGAACTTTTGACCTCTTACTTGAAATCGTCCATTTTTTATGAAACCAATTATTTCTTCACACAGCCCAAACAATCCCGGGTCAAACTCAGACTGTCTCTAAAAAAAGGAAACGCGCTGTGCGTCCAGCTTTGCGTGTCACAAGGTGCTAGTGTAGGTGACGTCACCTGGCCCATCTACTTCGATGGCATCGGTAAGATTTACAACGCCGAGTCCCAGAAACCATCGCTGCTGTGGAAGTTCAACCAGTCGTGTCGGAGGCCAAATCAGGACGAAGAGATCACATTGGACGCCTCAGTTTGCCTCATCACAAAAGATGGCAACTATGAGAATGTGACACTTGAGCTACTGATAAACAAACATTTTGAGATCAACAACAGGCTAAAATTTTTCTGGAAACTTACCGCTGACTGATGTAAAGAAATAAATCACTCCAGAGTAACGATTATTCAAATCTGATAGATCAAAAGTAACTTATCGATCTCTAGAATAAATATGAAGGACGTGGCACGTAATGAAATTAATAAATGAAGAGGAAAACGTAGTCATTTCTCATTTTTAAAAAAGAAACAAAGTAAGAAGGAAACATACAAAAAACAGCACACAAAAGACAACAGATTTCTCAAATTTCGATTGAAGTTCATGAACACTTTCAGGAAATGTAGAATGAACTCATCAAGTTTTGACATTATAACTTATAACTGATGAAGCCACTTATTAATTCCTAGAACTACGGCAATGTTTTACTTAATTGTTTTTTTAAAGATCTAGTCTCACAAGCTATCATTGCCCTAAACAGCTGCATAACTGTAAATAGGATGTTCTTGTCATACTCATTCATTCTTTCCCACGATAGCTGGTACAATTGTCAAGAGGATGTTCTGATCATACTCATTCATTCTTTCCCACGATAGCTGGTACAATTGTCAAGAGGATGTTCTGATCATACTCATTCATTCACTCCCATGATAGCTGGCACAATTAATATATTGATAATGTTCTCATATTAGCCATTCATTCACGTCCATTATATCTGGCACGAATGACTTGCGATGCACTATAAATTAGGACTGGTACTGATTTGAAATAAAAGAAAAAAAAAACACTTGTTTGATTAATGGTGAACAAATTAATCTATTAATTATAACTTTTTAATTCCTATTGCTTTTAGTCGCAATTCATTATCTCTCATATGATTTATAGTAAAAAAAATAATACATAATAATAAATACTATTACAGTCTGCCTGCTAAATTTCAGTTCGATTAGACCATAAGGAAAGGGTTATAAAGATATATTTAATATAATGCGCACCGCGTGACAAATTAGCAGAAACATTTTCAGATTGTCAATATATTTTTTTAAAGTATTGTCAATATCATACGCATCGCACCGCGCGACAGGAAAATATTATTAAGGTTGTTCAATAAAATACGCACCGCGACACTCTAGCAAAAAAAATAAAATGCTACATAGAGATAAATAGAGATAATCTAAAAATTCATACAATTAATTCAATTGCAGTACAGTCGATCGATCGATCTGAAATATTGATAGTTCATTTTTATTGTCGGCACGAGTCTGCCAGAAAAATTTCAGCTCGCTAGCATACGAGGAAGAGGGTTAAAAATCGACAAGCAAACAAGCAAAGATGAAGCAGACACAACGAGTTAATATAAAAATTAAAAGAATAGAACGATATAAAATGAGACATGGTTTATTTGATGTGATTTTTTTATTATCTTTAAAATTGATATCCCTTTGTGTGTGTGTGTATTGTTATACGTGTACGCGAGTGCGTCTGGGTGTGCGTTTGTGTTTGTTTAGAACTAAAAGTGAATAAATTGGTTATTTTCATGACGTTTGTGTTTGGTTGAGAACTAAAAGTGAATAAATTGGTTATTTTCATGACGTTTGTGTTTGTTGAGAACTAAAAGTGAATAAATTGGTTATTTTCATGACGTTTGTGTTTGTTGAGAACTAAAAGTTTAAAAGTGAATAAATTGGTTATTTTCATGACGTTTGTGTTTGTTGAGAACTAAAAGTGAAAAAATTGGTTATTTTCATGACTGCGAATATATTAATTCTAAATTATTCATATATGCATGTAAATGTAACGCTTTACAACTGTCATCTTTGGTGTAATCTTTCCACAATGTTTATTTAATGTTGTTTAGTTTCAGTCATTTTTAAACAGGCTAATAACCAGATAAAATTACATAAATTAAAATTTATAAAAAGAATGGTAACTTAACGGAATATATATAATATGTGTTATATTATGTACATATAACGGTAATCAAAATACAATTAAATCCAAATTAATTGATTAATTTTTTAAATTTCAATTAATTATTTTTGTATAACGCATATAAAGATCCTGTTAAGTCGCGATTCATTATTTCGCGAAATCAGTTAAGTGACGGTAATTGCATAGCTCCTTAATTTTGTGACGTAACACAGCACATTCGTTCTGCTATGAGAGAAATAAGGAAGAAAAACCTTTTTGTTTACGTAAGCACGTCTAAATAAATAATAATAATACGAGGGAAAAGTATGTAAGTAACAGAAATATAAATTATTAATATGTTGGGAAAATATTAGGCATATTTCCTTAAATTTTAATTGAATTTTAATCAATCAAGTTAATTTTAATCGATTAAAATTTTGAACGATTAATGGATTCCATCATCTTTTATTTCCGCAGCCCGAATATANTATATATATATATATAAGGAAATCCTTCAGAGTTTATGAGGATAATACGCTACTGAAAATTCAAAATTAGTTAGGGGAAAAGGAGGTGATCCCACAAACATTTCATTGATAGTCACGTGATCATCATCAAAACAAGGCAATTAAAAAAAAACTTAAATTAAAGATGTCATTTTTATTGACGTGAGAACCGCGTTAATTGATAGCGACAAGAACGGGAATTTCATATTAACTGCACGAGAATCCCTTGACCTACGTAAGATACATGCTACTGTATGAGAATCCCTTGACTTGGGTGAGCTACATGCTACTGTATGAGAATCCCTTGACCTGCGTAAGCCCCATGCTACTGTATGAGAATCTCATGACCTAGGTGTGCTACATACTACTGTGTGAGAATCCCTTGGCCTAGGTGAGCTACATACTACTGAGAATCCCTTGACATGCTACTGTATGCTACACAGTCTCTTGAGCATAGATAGTGACAAACTGGCAGTTTATCATTGGACGATGCCATCAGTGACTTTACTCTGGCAAAGGCAAGATAGAAAATATAATAAAATAGTTTAATATAAAGCATAATTTGTTTCCAGAGATTAGATAATAAGCCTTTTTAATGTTTGCCTTTAAAAAGAACTTTTGACACTTTTTACAAAAGTTTTCACATTTAAGTTTGTTATGAATGAAAATAATTTTAAGTTAATTATTTATTTAATTACCGTATATACTCGACTATAAGCCGACTTTTTCAGCACATTTTTGTGCTGAAAAAGCACCCCCTCGGCTTATACTCGAGTGAAAAAAAAATTACCCCAGAAAATGCCGCCGCTCTGCAGCCAGATATTAGCCTGCAGTCACTGCAGCCCGCCTGCCTAAACTGATCTAGTCACTGCAGCCCGCCCCGCCTCCACTGGTTGCTGGATCGCCTGCTGATTGGCGTCTAGCAACCAGTGACGTCAGAGAGAAGAGACCGAGGCGGACGTCCTCCTCCGCGCCTTCTGAGCACCTATAATTAAAAACGAAGCCCAGCCAGCCAGGTGAGCCATTCCTGTGTGTGGCCCTGATATGTGTATGGGTTTATGCTGAATCTTGTATGTAATTAGGGAAATAACTCTTGATAGTCATTGTGAGAATTAATTTAATATAGTGAGGTTCTTGAATAAGACCGGAAGAAGAATAGAGATTAGCTAACAACAATATATATAGAAGGCTAATTTACTGTTTCTCTTTGAAATAAATATTATGTGTTTTAATGTAATTTTATTGGTATCTATTATTTTTTAAATTTACCAGTAGCTGCTGCATTTCGCATTTCCCACCCTAGGCGTATACTCGAGTCAATACTTTTTCCAAGTTTTTTGTGGTAAAATTAGGGGTCTCGGCTTATACTCGGGTCGGCTTATACTCGAGTATATACGGTATCTATTTATAATCATGTATTGTATTTAAAGTTAAACTCTCTAGGTATTCAAAAATCATATTTTGCACTGACATAGAATAAGTCTTTAATAGCTTAGGGCCTCATCGAAGATAAATTGGGCTCTGCCTGGCATGTGACGGACTAGAGTCACATGCATATTTAAAGGTAACCAAAAATTCACTATCTCTAAAATTAAAATACATGGAGATCTCCAGGCCATGTTGGTAATGTTTTTTGTCAAAATATAAATAAAATCACCTGTAGCTCCCCGAATACATATGAACACGCACCATTCTAGAATGCTGTGATTATTGTCAGTGTTTATGATAACACCGGCATGTTTATGAACTGATTAAATGTGATGGTGATGGTGATGGTGAACCCGATAGATCTGTTTTACAAATCTTAGTTATCCAGTCTGTAACCTTCTATCTGAACCACGGACAGAAATATTTGGTCTCCGTTGTAAGTTCCTGTTAATCGTTTTTTACTTTCTGTACATACAGTACACAATACTATCAACACGTGACACAGTACACAATACTATCAACACATGACACAGTACACAACACTATCAACACGTGACACAGTACACTATACTATCAACACGTGACACTGTACACAACACTATCAACACATGACACAGTTCACAATAGGCCTACTATCAAAACGTGACACAGTACGCAACACTATCAACACGTGACACAGTAGTACACAATACTATCAACACATGACACAGTACGCAATACTATCAACACGTTACACAGTACACAATAATATCAACACATGACACAGCACACAATACTATCAACACATGACACAGCACACACTACTATCAACACATGACACAGCACACAATACTATCAACACATGACACAGCACACAATACTATCAACACGTGACACAGTACACAACACTATCAACACATGACACAGCACACAATTCTACCAACACATGACACAGTACACAATACTATCAACACATGACACAGTACACAACACTATCAACAAGTGACATAGTACACAACACTATCAACACATGACACAGTACACAACTCTATCAACACATGACACAGTACACAATTCTATCAACAGATGACACACTTATAGTCATGTCTCTCATCATTTCCTGATATTATGTTTCCGTTTTTTTATATTTAGAACCGGATATTCCTTTCCACTTAAAGATGTTCCGAAAATCCTGGGACCTGGTCTCCCTTTTGGTCCCGAGTATTTGAAGTCTTGTCAACAAATACTCTGGCGGGCTGAAGTGGGAATTTAGTGCCAATCAAAAGCTATAAAAGTAAGTAAAGACATTTTTACTGGCCTTTGTTTTACGAATGCTTTTATTTTAAGTCGTGGTTGTGAATTAATAGGGTTAGAATAAACACAACTGTTTTTCACAGTAATTTAATGTAAATATTTATAACCTCAAGGCTGATTCAACGCGGATCTAAAATTGTCCAAGGTCATGCTTGGACTTTATTTTGTGATTAATTTAAATCTTGTGAATAGTAGGAGGGTCTGTAATACTTAAGATAAAATCAATCAAGATAACACATAAAAAAATCTGATATGATGAGTTTGACGGCAAATCTGATATGATGAGTTTAGCATCAACAGAATAAACACAAACTATTGTGACACTCAATGCTATAAAGTATATTGTGGACAGTCTGTGGTGGACAGTCTGTGGTGGACAGTCTGTGGTGGGCAGTCTGTGATGGACAGTCTGTGGTGGGCAGTCTGTGGTGGACAGTCTGTGA
Organism: Radix auricularia; assembly: GCA_002072015.1. Lineage (NCBI taxonomy): Eukaryota > Metazoa > Mollusca > Gastropoda > Lymnaeidae > Radix > Radix auricularia. Next base: position 1,472,860 of record MUZC01001299.1, read on the forward strand.
TGGACAGTCTGTGGTGGACAGTCTGTGGTGGACAGTCTGTGGTATTTAGCCTTTTATTTTAACCTCGGCTAACACAATTGTTGGGTTAAAATCAAGATTTCAGGTAAGAGTAAATCTTTACTTCAAATTGGCAAATTGTGAATCAAATGAGTAAGGCGAATACATTTTTATTTTCAAAATTTGATAGGTGTAACATCCTGAATACCCGCCATAAAACGACCATCTCAGTTCCGCCATGAAATAACCAACTGGCTCATGGGTCAACTGGTATTTTCGATGTCCTGTCTGGTACCAGATCAAGCACCGGGGAACTCTGGTCTGGGAGCACTAAATAAATAGAAGATGAAAAGAGAAAATAAAATGTCACATTTTGTCCTGTTCACAACCAACTGCTATTCTTAAACACGCTTCGCTATCAACATTGCAAGGCGTGTCAATCCATATTCCCAGGAATGTCTTTCCACATTCCCTGAAATGTATTTCCAAATTCCCAGGAGTGTCAATCCATATTCCCAGGAATTTCTCTGCACATTCCAAGGAATGTCTATCCAAATTCCCAGGAATGTCTATCCATATTTCCAGGAATGTCTGTCCACATTTCCCAGGAGTATCAATCCACATTCTCTAGAGTGTCAATCCGTATTCCTAGGAGTGTCAATCGATATTCCCAGGAGTGGCTGTTACTACTGAAAACTTAATATTAATCCTCAGCTTTATTTACATCCAATAGAGATTAACTCTATCGCTGAGTCAAGGTGACTACGTAATCCTCAAATAGTCATTGGTCCCATTGTTGTTTTAATCAGAGACATGATTTCTTGAGCACTTTAGACATGTTTCATGTACTCTCTAGACATATTTCATATACTCTCTAGACATGTTATCATGTACTCTCTAGGCATGTTATCATGTACTCTCTAGACATGTTATCATGTACTCTCCACACATGTTATCATGTACTCTCTAGACATGTTATCATGTACTCCTTAGACATGTTATCATGTACTCTCTAGA
>MUZC01001299.1:1484769-1496059 GCA_002072015.1 Radix auricularia
TATTCCTATATGTATTATAAAAATAAAATCACGTATGACTTAAAAGGCCCATTATTTTATCCAAGAAATATTACAAACGTCTTCTCCACAGACTGGCACAGGATGGGATCTAGAAAACCTAGGCATAAATTCACCTCTTCCTTACCAGGAATTGAACGATTATGGGCAAGAACAAGGATCAAGGGGGACAACTAGATCTGTACTTAACCCAATAGTGGAACTCATGAAAGGGGAGCTTATAAACCAGACCAAAGATATAACAGAACAGATCCAGAAGATGCTGAATGAAAACACGAAAGTGTTGAAGGAAATTCACTCAAGTCTTGTGAAGGCAATCGATGACCATCAAAGAAGACTGTACGAATCTGACCAGCGTTTACAGGAAGTCTTGGTGGACTTGAAAAGTTTTAGTCAACAGAAAATTGAGACAACTGAAACAGATGCTGAGACAAACCTTGGTGAGCGCAGTCAGAGAATGTCCCAAACAGCAGACGACCTGCACAACCTTTTGGCTCAGGTCAAGTCATCGCTGGTCAAATGTGAAGATGAACGAAAGACACGTCAGCAAGAATTGAGCTTAACGTTGAGTACAGCAAAAACACATATTTCTGAAACTGACGGGGAGATTCAACTGTCTCAAACTGAAGGGGAGGTTCAACTGTCTCAGACTGACGGGGAGATTCAACTGTCTCAAACTGACGGGGAGATTCAACTGTCTCAAACTGACGGGGAGTTTCAACTGTCTCAAACTGACGGGGAGATTCAACTGTCTCAAACTGACGGGGAGGTTCTGCTTTCTCAGAATGACGGGGAGATTCAACTGTCTCAGACTGACATTCAGCAACAGACCAAATCATCTTCCTCGGTGAATGGGGTAAAACAGGAAATAGATGATGTTGAGTCTAAACAAGAAAATGGCTTTGCTAAAACTGGAGATAGACAATGCGTGACAATAGATTCATCTCAAAACGATAGAGCGTCACATGTCGTAGCTGAAGGTGATCTCAGTGCTACTTACCAAAATGGTCTATTGATAGGGGTGCTTTGTCCTGGTCATGTAAGTCCTGTTCCATTAAGTCCTGACCCTGTGAGTCCTGGTCCTGTAGGTCTTGACCCTGTAAGCCCTGGCCCACTAAGTCCTGTTGCAGTAAGTCCTGGCCCAGTCAGTCCTGGTCCATTAAATCCTGGCCCTGTAGGTCCTGGTCCAGTAAGTCCTGGTCCTGTAAGTCCTGGCCCAGTAAGTCCTGGTCCTGTAAGTCCTGGTCCTGTAAGTCCTGGTACAGTAAGTCCTGGCCCAGTAAGTCCTGGTCCTGTAAGTCTTGGTCCAATAAGTCCTGGTCAAGTAAGTCCTGGCACAGGTCAAAGCCAGGGAACCGTAGAGCCACCTGAGACACAATCCCAGCATACAATAAAAGAAATTATGCGGGAACTTGTCAACAGGGATGTACAGACTTTGGACGAGGCTTCACAAATAACACATTCTTTAACGGGAGCTCTGATTGAAACCAAATCTATTGATTCCACCATGACAAACTTAACTGATTCTAATCGAAGATCAACGTCCAAACATGTGACCTTTAATGTGAAGGACAGTACCACATATAATACCAAAACGGACTGTTCCAAACCTGATTCTGTTGACAAAAAAGTTCAAATGACCAGTGTCCCGTTTTCTACATCGCCAGTATACAGTAAATTGGAGAAATTACGTCAGCAACTGAGCATCTCTTATGCCCTAAGCGATCAGACAACAAAGTCTCGTCTACACAGGACGCGCACGTATCAGCCATGTACGAAGTTGCCTCGTTTCAACCATATCCCAGTCGAAGGAGCGGAGTTCTGTATTGACGGAGTCGGTCATTTAGTTTCAAGTAAATCCTGGGTTTACACAGATTATTTCCATACTCAGCCGAAAGCCACCAGAGTCCGCCTCAAGTTGTCATTCAATGAAGACCATGGCATACAGGTGAAACTGCGTGTGTCCCAGTGTCCACCAGAGGTCAGGTGCGGCTGGCCTGTGTTTTTCTATGGAAATGGAAACATTCTAAGTCAGGAAACCAAAAATTACAATCCCATCTGGAAGTTTGAGCTGCTGAAGTGTCACGGGCCCAGACCTGAAGAATCTGAGGTGGAGCTGAGTGCAACTGTCAACCTCCAGACAACCTTGACCCACTTCAAGAATGTCCGCTACGGCGAACTGGTCAATTTGAAGTACGTGTCAGATGACCAGTTAAAATTTCTTTGGACATTATATGCTCACTAAACCCTGTGCTCTTATAATAGAAATGTCCTATAGGACAAGCTTACATGTGGTACCATTACCATGATTCTCAGAACCGTAGATTCCACACAATTAAATTATTGATAATTATTAGATGGCATTGAAAATCATAAGTTTAATTATTTTATGATGATTGTTATTTTGCTTGTTGTAAGCCCCAGATAATTAGCATTTTGTTGTATGACCCGGATGTTATGTCTGCTATTATATTTCCAAAATACAATATTTTTTGCTGTATGACCTAGGTAACAGTATTTATATATTTTTTTCCAAACTGAACATATAGATTCTACTTATTTTATTTTTACACAGAGAACGTAATATTTTTGAAGATAAATAATTCATCGCAAACCTTTAAAATCTTTGGAGGCGCATGAAGAATTCTTTGTGTTTCATTTTGTGTAATGTTTGGATGCAACAGAAAAGAAATATTGGCGGGCTATAGTTGAAAGATTTTTTAAATCACAACATGGATCTTTTAGCAAAAATATTACATTTAAACTTCAAAATTGGGACATTTTATTAAAGGCCTGGGCTGTTGAGTTTTCGATTGGCATGGATTATATTTAAATACATCTGAAAAGAAAGTGACAACAGTCTAAAGTAAAGGTCGGGAAACCATGGCTCGTTTGCCAGATGTGGCTCTATTGATGGCTGCATGTGGCTCTCAGACTAACGAATGTACATTGTCTGTTGGGTCGAGCGTTAGGCTCTTAAGACCCGGTTCAATTTTTCGCAGGCGAGCCTCATCATTTGGGCATCGCCAGAGAGGTATTCCTCTGCATGTACCACAACTTCCCCACCCATAACCCCGTCAAACTCGGGGCAACATTCTAGTACGTGGGCCACCGTCTCCTCGGGGCAGCCACACAGCCGACAGGCCAGTTCCCTTCTGTTGTCAAACTTGTAAAGGTAGCTTCGTATTGGACAATGGTCAGATCTCATTCGTGTTATGAGTGTCTGACTACTCCGCTCAAGTGCCCACCAGGGATCGCTTTTGTTCGGTCGCGGCATTTTCTGATACACCTTCCTGGCCGTATTCCCATTAGCCCAGCCCTCAAGCCAGTGGTGGATTTAGCTATGGGGCAGGGGGCGGTTTGCCCCCCACACCTCAGTTGGTTCTAAAATGGCGCCCCCATGAACACTAAAAAGGTGTAACTGCAATACGACAATATTGGCTTGCTTAATATCTTATTTCAAAACTATAATGTCTTGTTTGGTCAGTCAGTAGCATCGCTAAGTGGAAAAGAATAGAGAAGAATTGAAACGAAAAATAGACGTGACGTTGCTCTTAGCAAAACAAGGTTTGTCATTTTGAGTACACAGAGAAAATTCTAGCTTTAGTGATGGTAGTTGAAGAAATAATGGAATTATTTGTTATTTTTAGCTTCCAACTATGATTCCACTTTGGACAGTCATCTAGAGTTGAAAAGGAAAATAAAATTTATTTAAGTCATGATGTGCAGATTGATTTAATTCAATCATTGGCATCTGAATTATCGGCAGTAATTGACAATGAAGATAAGTCTTCACATTAATGTTCTGTAATTATGGATTAAACCATTGATATATCTAAAATTGACAAGATGTCACTTTACGTTCACTTGTAAAATCAGGAAATGTTGTTGAAAAATTTAGTCTATAGGCTTTTATACTTTGGTAAACAGCAAAGCTGCATCTTCATTTGCTGAGAAGATTCTAACGAAACTACACCTTACAATAGCGAAACATTGATATCACAATCTGAGGAGGAAAAGGCAAATGATGGCGCATCTGTGATGTCTGGAATTAAGAGTGGCCTTCAAACTTTCATACAATGCCATCTATGTTCATTGCTGTGCCCATGTTTTAAATTTGGTCACTATCGAAACAATGTCTGTAAACATTGATGTATACAGTTGTTTTTGGCACAGCTGAAAGGTATTCTTTACGTCTAGTTTACAACGTCTACATACTCTTAAAAAACATCATAAATCTCAATATGAATCAACAGTAGATTCTCTGAAATGACTTTTTTGATAAAAGATGGGCAAGCCTTAAGCATGCAGTTGATGCAGTTGTTGGATCATTCTCTGCTGCTCTAACCCTTCTAGAAGATATAAATTCAAGGGCATCACCATAATATAAAGTAAGTGTCAGAGCAGAAGCAATGGGACTATCTGCTTTAATAACAAAATATACTTTTGTTTTTTCTGATGCTATATTTGTACAAAAGTTGGTTGATATTTTCATGTTATCAACCCACTTGCAGCTCAAGAGTATTGACATTGCAATTGCAAAATGATTGATCGATGTTGGAAGAAATAATTTTGTTGAAATGAGAAGCGATCAAGCTTTTTAAAATTCTGAAAGTAGATGTCTAATCATTTTTTAACGAAAATTGTTCCAAATTAGATGTTAAAAACAAAAGTTAAAGCAACGCAAATTGCAGAAAATAAAAGTATGGTAGGCGAAATTAGCAAAGATGAAATGGCTAATGATCCAACTAACAGTTTTAAATCTGAAATGTACTTCGCTATCATGGATATACTTCTAAAATAAATAGATGATCATTATAATGACTTTAAGGGCACAGCTATTTATTTCTATTGTATTGATCCATCACAAATGTTTAAGAAAATAAAGATCCTCTTCGAAGTTTAATCGCAAAATTTACAAACACCTTAAAGAAGCAATCGATGAATATTATACCTTCAAAGATTTGTATGCATCACAACGTCCATTTAGTGAGCTACAACTTAAAGAGTTTCTAAAATTCTTGACTGAAAAATAAATGGCAGCAGGTCTCCCCTATTTGTCAATACTCTATAAAAATTTACTTCAAATCTTCCTGTTAGCAATGTTTGAAAATCATCAAAACGTTATTTGCGCTCAACAATGACACACGAATGTCTGTCTGGATTTGCATTAATTTAAAATGAACGTGATCTAGGTGAGAACGTTGACTTTAAATCAACGATAAACCGTTTCGCTTCACGTAGAAAGGAATTTAAATAAGGCTCAGGGCTCTACATAAATTCGCAGAAACTAAGTTTCTTTCTTAGATAATAAATATACATTACTATTATGAAAACATATCTGTTTACATTGTTTCTTCTGTTTGACTTGTTTTTTAATTTTGAAAATTTACTAAATAGTAGTCTAATATTTAGTATTGACAAAGGCTGCAGAAATTAACAATTAATTTCTCGACTAATCCTTGAAAAATTTATGTATTAAATTATCTTTAACTATTAATCGACCCATTCTTTTACAAATATTAGAGGTCAAAAAGTAAAAACAAAAATAAAAAATAGCAGCTGATAAATAATAAATTTCCTGAAGATTACACGAACATTTTGGTTTTAAATTATTGACTGACGGGCATATATAAAATGTTGATAAAGTTCGCCTACTTATCAAACCAAAGGAAAAACGTATTAAGCTAATGGCAGTAATGGAGTTTGACTCTGAGACAGAAATGACAACAGCTCTTCTGATGAATTACTGCGTTACAAAATGGAGATGAAAGTTTTGGAATCCATTTATCCCGTACAATGGTGAAAAATTAATGAACACCGATATCAGATGATGTCATTCCTTGCCAAGACCGTTTTGAACATAGCAGTTTAAGTTTCCTCAGTTTCATGTGAAGGATTGTTCAGCTGGTTATATTGTCAATTAGACCCGCCCATCACTTGAACCAATTAATGTCAACACACTTTTTGCGCAATTGGTGAAAAGTTGATATACAAAGGGACATGCCAGTGTTATTTAGATTTTCAACAAGAGCGTGAAATGATTGTTGCTTATGACATCATACATTTAAATTGTTGGCTTTAATCGAAATTAAAGATTAATTAATCGTTAATTTTTCAAAAGTTAACAATTAAATTTAACTTAATAGTTAACAACCAATGCTCTGATAATAATAACATTTTGTGGCGCCTGTCACAAGCGTCCTAATACTTATATCTTGACTGCTTGTTCCAAGATTCATACAATTACGGTTACACAAGAAATAAAGACACTGCTAGAAAAAAAAAACATTTTTAATGGCGTTCCTGCTTGCCACAACAAACCGTCTACACCAAAACTCTCTAAACTTTTACACATATACAAATGACGTCAACAACACAATCACTTTGCACGCTTTTGCACCACTAATCAATAACTTTAAATACCACTTAAGCAAACATCTAACACACCACCGTGCGCAACTCACATCAACAAGTTACAAGGACAAATTGGTCATCCGTGACAGCGCCCCCTTGAAATTCTCCTGCCCCCCCCCCCACGCACGCAAAGTTAAATCTGCCACTGCCTCAAGCCACTTCTCACGGAAATGGTCTTTTAGCCACGACTTGACCCCCAGTTGGGTCAAGGGCTTATCGGGTTGGGGCTGGGCTGCGCCTGAATAGGCCAGTGCGTCGACCCTGTCTGATTGGGTCGTACCGCAGTGTCCGGCCATGTACTGTAGGACTACTCTGCCGCCACGTGCCAGGAGTTCACATACTGTCTCCAAAATGACACATACCGTCTTGGCCTACAGAGAGGATCGATCCAAGGTTTCGAGCGAAAACCGAGAATCGGTGAAGACCACGAGGGTCGGGAAACTTTTTCTCTTCACTAGACGTCGGCGCACTTCCTTCAAACCCCTGTGTATCGCTCTCAGACTAAATGTTCGATTGAAAAAAATTGTTTGAAAATTTTTATTCCGACTCTTTTGGTCTTCATATTATTTTCACATTAAAAATAGCATAAAAATGTTATAAAAATTATTTATTTTTAATATCTTGTTCTGTGGACATTATTGTAAGATTTTGAAGTCTCCAATAACTCATTGTGGAACGAAGACAATTTTTAAAATCAATTTCAGTTTGGAGAAGCTCCTTTCACGGCACTGATAGCAATTGGTGAAAACAATTCTTATCAAATTATAATGTTGATTACAAAATGTTCCCATCTATTTTATTGAAAATATTTTATAGGATCAAGGGGGTCTTTTACCTCGTTTTTCTATCATAATGCCTCTTTTAAGACACCGCAACCTATGCAGCCGCGGTGGGCCCAGCGCTTTCATAAGCCCCAAATATCTTAATTTTAATTTCTGTATGGCATCTGTTCGTCTACGAAAGACGATATATTTATCTTTATTATTTGCAGCTCTCAGTGTGGCTGATGAGACCAATCCTTGAGTGGCAGCCTCTTCTGCATATTGCACATACGAATGCAGTGGATCAGTATTGCCTGGCATTTCTCCTCGCTCTTTTCCCGACTGCTTATTCCCCAGTTTGCTCCTCTGCTCTTAGTGATCCTTCTTTAACTAAGGTACATCACGGGGTCCTATCCTCAGCCAGGTTTTCCCAGTTTTGTATGTCAATGTTGGCTATTTTCATGTCTCTCCTACATATGTTCGTGTGTCTAAGACATGGCCGACCAACCTAACTTTACCCAGTCGCCAGCTCGCTGTATAGCAGATCCTTGAGTATGCGACCAGTTGGCATTCTCTTGACGTGTCCAAGCCACCGGGGGCGCCTTTGACTTAGTATGGCTGAATTGCTGTTCATGCTTGCTTGAGCAGCGATCTCTGTGTTTGGGGACTTTCTCTTGCAATTTGATGTCAAGGATGCGGCGCAGGCAACTAAAGTGCAAACTATTGCGCCTTCTTTCAAGCCTGGTATAAGTGGTCCATGACTCGAATCCACAGACGAGCGTGCTCAGTACGAAGGCCTGGTATACCTGCAGCTTAGTCCTTGCTGTGAGTTTGGCATGGAACCATATTATTTTGCACAGTCTAACCATAACAGTTGCAGCCTTCCTATCCTAACGCTTACTTCATTAAATGAGAGGGTGCTCGAGATGTTTCATCCCAAATATGTAAAACTGTCAACAACATCCAGGTTGCAGTCATCTATAGTGATAGTCAGAAGGGAGGCAACATACTGTGCCGTAATGTTGGTTTTCTTTATGCTAATGGTCATGCAAAACTCTTTGCAGGCAGCGAAGAAGCTGGATACAAATACAAGGTTCTGCAGTCCGTCTACTGTGTGAGATATCAAGGCGGCATCGTCCGCTAATAAGAGCTCGCGCAGTAAAATCTTCCTTATTTTGGACTTAAGTCGGGCAATATTGAATAATCTCCCATCACCTCTGGTGTGTATGTATATCCTCTCCCTGTTGTACTTGAAGCCATACTGGAGTAAGATGAAAAGAATATTGCGATCTCATTTTACTAGTTACTTTTTCAGATATCAGTTTTTCCAAAGTTTGAAATTTTAAAGTATGTCTTTTTCGAAATTACTTTTGCCATAGTGGTGTTTATTAAACAAAAATTTTGAAAAGTTTTTGCCATAAATCTCTAATAATTATCCAGCAAATAGACGAATTGAAATTATTTACACATCAATTTATTTGATAGGGGTAACATTTTTAATGAATCTTAACGAAATACATAAATTATGTGTGCTACTTTAATGTATTAAAACAAAATAAATTTAATTTTTAGTAAGTTACCTTACAATAATTATCTGAAAACTGAAACAGTAATATAAATTACTATTTGCAATTTAAACACAATATTTGAGCCACAATTTCATGTAGGTACTTGTTAGCGCATCATTTGAAATTCCATGCAAAAACTGTCGTGGCGATATTAATAGCACATATAATATAGCCCAGCGGAGATGTGCTTTTGTGTATGTGTATGTGTGTGTGACGTATGCAGAGAAATTTCCAAACAAATCGATACCCTTTTTTGAGCTATTAAAATTTTTGAAGGGTTTTGCGTTAGTTAGAAACAACCACTATGTAATCAAACAAAGGTTTCGCGATCCGTTTATTAAGACTCGAAATTACTGATGTTTTGGTTTCACATTGGTTTTGCCACTTCAAAAGGAAAAAGGGTGGTTGTCGGAAATAGCTATTTTTTTTCAAATGCCCACAAATGCCGCCCTCTAAATGTGTGCTGCCTTCGGCGGACCGCCCCCTCCTAAAGAAACAACTGCATGTATTTTAACAAGTTCACGTTATGTCGCTAACCATAACAATACATTGGCCATTTGCTTTACTTTGACAAATAAATTCATTAGGAGTAATATGAAGTTTAATGAAGTGACATTCGCTAATTTCGCAATATTTCTATACATGAAATCAATGATCTTAAGAATTTTTATTTCATGAGATGACGTTGTTCATTTCTTTGATTATTTAAAATATTTCTAAGTGCCAATATTGATGTGTGATGTGTGTTAACTTCAGGCACACAGATATATTAACCAAAATAAAATGTTTAGATTTTGTATTAAATTCCCTTTAATCTATTTTAAGACATTTCAACGTAGAGCGGTATTTTTAAATGTGTGGAAATCCCGATACTTATTGTCCTTTCTTGAAAGAATGAAAATACCCGAATGCATTCAAATCTGAAATAATCCTCTTTGAACTAGATTATAGTTTACGTGGTGCCAACTTTTCATTCAATAGCTGAATCATTGCGTTACAAAGATAGATACGACTTAAGAACATTATATAGCATGTGTGCTTTCTATGAATTCATGTGTGTTACTGAATGTGTAAGTTATAGAATATAGTTATTGACATATATTATTAAAATTATATTATATTTATATAGTATATAGGCAAGTCTGGCATGTTACATGGATATATGTTACATAAGTGTCATAAGTCTTGTAAAAAAATAACTGCATCTAGTGACTGCTGTTTTTGGATTGCAATGAAATTTACTTGGCTGATACTTCAACATCATATTCAATAAATAAAAGCACTTGTAACGCCGTAAAGGTAACTTCAAGCGGAATGCTCTCGTTATCATACTATACTATAATATTTATGTCTATGTTATTGTAATTGTACTGATGAAGGCAGCCCAATCGTCTACTGTTAGTAGTATTAGTTCATAAATAAAGCTTAAATGTATTGTTTTCTTACACTAATAGTTTGTGGATGTTGTTGTTTTTTTAAATAAATAAATCATACTATAAGTATAAGAATATAAAAATTGAAGTTTGATTTTTTAATGTTATTTAATCTTATTGAATTTTAACATTTTAACAGACAGGACGCTAGTATACCAGGTGACGAAATGTTTAAAATTTGCAACAGTGAAAAGGCGTTTTGTCAAAATTAGCAGATCAATAAGGGACCTCCATAAAGTATGTAACGCTATTTTCGACGATTTTAACGCCCCCATTCCCTCTGTCAAAAACTATCACACTTTCTTACACCCCCTCCTACCTGTCACAAACTGTCATAAATCTTATACCCTCATCCCCCAAGTACGTCACACTTTCGAGCAAAAATTATACTTTTTTTATTTTAAAAAATAATTAAAATTTAATGTAAACACAGAGATGTCACACGTGGCCGGACCCCTCCCAACTGTCACACTTTCTTACACCCCCTCCCACCTGTCACAAACTGTCACACTTTCTTACACCCCCTCCCACCTGTCACAAACTGTCACACTTTCTTACACCCCCTCCCACCTGTCACAAACTGTCACAGACACTTTCTTACACCCCCTCGCCTCCTCTGGAGCGTGACGGACTTCATGGAAAGCCCCTAAATGAAAATAAAATGTGCCGATCAATTATAGAATAAATATTATTCACAGATCGATATTCGAAAACATGATTCACAGATCAATATGGTTAAATAGATTTTCTCGAGTTTTAAGATTTTGTGACGTCATTTTTCATTTAAATTGTTATTCACCAATCACACAAAAAAAGCACATGCTGACGTAATACATCATGAAGAAAACGGAGAAAATTATTATTGAATAATAACGGGTATCATTATTTTTGTAAACGAAGTCTTTGCTATTTATACGATCATTGGCTCGATGTATTTCTATCTACGGCATTATACCAATGCATCATAGCCTAGATAAAATAAAAGACTTTCCTAATAATTGGTAAAGGACATGAAGTCATCACATGCTACAATGGAGCCGTCCATAAAGTACGTCACGCTATTTTTGACCGTTTTTGACTCCCCCCCTCCCCC
>MUZC01001299.1:1509765-1521389 GCA_002072015.1 Radix auricularia
AAAAGACCCATCAACATTTTTTAACGTGTTAACTCCCTGACTACTATTTGTTTTTTCCTGTACATATTTCCAAAATGCCTTTGGATTATTTTTACATTCATTAGCAATTAATTGTTCGAATGATTTTTTGGCTTTTTTAATGTTTACTTTGCACATGTTCCTTGCTTTTATATAATCTCTATAATCTGTACTTCGATTACTTTGAGAATATCGCTTATATGCCATATACTTCTTTTTGATTGCTCTCATAGAAGTTTTTGTCATCCATTTAGGTTTGGAATGCATATTAATACTACTTTTGATTTTAGGAATAAACTTAGACATGCCATTTAATAATGCGTCTTTGGTATGTAACCATGCTTGATCAACGTCTGTATCCACGTCCAAGTCAACCTCTGCAAAATAATTTCTAAATGCAATATAATTTCCTTTAGATAGATTGAACTTATAATTATCTTTATTATGCTTTTTTTGTTTTGAAACGTCAAGACTAACATCATTGGCTGATGAATTTCAAAGACGCTTTCATGACTTTTTAATAACTATTGAAAAGATAAACATGGTTGTTTTTGTTGAATCTTTATATTTCTCTTTAGATTTTGATAATACTGCGGGAATTCATTGAGCTGCAAACTGATGCTGAATGTCGCAGCAGACAATTTCTTCTCTTTGACTTTTAGAGTGAGCTTCATGGTTAAAGAGAGATTAAAAGGAATTCGAACATTTGTAAAAAAAAAAAAAAAATGCTTAGCTTGTTTGGCTCGACATACTTGTGTAAGCAGACATTTTCAGTTATGAATTTTAACGAGATCTGTGTGAGGACGAGAATAAGTGACTCTCAACTACGTGATATCATACATATCAAAACCATGGCATTGAGCCTGACCTCACCACTTACTGCATTCAAGATCTCAGTTTCACCATTCACATTAAAATTTTACAATAAAAACTCATCATACTATGTCATTTTTATATTATTATTTTAACCCGGCCCGCGAATATCTTTGCATAAAGGAATATGGCCCGCCATGCAAAAAGTTTGGGCATCCCTGATGTAGTCCATAGTCCAGTTTATTGTCCATGTAGTCCATAGTCCAATCTTTGTCCATGTAGTCCAGTTTATTGTCCATGTAGTCTAGTTTACTGTCCCCGGGCGCCACGTTAGGGTGCGCCAAAATGAGTATTAAAACTAATTATTTTATTTTGATGTAAATTAATGTATCCAAAATAAGTTTGCAAGATTGAATTTTGGAGCGCCACAATATTCTTCATTACAAACTAGTTGGCAAGCATGATTTTGGCGCCCCCATTGGGCATTCAGGGGCTCCATTCTACTCATAAATAAATGACACATCCACAATGTAGAATTTCTCTTGGAGTTGAAAAAAAAATATTAAAAACTGTGAGTCGTTGGGTGTGAGACTGGGCAAGAAGTAAGAGACAAAGTCTAGTAAATTATTGGCAAGTTTATTAAAAAGAGCCAAGAGGACAGAAAAGCTGAAGCTGCAAACTCCATATCTTCAGAATCAAATAACGGCAACTATCAACCGCCTGCAACGCCAGTCCTAGAACACGAAAGCGAGAAGGTTGAACCATAACGTCAGTATTAAAACATGCAAAATTTAGGATTCAGACAAATGCTGCTGTTTATTCCGAAGAAAACATCAGAGACGTCGTTGAACGAAGAGGTTAAACCTGTATTAAGTATCTTGTTTCACAAAAGTTGGCACTGTGTGGCCATGAGGAACATCTGCATAAGGACAAGAATAAAATTTTTTTTAGAATCTTTATCTCTGTGATCAAACTCGTTGCTCCACTGTTAGAAAAACACCTACAACATGCCCGAGAAAATACAGGTTCAGTATCTTATTTATCACCGTAGATCCAAAATGAATTTATCCACCTACATACATCAACTGTAAGGAATCAGCTGTTACTGAAATCAGGGGGAAAAAACAAGTACAACGGTATCTTACTTGACTTAATACCCGATATAGGTGATTTGGAACAGCTTTCTAGAGTCATCAGATTTTTGGATGTGGATTTTCAAATTTAAAAAGTAACCATAAAAGAATCATTTTTAATTTTATTCATATACATTCTAAAGACGCAGCAAGCTTTGAAAGAGTTATCGTAGAGAAACTGGAATCTGATAACATACCTCTAGCCGACTGTCACAATGTTAGGACAATGTTGCTGTAGTGACTGGGCATATATCTGACCTTCAACAGCGAATATGTGCCAGAAATCACAGAGCATTGTTCGTCATCTGTGACAACCACAACTTCAACTTACCAGGAGTTCACTCAGCTCAACAGAGTCCCAAATTGTTGAGATTTTATTGAATTTGTCTTCTAAACGATGAGTTCAACTTCTCGTCTATAGAAACTGCTTTGGATTCCAATAATGTAACAACATTGCTTGCATCTTCATTGTCAGTTAAGTTTTTTAAATTAAAAAAAGTGTTTTTGTGCCACCTCCCCCCCCCCCCGGAAAAATTCCTACTGACGCCCATGGTGAAATTGACAAAATTTCAGAGTAATCTAGTTAATGCAGTGGCGTCGCTAGGGGGTGCGGAGGGGGCAGGCCGCCCCGGGTGACACCATCAGGGGGGTGACACCAGACCATAAAACTCTATATATTCCCGTTATTTGGCACTGGAAAACACGGAGGAGTTATATGGATTTAATCATGAGGGGGTGACACCATGAGCTACCGCCCAACCCTAGTGACGCCTCTGAGTTAATGTAGCTGGTTAAAACAAAACAAAAGGCCTTAAATTTGTCTGCAAGTAGCAATCAAGTCCATGAACGACGACACCATTTCAAACTGGGGCTCAGAGTCACTACGACAGCACAATCGGTTACAGCATGACTCTTGCTCAGTGAAAGCCCACAAGGAGTAAAAGCTTATTCCCCCCTCCCCCCTCACCAACACACAAATCGCAACGGCAACGGTCAATAAAAACTTCTACCCCATACGTATGAAAACTTCTGGTTTTCTTCCCACAAGCAAAGTCGATTGCATTTTTTAAAAAAAAAAATGTGTGTGAGACTAATCATTTGGGAAACAGCGGTACTACCTAATGATTAAATTTTTCTTCTATTATATATTTCAATATGTAGCTTACATAATTTACGACTGGTACAGTTCAGAATTGGAACATTATATTGTTTTTTCATACTACATGTAGTAAGAGCTTTTATTCTTTATTTACCATCGAATCTAACGGAGTCACTATGTAATGTGTAATTATTTATTTTTCGTTTCGCTTTTTAAAATGTTTCAGTTTCATTCTCCGATTTACATTTCCTGATCGATAAATAATAATAAACACAAATTCATGGTGTGTTGGTTGTTTACAGTCTATTGGCCGTGATTACCGTGAACTGCTGATTATTGATCTATGAATAGTTTTACTATATTATATGAAACACATGATATTGTGACTGTCAGTTTAGTTTATTGAACAGCTAAGTGATGTATTGTGCCTGGGCCTGGACTATTAAATACTAATACTATGACTTTGATTTATGAATACTGAAACTGAATTATAATTATACTGAATACGATTACTAGTGCCTAGTGCTAACTACTACTACTAGTACTAGCCCTGCCATAGATTTCATAATACTAATAATATAGTAATAGATAAATAGAAGGGCATGGGCATGGGTCATTCATAATGAATAGTCCAATTCAAAAAGAAATACATAGGCCTAGACATAATGTTAAATTGAAAGTTTGCAACTGTTGGTATGGTATAATTTTTTTTAGAAAATAATAATAATAAAATAATAGTGAACAAACGTCATCATTTCATTGAACTTCCTTATTCCTTAGTCAGCCTTAGTCCTTAGAGTCTAAGTTAGACTTAGACGCCTTACTTAGTCTTGGCTTTGGTAAGTATAAAGTTCATTTTCATTTAGAAAGTTACTTAGACTTAGACTAAGTAAACTTAGTCTTAACTTAGACTTAGTCAGCACTGAGATTGGACATAAACCATGGCCATGGAATCATATATTCCTATGACATGAGACCTATGGACCATGACCATTGACCATGGAATTGGAACATGACAATAGTTCAATGGACAGTATTTTTAAATTATTATTTCTTTTTAATTTTGGTTTAATCTTTTCCTTGTAGACTGCTATTATTAAGTATTATTACTATTGACTATTAAGCTATAGTCTATAGTTATTAATAATAATATTTTTTATTTTATCAATCTGGAAATATGCAAAAGTTGATAAATTAGACTTAGACCTACATATTTTATTTTAATAATTAATATTAATATAATTATAATTTTTTTTATATATTATATATGAAAACTCCATGGCCATGGTCATGGTCCAAGTCATGTGAAGTCAAAATTTTAAAATTATTAATATTAACTTTTAATATTGTTAGTTTTTTTTTTTTTTTTTAAATTTACATTATTATTCTTGAATGCTATCAACCAAATAATTATAATTTAATTATTAATAGCAATGTTTAAAAAATGAGTACTTACTTACCTACTTCTCAGACTACTTAGTTACTTAGAGTGTGTTCAATTATTGAAAAATATAACATTTTATAATATTGCCCATAACCATTTTCATTGTTTAATATGTTTTTTTTTTTTTAAAGTATCTGCCCAATAATGGATTTCCTCAAAAGTTTTGCAGAGGCTAAAAGCCTTGGATTAACAAAAGAAGAGTTTATTCAACAGTGGGAGGCTCAAATAAATGCTACACGACTTCAGGCTGAGTCTAGACTCTTAGAATTACGTCAACAAGTTAACATGGTATGAAATATTTGGCACAAAATATGGAATAACTTTTAAAAATATTTGTAACTTATTGAATTGAGTACTTTGCATATTCCAGTATACACATACTAGTATCTATTAATTATGACAGATTGAATGTGGAGAAACATAAAATCATATTCCAGTATACACATACTAGTATCTATTAATTATGACAGATTGAATGTGGAGAAACATAAAATCAGATTTAAGTTTTATTTTCTAATTTCTTTGAAATCTCAAAATTTTAGTTGTGCACAATTAAAGAAAGTAAGAAATAACATGAAAAATGGCTTTATATTTTGGAAACTGTAAGTAGACAGAAAAATGCCTCTTTTGCACTCTGTTCTCCAAAATTCATAATCATAGCATTAAAATTATCATGTTTTTAATGTTTGTGATTATATTCCAGTTCACTTAGTGACTTATTACAAGTTACCATCTTGGTAGCCTTGAAGAACATTTTTTAGCATATTTATATACATTATTGCCTTGTGCTCAAGAGATATTCAAAGTATATTTTCATTTACACCTTTATAAATTTCTGTAACTTAATATGTATAATATATACTGACTATGTTTCACAGCCTCCACAGTATCTTGCTGAAAGAGAAATGAATCTGGCAGCACTTGTTGAGGGTCCACTTAACATTGTTCATCAAGAAATTAACAACTTGCGATTAGAATGCCAGCAAAGATTTGAGTCTTTGCAAAGTCAGATTACACAGCTAAAAAGCCAACAGGAGGACATCAGATTGAAGATGGTGGAGGAATGCAGTGTTAATCTGGACTCCATGAAAGTGTATGTCCAGAATGAAGTCCAGCTGCTGAGTGACTCTATTGAGAGAAAAATAGATCTGAACTCCAAGGACAAAACATCAGACAATAAATATAATGGGGGCTTCTTAACTCCTCTGAGTCCCCAAGCTGTTCACATTTCAAGCACAGAAAATCCAATCGAACAATTTCAACATTTTTATCAACAGCAGGAAGGAACACAAGAACATATTTTCAAT
This sequence comes from Radix auricularia, assembly GCA_002072015.1. NCBI lineage: Eukaryota > Metazoa > Mollusca > Gastropoda > Lymnaeidae > Radix > Radix auricularia. The sequence goes on from MUZC01001299.1 coordinate 1,515,580, forward strand.
CAGGTAGGACATGGACATCAGCTTCAACAAGAAGACAATTTTGTTCATACACCAGTAGCAGTAATGCAAGAACAGCCTGTTAGTGCCACAAATAACATTGAATTCGGATGGGATTCATCAATGAAACACAAAGATGAGGTAGCAGCTGCTAAAATTCATACCGGTATGTCCTATGCTGCGGTTGCAGCTCTTGAAGCACCCAATGAGTTTGAGCAAATCTTAAAACCAGGTGTTGATGATGGCACAAATGGATACCTAGCATCTGGCATTGGCGGAAGTGATCTAGCTATTCTGCAAAATGTTTCATATCCTATTTTGGCAACAGGACAATATGCTGAAATCATATCTCGTAGAATGGCTGTAAAAAAACAGGGTTCCAGATCTCGGTCGTTGGGAAAATCTGGGCCTCTTGTCCCACGTAATGCAGGAAAAATTTTGAAACTTCCTAAAGCTTTCAGAAGTTCAAGTGTTACTCCCATGTCTTCAAGTGGTGAAGAATTTAAAATACCTGAGTGTTTAAAGTTTTATAACTCCAAAATAGATTATTACACTTTCCACTTTTACACAAGTCCTATAAGGTGTAAAGTTAGATTAAGAGTGTGTTTTAATGACAAAGGTTTTTTCAATGTCAGCCTCTTAGTATCACAGTGTCCTGAGGATGCCAACACAACATGGCCTGTATTAATAACAGGTAAGGGGGAAATCTTTAATCATGGCTCACGTAGGTATACCCCCCTGTGGGACTTTGGTTTATCGAAGTGCCCTATACCACCTCCTTCGGCAGAGATCTCACATGAGGCCAGTGTTCGCTTGACCACCAGTCGTGGAGTTTATGATGAAGTGACCTTTGAACTATTGCAGGCTAAGCGCTACATTTTTGAAGATTCACTTGACTTCCGCTGGAATGTCTCTGTACAGAATAATTGTTGAATGTTGGAAAAACAAAACAAATTTTACAACAATTTACAAGATCAATTTTTTTCTGTGATTTTTTAAATTCAGTTTTTTGTTTTATTGAAATTAATTGTTAATTATTTCTTACTGATGAATATTCACCTTTAAAATATGTTCTATCGAATAATTAATCATTAAAAAGAAACTCCTAATGAATGTAATATATGTATAAAAATAAATACTGACAGAAAGACATTTATATTTCTTATATATTTTTTCCCCTTTTTATTGTTTTGATGGTTGTTTTAAGTAATGAAGTTATTACTAGTTGTTAAAAAAAAAACTTCTCTTATAATTTTTGAGCTTGTGATACAAAAAGAAAAGGTTGTGTATCTTTGAATTAAACATGTACTAGTACTCAATCTTTTAAAATTGATGAGAAATGCAGATGCTGCACAATTAATTAAATTTTCAGTTGTTCAAATGGCTAGCTCTTTTAAATTTTTGTGGAGTTGGCAAAAACTATGAAAAGTTCAACCACCAATTATACTTTAGTATAAGTCAATATTTTTGTTCAAAATTTCAAGGCGAAATCACGGGGTCGACTTAGACATGCATTGACACATTTTATCAACAACACGATAAATGCTTATTAAAAGAAATGCTTATAAAAGTGACCAAATAAGCGGCTGACTCATGTACGAGTATAGCTGGTAACTTCTAACAACAAGCTCAATAAACATAAGTTTCATTTATTTGTTACTCTGCAGTAATGGAAAATGTATCTGATATTTTTTAATTCTAAATTTCTTGCTTTTTTGTCCTCTTATTTTGTTGAATACATTATCAATTATAATTTGATGTTTCTTTTACTGCAGTGAAGTAATAACTTTTTGTCCAAATAATAATTCAAAAATTTAATTTTCTTTACAATCACATATTCTTAATTTCACCTAAACAAACAAAAATGGAATCCACTGCAATGTTTAAAATGGTTCCATAATTAACTCAACTGTGCCCATACGCATACTGTATGTTTATAGATACCATAATTTTACCACCTGGGCCAGTGGTCCCTAGACATACCACAGAATGGAATATATTTGTATCATTATAATTTATAATAATCTATAAACAAGCTTTTTTCCACCAATTTGTAGATTTTGAATAACTTCCTACTGCTAATGTATAAAATACTTTGTAAACAGATTTAAAAAAAAAAAATTTCTATCATGGATAATTAATTCATATTTAGAACTTCATTTTATTTTTCAAATTAAAAAGCCTTCAGCATAATATTAATATAAATTTTAATGAAACTAAACCTTATTCATGTCAGTGGCGTCGCTAGGGGGGTGCGAGGGGGGGCGGGCCGCCCCGGGTGACACCATCAGGGGAGTGACACCAGACTGTAAAATTCATTATATTCCTGTTATTTGGCACTGGAAAACTCGGAGGAGTTCTATGGGTTAAATCGTGAGGGGGTGACACCATGAGCTACCGCCCCGGGTGACACCATAAGCTACTGCCCCGGGTGACACCAACCCTAGTGACACCTCTGATTCATGTATTTTAAAAATTAGGATTATTCTGGTATTTTCTTTCTGGCATTGCTGCATAATGTTTGTAATTTTAATTTCTATGTATTAGTATTTGCTATGTATGCCTCAATTTTATTCTCTCGTTGTTAATATTGTTAACCACATTTTTTCTTTAAAATCCAGAATTATTTCATATTAGCCAATCCAAAAAATAAATCCTTTAAAATTGAAAGAAGATATTTTAGATTGCTGACATATCTCGTCGGCAAAAATAACCAGAAAATAAGCATCAGTTCCCAGTACTCAATAAGCTTAAAATAAAAGACAATATTTTTTATAATTGTTATAGTTTTGCTTAAACTCAAGCTGATTCATTCATTGTTAGTTTTTTGGTTGGGTTTGTAAATGTTATTTCTTTTTCACATGTTTGGCATGTGTTAGATTATTGTTTTTCAGATGGAGGAGACATTTCATCTCGATGTGTGTCAAGGGCCACACACCCCTCCCTTACAATAACCTGTACTTGAATATGCATCTTTTGTATGAGACCCATCCACCAAAGAAAACATTGATAAACTAGAACAAATTCAAAAAAGAGCTGCCAGATTCATTACTGGAGAATATTCAAAACTGACAAGAGCAACACCATTAGTTAAATCATTAAACCTTGAAACACTAGAGGATAGAAGAACCAAGAGTAAATTAGTTATTATACATAAAGCAATTAATTCTAGTTTAGGAATACAACACAAAAATAACTCAACACAAGCCTCAGATAGACAATAGGAATATAGGATAAAAACATCTTCCTTATTCCATAGGCAAGAATAAAAAAAACATAAGAATTCTCATTCTTCCTGTCCAGATTTCAGGCGTGGAATAGATTGCCTGAAGAAACTAGGAAAACCAACACTTAATCAACATTTTAAACTCTAATAAGAATGCAGGACTAGAGACAAACCATAGATAAGAGTAGGACGCAATAATTTTCTGTCCAGATTAGATAAGATTGTGTCTCTAATAACAATTTGTGTTATTTTTTTTTCAGTACAGCAAAATTTGAAATAATGGTTTATTAACTACAGATGTATTTACTTGTTTAAATCAGATATTATTTTAATACAATTTGTTACTTATATAAAGTTAATCATACAATTTCATGTTGATGGCTACTAGCTCAGCTGTCAGACTTTCTCAAATATTTTTTTTTAGTACAGTACATTTTTTGTGTGGTAAGTTTACTAGAGAGCTGCGTGGTAAAGGCCCCTGTGTTAACATTGATTGTATTAATAGTAATACTGGTCATTAATGAGCAACGTTTTATATAACGTAATTAGGTAAACCTACTAGTGTTAATAACACAGCAGTGGAGAATATGAAATTGTAGTTCTAAGTAAAGTTACTACTGAAACAAAATAAATTTTTAAAGTATTCCATGGTTACTTTACTCAAGAGTTACTTTATTAATGCTTTTTATATAATTATATAAAGATATTACTTCCAAATATTGTGTTGTTATTAAGCTCAACCACAGTGAAATTACCGTTCAACTCAATTCAGCCAAAGAGAAATATTCCTGTCATTGCCGCATCAGCAAATTTTGTCAATTGAAAATACTTGTACTTGTACACACCTTCAAATAACTAAATAACGCACTATTAAAGAATAAAACAAATGTCAACTCAAATGCACGTATTAATTTTTGGTTATGTTTTTGCTATATAGATGCATACAATACAGATATATGTGTGCATAAATAATATACAGTGGCGTAACCAGGGATTTGGGGCCCCGGGGGCGTGGCATCTTTGAGGGACCCTGCATAGATGGCGGTGGCTTAATATTTAATTTTTTTTTTTTAAATCGACACTTCTTTGAGGGCCAGGGGGACTTTCGAATTTGGACTCCCCTCCCCTAGCTACGCCACTGTTAATATGTTCATATGCTTGTGGTTCCGATGTCAAACGGTTTATCTTCAAACCTGACCCAATGAGTTCCGCAAACAGGCTGTCAAACGGTGTGCATTATTTCTAACCACCTGAACTCTGGTGAAAATATTGATGCTTGTGCTTTTGTAAATTACTATCAATACATATCTTTTTAAAGAATATCGCTAAAAAAATGAATGATGTTTTTTTTTTTATAAAAGTTTGAAAGCTACAGCAAATAAGTTCGTTAAATATCTCTGTGCGGGTGTCAGACGGAAAATTTCATTCCGAGGGAAGGGAGCGATGATAGCTGAATGTCAGTCAATAACCACTGGGAGACGTTATAGGCTGAATAAATAGATTCCTTCTTTTGACAATGTCTGATCACATCTAGATACATGTGGCATGATAGTCAGTTGTTATGGTGTTCAAGAGATGTTCAACTCACAGTAGATTTCACCGAAGTTGGAAATAATTGGTGTTCTGAGAAACTGGGTTGCTTGCTTGTTTGTTATCGTTCAATAAATTTAGCCTTCCTCCAACAAAGTTGACCTGCCTTCAATTTAGCCTTCCTCCAACAAAGTTGACCTGCCTTCAATTTAGCCTTCCTCCAACAAAGTTGACCTGCCTTCAATTTAGCCTTCCTCCAACAAAGTTGACCTGCCTTCGTCTCTTAAATAATAATAAATACGTGCATTGCATTTATTTAAATATAATATAACGGTTAAAGCAAATGATCATGAAAATCAAACGAGATGACAACTTTAAAAAGACCCACAAATTAGTAGAAATTCATTAAGTAAACAATGAGTAAATTTTAAATTAAAAAACACGTAAAAAACCAAGTTTTTCACTATAAATGCTTTATTTACGAGACATAACTAGATTCTATAAGGATGTTCATTAAAATACGCAGGGCAAAACAATCCGAAAATAGCTTTTTTCTCGTAAACAGTGTTTAATACAATGCGCACCGATCGTGAATATATTTTTAAAAAGTAATGTCAATATAATGCTACCTTATTGCGCGACATGAAAGGTTGTTAAACGTCTTACGCGCCACAACTCTATCTAAAAAAAAATTAACATGATATAATGAGATTAATAAAATAATTTTAAAATTCAATAATTCAATTACTGTCAATTCGATCGATTTGAGATTTTGATCATTGGCATGAGTCTGCCTGCAAAAATTTCAGCTCGCTACCTTACGAGAAAGTGGCTGATAAATCGATCCAAAGTTTTTTCGGCAAGGTCGGTCGGTCGGTCAAACGGTCAGTCGGTCGCACGGCTCAGACACAAGTTAATATAAAGGATTTTAAAAAATGGTTTTAGATTTGGATGGTAATTTATATTTTGCATTGGCACGAGAATTTACGATTATACACTTATTAAACATAAATACTAAATAGAAACATATAATAATAAATAATAAAAGTGTTTAAAA
>MUZC01001299.1:1521472-1534524 GCA_002072015.1 Radix auricularia
TTTTCCCCTGTCAGAAATTAATGACCCCCCCACCCCCAAATAAGTACGTCACACTTTCAAGCAAAATATGTTGTTGTTTTTTTTAAATCAACAAAAATAATTAAATTTTAATATGAAACACCGTGACATCACACATGGCCGGACCTCCTCCCCTACCCCATGTCCACGCATGGGGTTCCACGCATTACCCCCGCCGCCTAACTATTGTCTAGTTAGGTACCCATTCGGAGATGGGTGACTCGGGGACTCCTCAGGCCCCGAGAACAAATCCTCACCCTTGTGTGGATTCGAACTCGTGACCATCAGTATGACAGTCGAGAGCGCTACCTCTCGACCACCATCTATGCTATTCGACGATTACATTTGGCTCATTTGGTGTTCATGTCATTCAAATGTTTTAAGGTGTGTACCAAATTATTTGCTACTAGTTTGAGTGTGTTTTAACTTTCTCTCATTGTGAAATAATATTTAAGTTTATATAATTTGATTCATTAGATCCTTAAAACTTTTCCAAGTACATTTTTAATTTATTTTCCTAGAAATCGGGAATAGAAACGAAGCTTTGGTTACTTAGATTTAAGAAAGAAAAATGATATAAATATCCCTTATTTAACTTTAGCGTGGAGTTCTGGCTGCGTTATATCAAAACTTAATTTATTTATTTTTCCATATCTTCCATATAGTTATGAGTATCCACTGAAAGATAATATGACGAAAAGATTTTAGTTATAACCCTTAAATTATTTTGTTTGAGTCGTTCTCAGAAGCGACAACACTTAAACAAAATTATTGTAAAATAAAAAATATAATCATAAAACTTCCGGTTTAGGGGGGTATGTTTTGTATGCAAAGTCTAAACAATTAATTTCGTTTTCTTTTATTATTCCATTGTTTTATGATTTTTTTTTTCGATTTAGATATTTCTTTGCAAAAAATCTCCTATTTCTTTCTTTGGCTTACCCTTTCTTCTTTTAAAGAATATCATTGAATGTTTAACAATAATTTTAAAATAGTCCAATGGGCAATGGGCTAAGACCGGCTAAGTGATTGAGTCATTCAATTATGATTCAATTGACTTACAGTCTGTAACTTACACTGTACACTTACAGTACTTACTACTACTACTACTACTACTACTTACACTTTCACTTACAGTTACAGTACTCAGTTTACTCTTAGTGTTTACACATTCTCTGACTACTCTGCACTATAACACTACTAACTACCCTAGCCCTAGCATCTAGTAAAAATTGGAAAAGATGTAAACAAGGTAAGGGTAAGGGTTAGCCTGACAGGACGTGACGTAACAAAACAGCAAACATTTCTGCAAAGAGTCTTTTGCAACAAACATACAATACACAAATAAAACGAATATAAAAAATAAAAACTTAGCTGCCGTGAAATCCAAAGAGTAAGAGTCAATGAAAGTAGCTAAGTTTTTATTTTTTATATTTATTTTATTTGTGTTTTATACTTAGTACCATATTTTGTATGTCCGATGAAAAAGACTCTTTGCCGAAACGTTTGATGTTTTGTTACGTCCTGTCAGGCTAACCCTTAGCTTGTTCACATCTTTTCCATTTACTTTTTTATAAGCCTGATTGCAGTCTCACCCCTAATTTTGTCTATCATCTAGTCCTTAGTAATCCTACAGTTTCTACACGTATATTATTTCACAGCAAAATTAAATTTTCTCACGAGAAGTTACATTTTTAATTTATTAAATGCACGATACATCCCTTTGTTTATCTAGCACCCTGCTTGCCAGATATTTTTTTACCTGGAACGACTCTTGCTAAAATATATTTACTTTACTGACTGAAGTCCACTGAAGATGTTTTTTAAAAATTATTATTCATCTTTTTTTAATGTTCTTAGAAGATAAATAAATATTTCATTTTTTATTTCGTGACTAGATGTTTGATTGTTATTTTGTTTGTTTTTAAGTGAGAAAATTTCATTTTGCATCTTACTGTGATAACATGTCAAGTAGGATGCTGGGTAAACAAAATTGATGTAACCTTCTCCTATTATACAGCTCCAAGGGTAGAAAAAAAAGCCTTAGAAATTAATAAGACTTACAAATTATTGCTGTAACTGTAATAATTAAAATACAACATTTAATTTTAATAATGCATGTAATAAATTAAAAACATAAGTTCTCACGAGAAAATTAAATTTTGCTTTAAAATAATATATGTGTAGAAACTGCAGGATTATCTAGTCCTCTAGTCTAGCATTCACTTTGGTAATATCTTATTTTAGCATATTTTATATTTAGAGACATTTAAAAAAATGTTTTAATATTTATTAATGTTTATTATGAAATCTATTTTATAATGAAAACATTAATTTTTTGTTGAAGTGATAGAACTATTTTATGATTTGTACAAAACAAAAACTTGTATATTTCACTTATCTTCTGTGACTTAGGGCACCATTGTTGTTGTTGTAAATCTGATTTTAAAAACTATTTTTAAACTTAAACACCCCTTTAAACTCAACAAGACACATGGAAAACTAATTGTGAAGCATTAAATACTTTTTTAAATTTCTAAAAATTTTAAACATGCTAAAATAAGTGTTTACCTTCGCTTCATTAAATCTAGACTTTTATTTAAGATTCTAGGATCTTCATGTCAATGAGGTACCTAAAAAATAAACAAATGTTGAACTTAAGCTTTATGAACTTTATCAAGAGAATTTTTTACTGATTAGAATATAAGACTAAAATCTTACCTTACTTTAATTTAGTGAATAGTGAGACCCATGCCTGTAGTCTAGTGTAGTAGCCTGTACTACTATCCACCTAAGAAAACATTGATTTTGATAAACTAGAACAAATTCAAAAAAGGAGCTGCCAGATTCATTACTGGAGAATTTTGAAAATTGACAAGAAACAAGAGTAACACCATTAGCAAATTGATTAAACCTTGAACTTGAAACACTAGAGGAGGATAAAACACTAACCTTATTCCATATGCAAGAATAAGCAAAAACAAATTCTCATTATTTTCTTCCGGAATTCGGACGTGGCATTGGTTGCTTGATATATCCAGGACAATTAGCTCTATCAACATTTAAAAATCTAAAAACATGGCAGATTAGACATGAACCATGGATACTGATGGTGCTGCTAATAGCTCAGCTCTTTTATTTAATTTATCCCTTTACTAGTCCCAGTTGCTGCGGATGATTTGGTATCACAAATTACTCATTAAAATATAATCAACATAGACTGCTAGTCACAGACTTGGACAATAATAACTTATAAACATGTGGCATACTTTGCAAAAAAAAATTTAAACAAAGTATATCAATACAAAAATCATATGAATTATGAATGAACTAAACCAATCTTGGTAAATGTAGCTTAATTGTTATCTCCAGTATGATGTGAAGGTGCCCATTAAATTTCATTCTATATGCATGAAACTTTCTGTTGACTTGTGAATACATATGATGCTGCTTGATTTTCTTGATGGCTAAATAAGTCCTTACACTTGTGTTTTGGGAAGCAGATGCAATGGTGAATCTTAAAACACATCATTCACATTGTTCTGCTCCTTTCCTTACCTCTAGGTGATTTTTAGTTTATTTACAGAAAACAGAAAAAGCAGAAAGCTTATTTTCACTATTGTTGGGGATGTGGCATACGTATCCATGACCTAGTGACTTCGTATTGTTGGGGATGTGGCAAACATATCTATGACCTAGTGACTTCGTATTGTTGGGGATGTGGCAAACATATCTATGACCTAGTGACTTCATATTGTTGGGGATCTGGCAAACATATCTATGACCTAGTGACTTCATATTGTTGGGGATGTGGCAAACATATCTATGACCTAGTGACTTCATATTGTTGGGGATGTGGCAAACATATCTATGACCTACGTATTGTTGGGGATCTGGCAAACATATCTATGACCTAGTGACTTCTCTTGGGCTCAAAGTCACTGAGAGAGTTGTAAGAATATCTACTTGTCTCTTTTACTAACACTTGTTATTGACTTTGAACCATAATAATAATAATAATTTGATAAGTTGTATAGTATAGTAGTAGTAGCTGGGCTCACAGCGCTGCACTTAACTTTATGTCAACATGCTGCACGGTTTTAAACAAGGTTTGCAGCTTAAGTAAAACAAAAATTCATCAACATCATTTGTTCTTTTGGATTGGGGGAGAGTAAAAATTTCAAGTGAATTCATCAAACCACATACAAGAGTCAAAGTTGATAAAAATGTGTTGAATTTCATGAATGTGTGATTTTAATAAATAAATAAAATTCTTAAATTCTCTTCTTATATGATTAATGTTGTACACAGGGGCAAAGTATTGAAATTGAATGGAGTTTCTCAAGGCCCTCGATGAGGCAAAGAAACAAGGGATCACTAAAGAAGAGTTTGTGCAAATATGGGACACTGAAGCAAAGCTTAATCTTCAAAAAGAAGAGAGCAGGACGCTAGAGTTAAAGCTGACCTGTGGCAATCAGAAGGTAAGAGGTTTCTCTTCAAGAACATCACTCTATGTGTCAGATTTTGTGTGTGTTGAATTTTAACTCTTATTTTGAACTCTTTACCAAATGTCATCAAAATTTGATGAAGCAATAAACTACTTGTTTAGTTTCACAAAACCTAAAAATGTCGGACGGAATAGAAAACAAGGCAGTGGAAATTTTTAAGATATGGGATTTCTTTCATTTCTTCATTTATAAACAGAACTTTATTGCTGAAAAAAATCAATATGCGATTAAATACAAAAAGTAAGGGAGGAAATTTCTTTCACTTCTCAAAAACTAATGGCTGCACAGGTCTTTTTAAACATTTCCATTGTTGCACAGGTCTATTTAAACAGTTCCATTGCAAATTCTGGGGTTTCAAGTCGCTTTCCCTACAAAACCGCAGTTTGTGGCATAATTTCAATGACTTCCTGTACCTATCTCACACACCATTTGAGTGTCAATTAACTTGAACTTTCCTGTCCTGACTCAATCTGACCTTAGAGTTCCTTAAACCATCAGGAAGAGCACCAACTCAAAGTCACTTCATGCACTGACTTATTTAAACCACCAAATTATTTCTTTTTACCTTTTCTTCACCTCAATAACAATTTGTTTACATAGTTTCATGCATTGGGAGGAGGCTGATAATCCAAGGTTCTCAAACTAGTCTTCATGTTTCTTTGTTTCTTATACCCCAGGAGCCCGCCGTCCAGCCTACAATTACCTCAGACAAAATTGAGGAAATCTTACAGAAGAACATGAAGGCCCATCAACATCAGATTCAAGAACTGAAATCAAGTTTGTTGAAAGAACATCAAGTTCAGTATCAGGAGATTGCCAAACTCTTGGAGACCCAAGCTGCGCTCATCGGGCAGGTCATGAGAAATGAGTTGGAGCGAGTTGTTCACTCACTCCAGTTGAATTCAGGCTACTCAGGTCCCGCCTACAGCCAGGGCTTGCATGACCCACACGACAGCCATGGATACAATGGCCTGCCAAGAGATGGTGCCTATTTTTCACCTGCGTACGACGGCACCAGTGAGTACCCGACTGCTGCTGGTCACTGCCCACAGGACTCACGTCCGCCCCAAAAAGCTCAGAAAAAGAAAAAGCAGAAATCTCTTGAGAAGCCCATCTCAATGTCCTGCTCGAGGCTGGACAACATGCCGGACAGCGACGAAGTTTTGGATTTTCTACCAGAGGAAGGCGCAGAGTTCATCATTCCAAGTGTGCAGACCATCGCCACGTCGGGGGAATGCCAGATGACACCAACTTACTATTTGAATGATTGCCCCTGCAAGGTGCGTCTCTGCTTTGTGTTCGGCATCAAGGGTCAGCTGATTGTTTACTTCTCCATTGCTGGGGTCGGCAACCAGCCGCTGAGAGCTGCTAGAATATTTGAGTGCGTCGGGTACATTAAGAATAAAAACTCAGGAGCATTTTCCCATCTCTTTGAGGTGGTCAGTCAGCCATTGAGAAAACTGAAGCCCAACAAAGAAATTCAGGTCCTGGGCACCGTGAGTCTGAAGACGTCGGGGGGAACATTCAAAGATGTTACCACTCAGCAGCTAGAGGACAGGGGGTTTATCATCAATGACACAATGGTCATCAAATGGCTGACAGAATCCTACGAAGCCTCCTCTAATGCTGTCTGATAACAGGGATGCAGAAAATTTTGTCAGTAAAATAAATAAAAACCCAATTCACTAAAGACTGTTTTCTTTATGGTATTTGTTTTTCAACATTCAGGATGTTTATTGTTAGACAATACTTATACTTTCATTTGTTGTAATATCTTAATCGGCAATTAATCTATCTTATCTTAGATATACAGACGCTCCTTCTATGCAGAAGATAATTGCGTCCACAGACCATGAGAGATGATCTGTTGGCAAGTGATGCAGCGGTCACAGGCCACGGCTATAGGGGTTCCACGCATTACCCCAGCCGCCTAACTATTGTCTAGTTAGGTACCCATTCGGAGCTGGGTGACTCGGGGACTCCTCAGGCCGCGAGAACAAATCCTCACCTTCGTGTGGATTCGAACCCGTGACCATCGGTATGACAGTCGAGAGCGCTACCTCTCGACCACCACGTCCAACTAAGTTGAGATAATAAGCTTATTCTCAAAATCCAAGAACATTTAAATTAAAAAAAATATAATTTGCTCTACTTCTAGGGGATGAAAAATGTCTTTAATATCTGGTTAATAAAATATTTGATATTTCTATAACTTTTTTTAGCGCATTTAAAATATGAATGAACTGGTCAAATTAGTTCTTACTCTTCTAAATACTTAAAAAATGTTTGTCATATTCTAGGATATAAGTATTTGCAATGAATTTTTGACGTTTTAGAATTAGAGGTCAAAATAAATAATGTAATAATCATTTTTTGCCCCAATTTCATTCACTGCATACATGTTTTACTTCTGCTTAAAATTTAAGCTAATATTTTAATGGAATGTGTTATTAGGACTTCAAATGTGTGTGTGTGTGTCTGAATAAAGATAAACTATAATACATTGAGTTCAGGCTTGACTTAAACAGAAATAGTCAACAGCATTCTTTATATTAACTTTTAAAAAATGGTCAACTTTTGGTTGTTGGTGATGGGTGTGACACATTTAGTTTTGTCCTTGACTTCGACTGGCAAGACACGGTTGATTGACGTTACACATTTATGTTTTGTCTCTTACATTTACTGGCAAGACACGGTTGATTGACGTTACACATTTATGTTTTGTCTCTTACATTGACTGGCAAGACACGGTTGGTTGACGTTACACATTTATGTTTTGTCTCTTACATCTACTGGCAAGACACGGTTGATTGACGTTACACATTTATGTTTTGTCTCTTACATTTACTGGCAAGACACGGTTGGTTGACGTTACACATTTATGTTTTGTCTCTTACATCGACTGGCAAGACACGGTTGGTTGGCGCGACACATTTAGTTTTGTCTCTTACATCGACTGGCAAGACACGGTTGATTGACGTTACACATTTATGTTTTGTCTCTTACATCGACTGGCAAGACACGGTTGGTTGGCGCGACACATTTAGTTTTGTCATTTACAAGACAGTTGACTGAGAATGTTCCAAGAGACAATCTCTGAGCTAGTGGTCAGTTGTAGGACACTTGTGTTTACTGATGGATGAATGGACACGAGATAGACATAAATCATTTATAATTATTGTTCAAAGTTCTAATTTATCCTGCCTTATAAATTGTGGATTTTAACTCATTCGATTTTCAAGTTTTCATTTACATCAATGACATTAACCAGTGCCATCTGCTTTTTACCAATTATTAAAACTTCTTTTGTGTGATATCACTTGAGTTATTTCTATATATTTTTATAGCGTAATTTAAACAAAAAAAACATGGTAAGATTAAGTGATTCAGTCTGCAGCCTTTATAGCCACTCAGTTGTAATATGTAAACAGAAATGGATTATACAAGCAGCTTGGCAAAGCTTCATACACAGAGGAAATCACCATGAAAACAATAAATAGTCATCTACCATACAAACCTAACTGTTGATTGGTCTGTTGGTCTCATACACATAGCTGTCTCTCAGTAATTGATTGGTCAATTAGCTAACTGTTGATTGGTTTGTTGGTCTTATACACACAACTATATCTCAGTAGTTGATTGGTCAATTAGTTAACTGTTGATTGGTTTATTGGTCTCATACACACAACTATATCTCAGTAGTTGATTGGTCAATTAGCTAACTGTTGATTGGTTTGTTGGTCTCATACCCAGCTATCACTCGTAGTTGATTGGTTTATTAGCTAAGTGTTGATTCATTGGTTAAAATAGTAGCAGTGGAGATGGAGCCATAATTACTTTAAACAAAGAATATATGCTTTCAATGTCTAATCAGGTGAAGGTGGCTGCCTCTATATGTTGTTTCTAAATAAAAACAAATATGTGTACATCTAACCATGTACAAGTACAAGCTATGTTTAGTTAAAAATTAAGCATTTTTGTACACACAATTTTTTTAATGAAACCTTCTAGTTGGTTTTATCTTCACTAGAATACTCTTCAACTAAATGGAGTTATTCTTGAATAAACTGATTGTTAAAATAACAGATATTGAAATCTTTACTTTATTTATTATGATGAATTATAAATATTTCAATTAAAGGAATTATTTTCAAGTAGTTTAATGAATCACGGATTACTGAATTTATAATAACAGGAACAAATAGAAACTTCTAATATTTATTTTTGGTCAAGTTCTATCGTGAATCAAACACTTGAGTTCTAGAACTTTACTACACGTCATGAAACAATGATCGAGTGATGGGCCCAAGCACCAATGATCATTTCTATTATTAGGCTGGTTTCGTTTTAATTGTTTCCTAGAATATAGACCAAGAAAATCTCTATCTCTGTGTTTACTACAGCAAGCAACTGTCACATCAGCAGACACCAATAATCTCAGCCATGCATGCCATTTGTATCTATCCCAGAGATATGTTATCGCTATGTATCAATATGTTAGTACAGGCAAGGACTCGCTTTGTTTATGTCTTGTATAACTTACCTTATTCATCAACTTATTCTTGCCATTTAACTTGTTGAAATGTTCAATGGACCGGAACAATACATTAATTTAATTAGTTTCAGTTCTTGTCATTGTTTCCTGGTGATTAAGACGTTGACTCTGCCGCGCATTCAAAGATCCACCCGTCACTGTAACAGTTGGGCAAACAAGGTATGCTATGAAATTAAGTATCAACAATTTTCAAAATCAATAAAGTCCTGTCATACGCAAGTAACAGATACTAAATTATCCTGGCGTCTAAGTCGTTATACTTCTTGACCAAAGTGATCACCTGTCTTTTTTTAGAGCTATCCGTTTAAATATCAGGTTAGAATAGACAAACCGCGGGCCGTATGCGGCTCTTCTGTATTTACATTACGGCTCTCGTACAGTTTATAAAAGATATTTTAGGATAACAGGAAGATGTGCTTGCAAGGGTCAATGACTCATAGTATTTCAATGCGGGTCTCAATTAAAAATATATTTTAAAACGGCTCTCAGTAATTACAGGTCTGGCCTCCCTTGGAATAGACTTAACGGCTCTCAGTAATTACAGGCCTGGCCTCCCTTGGAACAGACTTAACGACTCTCAGTAATTACAGGTCTGGCCTCCCTTGGAATAGACTTAACGACTCTCAGTTATTACAGGTCTGGCCTCCCTTGGAACAGACTTAACGACTCTCAGTTATTACAGGTCTGGCCTCCCTTGGAACAGACTTAACGACTCTCAGTTATTACAGGTCTGGCCTCCCTTGGAATAGACTGGGAGGTGATAGTGAGACGTCATGGAGTTTCTCAAGGCCTTAAAGGAGGCCAACAGCCTTGGAATCACCAAAGACGAGTTCCTTCCCCTGTGGGAGGCAGAGATGCAAGAAAAGTACGCCGTCAAAGTTAAACCCCAGGTGAGGTGAAGTTATTCTTACTTGAAATATTTGTTGAAAGTATTGTCAGGAGTTGGGATAGTGTGTTGTCAGGAGTTGGGATATTTTGTTGTTGGGATAGTGTGTTGTCAGGAGTTGGGATATTTTGTTGTTGGGATATTGTGTTGCCAGGAGTTGGGATAGTGTTGGAGGAGAGTGTGAGTAAACAGGCAAATAAAATATAAATATAATAGTAAAATATCAAGGGCAGTAATCCTTAATGACAATAGCAGTAAATCAAGGGTGATATGCAAATGTCTTTCAGTGCTTTGTGGGACTATTCCGTTTTCAAGAATCGACATACCAATGTCTTTATTACAATAGAGTCCACGAGTGTTCTATACTCTCTAAACCAAAGTTTCTAAACCAAATGAAATTAATATCATGTATTGCATAAGAAATTAAATGCTCTAGAAAAATACATGTTGCTAAAACAGAACAGTGCAACGTAGTTACCGATAGTTGCGGTTAATTACCTTCCATGATGGTCTTTTTGTCACTTGAACAAAAGCTGTAAAAAATTATTTAGTTCACCACGTTTGATTAAATTCTTTCACAGGGACTCAATCCACCTTGGTCACTCAGGATTAATCTTCTTCAAGTAGAGCAACGTCTTTTGGATGTAGCTAAAGACCTCCAGGCGTTGAAGTCCGGTGCTCAGAAGCTGGGGCAAGACCTGGACATGTTGAAGACTGACCTCGTCAATAAAGGGAGAGAATTTTACATTCATGATTTGCCCTCGCTGTTCACCAAGTACACACAAGAGCTTGAGCTAAAAATCCAGGAGCTCAACTTTGACATCATTGAGCGGGAGAAAGTAAACCGGGACAAGATGAACGCACGAATCTCAGGTCTGCTGGATGCCGTGCGGGGTCAAATAGATCTGTTGGTGTCCAAACAGGATATCTCTGTTAGCAATGACAAAAAAGATGCAGTCTCGATAACAGAAAATCTTCCAGAAGACAGCGAGAATGTCTCAACAGAAAATCTTCCCGAAGACAGCAATAATGTCTCAACAGAAAATCTTCCCGAAGACAGCAAGAATGTCTCAACAGAAAATCTTCCCGAAAACAGCGAGAATGTCTCAACAGAAAATCTTTCCAGTGGAAGTCAGAATGTCGTATCAGACAATTTACCCGAAAACCAACAGGACTCAATAGAAAACAAATCTTCACCTTACCGGCTGACGTACGTAGACGATGAAGTTGATGACGACATTGGAGCTAAAGAGACGAGCATCGAGACCAGGTCATGCCCAAACTTATTTTCACTGGTCAAGGCCGATTTCTCACGTACATCTTCAAACTTTGAGTTGATTTTGAAGGACATTTCTGCTGATCGGGAAGGTCATTCTAGTTCATGGATTTATATAAAAAATTTTCCAATAAAAGTTAAACTCAATTGTTATTTTGATTTTGATGGCAAGTTTCACGCCAGAGTTTTGGCGATAGGTTTAAAAACTCTCCAACTTAAGTCTGAGAGGGCGGTGAAAGGTCAAGGTCGCATCAAACACGTGACGTCAGGAAGACTCTCTAAACTTTTCCAGTTTACTTCACCGCCGATGGTCAAAATAAAGCCAGGTGTTTTGTCACGTGTCGACGCTGCGTGTTGCTTAGAGACCTCACGAGCCAACCACCCTGACGTCACTTTAAAGACTTTGGTAGACAAGAAGTTTATCAGCGAGAGTACCGCAGTCTTATCATGGCAGGTTACATTTGAATAGTCCAACAACTAACATTGTATGGCCAGCTACTGAACACCAAACGGAACAGTTTCAATTGTGATCATTGATACCAACATGTTTACAATCATAGACCATGCAATAATTTTATATGATCCCGGCTGTACATTTTCTATTGCACGGGGTAAAATTTTTTTAAAAAAAAGTTTTTAATGAAAGCGATCTTTCCATTCAACAATGCTTGTATAAATAATGTTCATTTTGTCAGTCGCATCAATACCTCTATCATGTCTCTCTTTCCTTCCTCTCTCTGTTTGATGAATTCCTGGAAATAACACTTGTTATTAAAATTTGTTCGCTGCCGAAAGTTTTAGCCGCGGTCTTAGCGATTGCGGGCCCTGTGCGGCTTAGTATGGCGGATTGCGCGGGGTCCAGTTTGGCTAGGGACAGGGATAGGGTTGCCAGACATCCTGCAAAAGGAGGACATGTCTTTCTTTTTAGCTCTATGTCCTCCGTCCTGCAGGCAAAGCTAAAATCGTTGAAAATGTCCGGCTTTTCTTACATTTAAAAATATAATTTTTGTGTCTCGTTGTTAGAACTATTACATCGTATGTTAAAGTTTAAAAACCTACAATACGGCTATTTTTTAAATTAAAACAACAACAACAACTCAGAAACCTAAACAAGGGCGAAAAAACCTAAGATCTATGTTGAAAAACTACTGCGTCCTTGAAACAGAAGAAACATTAGTATTGGATGTTATGAGCCGTCTTCACACCACCTTGGATGTTATGAGCCATCTTCACACAACCTTGGATGTTATGAGCCGTCTTAACACAACCTTGGATGTTATGAGCCGTCTTCACACAACCTTGGATGTTATGAGCCGTCTCCACACAACCTTGGATGTTATGAGCCGTCTTCACACAACCTTGGAGGTTATGAGCCGTCTGCACACAACCTTGGATGTTATTAGCCGTCTTCACATAACTTTGGATGTTATGAGCCGTCTCCACATAACCTTGGATGTTATGAGCCGTTTTCACACAACCTTGGATGTTATGAGCCGTCTTCACACAACCTTGGATGTTATGAGCCGTCTTCACACAATTTTAGGATGTTATGAGCCGTCTCCACACAACCTTGGATGTTATAAGCCGTCTTCACACAACCTTGGATGTTATGAGCTGTCTCCACACAACCTTGGATGTTATGAGCCGTCTTCACACAACCTTGGATGTTATGAGCCGTCTCCACACAACCTTGGATGTTATGAGCCGTCTCCACACAACCTTGGATGTTATGAGCCGTCTTCACACAACCTTGGAGGTTATGAGCCGTCTGCACACAACCTTGGATGTTATTAGCCGTCTTCACATAAC
>MUZC01001299.1:1534729-1555149 GCA_002072015.1 Radix auricularia
TCAAAAATAGCGTGACGTACTTTACACACAACCTTGGATGTTATGAGCCGTCTCCACACAACCTTGGATGTTATGAGCCGTCTTCACACAACCTTGGATGTTATGAGCCGTCTTCACACAACCTTGGAGGTTATGAGCCGTCTTCACACAACCTTGGATGTTATGAGCCGTCTCCACACAACCTTGGATGTTATGAGCCGTCTTCACACAACCTTGGAGGTTATGAGCCGTCTGCACACAACCTTGGATGTTATTAACCGTCTTCACATAACCTTGGATGTTATTATCCGTCTCCACATAACCTTGGATGTTATGAGCCGTTTTCACACAACCTTGGATGTTATGAGCCGTCTCCACACAACCTTGGATGTTATGAGCCGTCTCCACACAACCTTGGAGGTTTTGAAAAATAATTTGGGCGGAGACATTTATTTTACTGAAAGTCAGGGAATTATTGAGAAGACTTAAGGAAAGTGGTCGAGACGAAGTGTTTAATAATTTTTTGGCAGATGTTAAGTTGGTGTATGAAGCATGCATTAGTTATTTAGAAATGTGATTGAAACCTTTTGATGAATTTTAATGCTTTAATTTGATGTAGTTAGTTAGATAAAATCAAAGGCTGTAAATTTGATGATCTTTTGGCATTCATATTGAATCTAAAAAAGAATGGTTTTATTGTAGATGATGTGTAATATTTTGGCCAATTTAACAATATTAAACCATTTTTTTACAATACAAAAAGAGAACAGATTTTTTTTTTAAAGACTTGCATGAAAAGTGGCAGCTTTGCCAAACATTGTACTGAATTATATATGAGTTTTATCCTGGACGACTCTTAGACTGAAACATTCAAACTGTCTACCTCTGTCCTCCTCCTTTTTGTTTTATTACGTCCTCCTTTTAGTGTCCACGTATAAGGCAACTCTAGGTAGGGATAAGGACTTAATTGGGGTAATAAGTGAAAAATTAAGATAGGCGGGCCTATGAAAGCGCGGGGCCTATGAAAGCGCTGGGGCCACTGTGCGCATGTGTCGCAGTGTCCTCCGACCGCCCTTGGCTGCCAGGCTCACGTAAACCACTTTTATCAAACGTGCTGTCTTGAAGTCAAGTTTTCTACAAAATGCAAATCACGTTTACCCATGTTCAATGTAAAATTAAATGAGCATTTGATGAAATAGTAATTTTGAAACTGTTTTAGTTCATTCAATTAAAAATGTTTTTTTTTGTTTAGTATCATTGTAATTAGTTTAATGTTTGTGCTATCTATCATTTTATCTATATCATCTATCTATAGTTGATAAATGACGCTTGAAAATAGATTTACCTGCGTGGTCTTTGATTTCTTATCTTATAAAAATCTGATGTATAAAACATGTTCGCTATCAACAACGAAGGACAACCCAGTAGCCAGTAGCTATCTCTACACATAGCGTGCTGCATGGTGTTCAAGGAAGTCAAATTACATATGAAATCTTTCATTTCGTTGTAACAGCTTGTCCGGGATTTACAGTTTTTAGTGGGGTAATTACAGACTAGACTATGAGGTGAGTTAAACTGACCAGTTGTGAGGTAAATTAAACTGACCAGTTGTGGGATGAGTTAAACTGACCAGTTGTGAGGTAAATTAAACTGACCAGTTGTGGGGTGAGTTAAACTGACCAGTTGTGAGGTGAGTTAAACTGACCAGTTGTGAGGTAAATTAAACTGACCAGTTGTGGGATGAGTTAAACTAACCAGTTGTGAGGTGATTTAAACTGACCAGTTGTGGGATGAGTTAAACTGACCAGTTGTGAGGTGAGTTAAACTTACCAGTTGTGAGGTGAGTTAAACTTACCAGTTGTGAGGTGAGTTAAAAGACCAGTTGTGGGATGAGTTAAACTGACCAGTTGTGGGATGAGTTAGACTAACCAGTTGTGGGATGAGTTAAACTGACCAGTTGTGAGGTGAGTTAAACTTACCAGTTGTGAGGTGAGTTAAACTGACCAGTTGTGGGATGAGTTAAACTGACCAGTTGTGGGATGAGTTAAACTGACCAGTTGTGGGGTGAGTTAAAAGACCAGTTGTGGGGTGAGTTAAACTGACCAGTTGTGAGGTGAGTTAAACTTACTAGTTGTGAGGTGAGTTAAAAGACCAGTTGTGGGGTGAGTTAAACTGACCAGTTGTGAGGTGAGTTAAACTGACCAGTTGTGAGGTGAGTTAAACTGACCAGTTGTGGGTTGAGTTAAACTGACAAGTTGTGGGGTGAGTTAAACTGACCAGTTGTGAGGTGAGTTAAACTGACCAGTTGCGGGATAAGTTAAACTGACCAGTTGTGAGGTGAGTTAAACTGACCATTTGTAGGATTAGTTAAACAGAGTTGTGAGTTGCCTATATGTAGTCATGGCTAATGGCTTCATTGGTTGACCCACAGTGTGGGGAAGTGTTGGACAGTAGAAATAATATACAGTACTACCTCTGTAAGTCGAACTCAAAGGGACCCAGAAAAAAAAATTCGACTTCGGGAGTTTTCAAGATAAAATAAAGGACAATGTAGATGTTGAGAGGGCGTGGGGGGAGCTATCCCATCGAGAAGGCTTGACAAAAAAAGAGAGGCACTGTCTGATGTTTCATAAGAAAGGAGGCCGGCAAGGCTTTGACATACCAACACCACTGAGAAAGCCCAACCTTCCCCCCACACACACACTTTAATCCCTCCACAGTTGAATGGTTGGGGGGGGGGGGGGGGAGAGATTTTTCTTTTTTTAAAAAGCCACAGCATGCAGCAAAGGGACACCATTCTCTTCTCTAGATCATTTTTTGGTTTCAAAGTAGGTAGAGGTTTACAGGGCTCTACGGAAAACGTGTCGCCAAATAATGATAACCCAAACGCCTTGGAAAATTCGACCTAAGGGAGGTTTGAAGTCACAAATCTTCGAGTAAAGGAGATCTAAAATACTTTAGTTTGGTGGAATTTGGCCGGGACCAAACAATTATTTCGATATAGGGAAGTTCGAGGTCCGTCTATATTTGCATAGGTCCAGGCGTATGTGGGTCTGACGTATAAGTGTACTGTTTGTTTATATTGTCTCACTAGATGTGTCATACATGACACTAACAGTGATGGAGTTTTTGTCTGCTCTACGCGAGGCTATACAGATGGGACTCACAAAAGAAGAGTTTATTCCCATATGGAAACATGAGTTGAAACAAAAGGCAAGACAGGACGGGTTACGTCCCGTGGACCACCAGGAGGTAAGCTCATTGAAATGTGTTTGGGATATGATAGCCGCTCATTATCTCATTGAATGTGTTTGGGATATGATAGCCGCTCATTATCTCACTGAATGTGTTTGGGATATGATAGCCGCTCATTACCTCATTGAAATGTGTTTTTGGGATATGATAGCCGCTCATTATCTCATTGAATGTGTTTGGGATATGATAGCCGCTCATTATCTCATTGAAATGTGTTTGGGATATGATAGCCGCTCATTATCTCATTGAATGTGTTTGGGATATGATAGCCACTCATTATCTCATTGAATGTGTTTGGGATATGATAGCCGCTCATTTCCTCATTGAAATGTGTTTGGGATATGATAGCCGCTCATTATCTCATTGAAATGTGTTTGGGATATGATAGCCGCTCATTATCTCATTGAATGTGTTTGGGATATGATAGCCGCTCATTATCTCATTGAATGTGTTTGGGATGTGATAGCCGCTCATTATCTCATTGAAATGTGTTTGGGATATGATAGCCGCTCATTATCTCATTGAATGTGTTTGGGATATGATAGCCGCTCATAATCTCATTGAATGTGTTTGGGATGTGATAGCCGCTCATTATCTCATTGAAATGTGTTTGGGATATGATAGCCGCTCATTATCTCATTGAAATGTGTTTTTGGGATATAATAGCCGCTCATTATCTCACTGAATGTGTTTGGGATATGATAGCCGCTCATTATCTCATTGAAATGTGTTTGGGATATGATAGCCGCTCATTATCTCATTGAAATGTGTTTTTGGGATATGATAGCCGCTCATTATCTCATTGAATGTGTTTGGGATATGATAGTTGCTCATTATCTCATTGAAATGTGTTTTTGGGATATGATAGCCGCTCATTATCTCATTGAATGTGTTTGGGATATGATAGCCACTCATTATCTCACTGAATGTGTTTGGGATATGATAGCCGCTCATTATCTCATTGAATGTGTTTGGGATATGATAGCCGCTCATTATCTCAATCTGATTCTAATGTTAACACATCATAACACATTACTTTTTTGTAGCACGATTTTTTAAAAAAAATAAGTCCGTTAATTAAGAATATCATAGGTTTAATGGATGTAAGATGCTATTTATTTGAAATGTTTTGAATCTTTAAAAATTTTGGAAAATGCTCTACAATATCAATGTTCTTACAGGAACTTGGCTTTGATGAAAGCTTTTCGACTATTCAGTCGGCCTTGGATGATGTTGTTAGAGAGATTCAAGGACTGAAGCGTGAAAGTTTAAAGTTGGAAGAAGGTTTCGGTGGTCTTAGGCAAGCCGCACTTAATGTAAGCACAGAGATGGCAGAAACAATGAGTCGTGGTCTGAAGGAACACGTGACAGGTACGGGGGAGTGGACACACGCTCTTGGACTTGAGGTCACTCGTTGTAATAAACAAAATTACGACATGTTGGAGGCCGATCTAACGAAGTTTGAGAACCGCCTGAAACATGGCGTATCTAGTGAAGGCCGTCAATACACAACTAACAGCTCAGGTGATAGACAAATCAACAGTCTCTTTGAGCCAAATGTTGACAAGACCAGTACAAAACTGGCAAGTGAAGACAAGACCAGTACAAAACTCGCAAGTGAAGACAAGACCAGTACAAAACTGGCAAGTGACAAGACCAGTACAAAACTCGCAAGTGAAGACAAGACCAGTACAAAACTGGCAAGTGAAGACAAGACCAGTACAAAACTGGCAAGTGAAGACAAGACCAGTACAAAACTGGCAAATGAAGACAAGACCAGTACAAAACTCGCAAGTGATGCTTACAGTACGTTGTTACACGATTCAACACTTGAAGGTGAGGAAACAGTTTGTGCTGAAAAAACAATTAAGATTAATTTGACTGCTTCTCAGCATGTAGGGAATTATGGGTTAATCAAAACTGAAACAATCAATGAAATGGTCGCTCCAAAACGAGACTTAGTTCTAGGCATTCAATCAGACTTCAGAACAAATGATGATGAACAAGGTGTTTGTGTTCAACAACTTGAACACAATGGGCAGTCACTCGGTGACTGTGAGAAATGGTTGGAGATAGAGAATAAAATAATGACAGAATTCCGAAGTTTTGTCTCTCAGTCATCACAACCCACAAGTACACGCCGCGACACTTCTGGTGGTGCAAATCGTGTGTTTTATATCAGAGCCTCGAAGATAACTGGCAGCAATTTCTATACACTTTCAGACACAGAGTTTGTAAAAGAGCTTCCCATTGAGGTCAAAGTTTTGTTTTATTTCAAGCACGAACAGCTTCATGTCACCATGTGGTACAAGTCTCTGGAGACAAATGTTTTCAAAAGCAGCAAACGATTTAGAGTTTATGGGGAAATTGTACACTGGGGCAGTTTCGCCTACTCGGAGTTGTTTAGAATAAATAAAGGGGGTTTTAAATGTTTAACCAAAAATGAAACGGGACAAATAGATGCTGAGGTGTGTCTGAAAACTTCCCGAGGATCATATCATCATGTGACTTATGAAACATTGAAGAAGAGAAAATTCATCTTTGAGGATGATGCACTTATACATTGGTCTGTTGGGCTGTATGATGAGTAACGGACAGTATTGTTGATGATTTTAAATGATTATGATGGAAGATGAGTAACGGACAGTATTGTTGATAATTGTAAATGATTATGATGGAAGATGAGTTACGGGCGGTATTGTTGATAATTTTTAATGATTATGATGGAAGATGGGTTACGGACAGTGTTGTTGATAATTTTAAATGATTATGATGGATTTAGGGGCCACTCATGAAGTACGTCATTTTATTTTTGACCATTTTTAACCCCCCACCCCGCCCCTGTCACAAAGCCTCACAGTACTCTGAATGTGTATTATTGTATTTTGGTGTGTTCATTACGTTAAAGTTTTGAAAATTCAAATAAAAATATTATCAACATGACGTCTTCACGGTATATTGTAAATTCATAGATTTTTGTTGAGAATTCATATAAAATTATTTGTTATATATAAAATATAGTAATTGTTGGATTGTTCATTTTGTGCTAGTCGGAAAAGCCGTCTTAAGAGAATTAATCCCAAGAATGTGGACTAGATCTCAATCTTAGGCCAATTGATTGTGCTCTATCCTCCTATATCCCAAGATAAATAATGATTGTGGTCTATCCTATATCCCAAGATAAATGATTGTGCTCTATTTCCTATATCCCAAGTCCCAAGCCTAATACTGTCAGACATTATATAACGCAACAAATTATCTGCGCTAGGTGCCGTTCTTGAGTTCATTGGAGAGATACAGTTTGAAAACAATCTTTTTTATCACAGCATTTTATAAAACAAAGTTAAATGTCAAATCTTTATTGTCACTTTATTTATCGATGATTGAACTTGTTGAACCGAAGGGTCAAATAAATAAATCTGTGTGATACTCTCGAATCAGCAATGCTTTAAGATCTGATCTCACTGCCCACACGGGAAGGCGTTGATTATGGACATTAATTTATATCGTCCACCAAACGTCCTGGATACAACTAAAGAGACGGAGCGAAATCATATTAGAGTGTGTGTCACTGACACGGAAGTTAGTCCAAATAATAAGGTCTTATATATGACAGGGCAGGCCTAAGGGAATCGGAGGCACTGGGTGGCTGCCTATATATAGTTTGCCTATGCCTAAAGCCGGCCGGCCATCTCGTAAGAAGGTATACATGTATTAAACTATGCCACACGTGGTCTTGCTATAACACATGGCTCTAATACAAACTACCATCTCGTAAGAAGCTATACATGTATTAAACTATGCCACACGTGGTCTTGCTATAACACATGCCTCTAATACAAACTTCCATCTCGTAAGAAGGTATACATGTATTAAACTATGCCACACGTGGTCTTGCTATAACACATGGCTCTAATACAAACTACCATCTCGTAAGAAGCTATACATGTATTAAACTATGCCACACGTGGTCTTGCTATAACAATGCCTCTACTACAAACTTCCATCTCGTAAGAAGCTATACATGTATTAAACCACCGACATGTTTGTGGAGATTAGCAACTGAAATCTGCGGTTTTAGAAAGCTGTGTTATTGCAATCAATCCTGGAAGCGTTCATGCGGGCAGCAACTCACGTCAGACCAGAGCAGTAACGCAGCCGAGTGGTCAGTAAGGCAATAACTTGACAGGGTGCCCACGTGAGGCGGCCGGACACTGGACCTGGACGAGTATCCCGTTACTGACCACTACATCTGATGGTCAGCATCAGACCATCTTACGTGACCGTTCAAAGCCGGAATGTTGGCCATGAGTGTTGTGATAGTTGCTGAGAAGTTGAGTTCAAAGGCCGGAGGCCGGGTAATAAAGTTGTGTGTGAAGCTGAGGAAGTAATTGAAGGAGAGTTAAGACGGCTGTACGTGTATCTAGCACTGTGATTATTGTATTTATAGTGCACCGGAAGGTAAGCTGGGAGATAGTTGGGATAGTCTAGATATTATAGATTTACTGTATCTGACTAGAGATTGAAAAATATCACTAAAACTAAAATTTCGCTAATTCCTAAAAGAACTGTATACTGTATAGATCTAAACTATTATTGAACACGAAACTTCGACTCAAGCTTCTAGCGCCTCCGTGTTTATTGAAGAAAGTTTTTCCTGTGTTCATCACTACCAAATAAATGTTCCCAATAGCAGCACTAAATGAACTTTATTTTCTATAAAATCTAAATCAATTGGAACTATAATAAAACGTCATAGCAGCTTATAACTATTATCATTAGTATATTATTTTTGCACGGATTTTACGTTAATGAATCATTGATCAATGATAACTTACATGGCATAGTGATAATTTCATAAATAAGATTCCTTCCCTATTGTCACACTTGTAGACTCATAAAAAGTTTTGGAATATGATGTCTAACAACAATAGATTTAATACACTGACACAACACAATGACGTCACTAGTGGCAGTTCATCGAATGGGTGGCATGGCACATTTCAAAGAAATGCCGATTAAATAAAACCTACATCAAGTTATTGCTTATTTTTTCCTTTTTTTGTTCATATTTTACCAAACATTTGCATATTATCCTTGGCAACGAGAAAAAAAAATCAAGAAAATTAGTTTGTTCTAAATTAGAGCAGTTATAACCATAACAACGTAAATGTCTAGTAATCTAAATTAGAGCAGTTATAACCATAACAACGTAAATGTCTAGTAATCTAAATTAGAACATTTATAACCATAACAATGTAAATGTCTAGTAATTTGGTTCAAACCTGAAGGATCTAAGCATTGAATGAATCAATTTAAAAAATGTGTAGCTACATGTTTAAAATAGTTATCTCTCCGTGATATAGTGAAGAATTTCTGGGCTCGGTCAATAAAGGGTTTGGGGGGGGGGGGAGGACAGTGTCCTTACAAATGACGGACGAGTGAGAAAAGTAACCATGAGTTTACTCCTCGGGGTGACACCAAACCTTACAACCCAACAGGGAGCTACGCCACCGTCCATTTAAAACGAGAGTAGTCGATAACCAAGTTGAACAAGAATGACGTAGTTTCCTTTTGAACTACACTGAAATATGCATGAATGCATCTTCAGCTGCGTGTTTTCATCTTATACATTTGGGTCTTATTTATTAGGCCATGTGATGTGCTATGACCTTCTCATAGGTTGTGTTGTGTCTACTCTACACGGTCAATAGAATAAAATGGCCTACTTTGGGAATCCCCGATTATCTCCGCTGCACAAAGCTTACAGCACACCGGTAACAGCACACAGCTTTCAGCACACAGCTTGCAGCAACAGTTGTTGTTGTGTCACAAGAATACGTCAAATCGCAATGAATTAGTTACGGCGGTTGAGTGAGGGTTGTGTTGTTGTTAAATAGACCACACGAGAGTCATTGACTCTTCACGACATGACCGTCAATGACTCTAAACATCAAGAGGTGCCACTGACTCTACAAATCGCAAGCGTCATTGACGCAAAGTTCATGTGACGAGGCGTATACGACTCTGTGTGTAGTGTGGCGTCATTGACTCTACACGTGACGAGGCGTATCTGACTCTGTGTGCAGTGTGGCGTCATTGACTCTGCACGTGACAAGGCGTATCTGACTCTGTGTGCAGTGTGGCGTCATATTGACTCTGCACGTGACAAGGCGTATCTGACTCTGTGTGCAGTGTGGCGTCATTGACTCTGCACGTGACAAGGCGTATCCGACTCTGTGTGCAGTGTGGCGTCATTGACTCTAGATCTCTATGGATTATCTGAAGGGGTTGAAGGAAGCCCTCGCCATTGGTCTCACCAGAGATCAGTTCCACACAATCTGGGAGCGAGAGATGCAACTCGTAATTATAACGCACCAATCGCGTCAAAGTGGAAACATCTCGAATGCGGTGAGAAAATACATTCAATTATAATATAATATACATCACTTTGATTCTTCTTACTTAGGATCCTTGTCTGTTGTGTAGATGCATTCATGTTGACTTCTTTGTTCAAAGTTTATAGATGTACAGAAATGAGAAGCAAGGTTCAAGTTATCTGTTGATCAATATTTAACTTTAACATCACTTTACATCAGACTTGTAAGTATTAATAATAAAAAATGGTACATTGATAATTGTATAGCGCTGTACGCCTGCAAGAAACTGTGCTCCCAGGGCTTTACATGAGAATATGAACACACATATAATTTTAAGTACCGCTAATAAGTCTGTGATGTAAATTGTTTAAATACCGCTAATAAGTCTGCGATGTAAATTGTTTAAATACCGCTAATAAGTCTGTGATGTAAATTGTTTAAATACCGCTAATAAGTCTGTGATGTAAATTGTTGATGTTAGTGGCCACTGAGAAGTCCTCAGCAAAAAATCAGATTTTTTTAAAAAGCAGGGCATGTGTTTTTATTTTAAACCTTAAAAACATTACAGTTACAATCTATAAAATCACAAAATAGAATTTTAAATATTTTTTTCGTACAGAAGGAAATTTCAAAATTATAATAAGTGATTTCCAGGACCAGCGGTAATCTTATTGGCCCGTGATAATTTTACAATAAGTACCACAGACGGCACGCAACTTTAATACTACATCCTCAATCAAACCCCTGTGCTGGCACTTTGTGTTGGTATTTTGCTATACATAAGTAGGTTTTAATTTAATTTGGGCATGCGGACCCAAACATTTTCGCCATCACTGATCAATAGTGTAAACTTAGATATACATCATTTTCCATTTTAGACCAAATTTATTATTCATAAAGTATAAAAGCCTTCACATAATCTGTAAGATATTAATTTGAAAATTTTAGTTGAATTTTAAGTCAAAGCTGTGTAAATTTTAACAGAAATCGTAAGAGTATATTTTAGTTTCAGTCTAAGAAATTCAATATTTTCTAATACACATGTTAGTTCTATTCTAGGGTATTCAATATTGTCTACTCCACATTTTAGTTCTAATCTAAGAAATTCAATATTAACTACTCCAAATTTTAGTTCTATTCTAAGAATGTTAATGTTCTCTAGTCCACATTTTAGTTCGATTCTAAGAATGTTAATGTTCTCTACTCCACATTTGAGTTCTATTCTAAGAATGTTAATGTTCTCTACTCCACATATTTGAGCTCTAAGAATGTTAATGTTCTGTTCTCCCCATTTGAGCTCTAAGAATGTTAATGTTCTGTACTCCACATTTGAGCTCTAAGAATGTTAATGTTCTGTACTCCACATTTGAGCTCTAAGAATGTTAATGTCCTGTACTCCACATTTGAGCTCTAAGAATGTTAATGTTCTCTACTCCACATTTGAGCTCTAAGAATGTTAATGTTCTCTACTCCACATTTGAGCTCTAAGAATGTTAATGTTCTGTACTCCACATTTGAGCTCTAAGAATGTTAATGTTCTCTACTCCACATGTTAGTTCTATTTTAAGAATGTTAATGTTCTCTACTCCACATTTAAGATCTAAGAATCTTAATGTTCTCTACTCCACATTTAAGATCTAAGAATGTTAATGTTCTCTACTCCACATTTGAGCTCTAAGAATGTTAATGTTCTCTACTCCACATTTAAGATCTAAGAATCTTAAGGTTCTCTACTCCACATTTTTGTTCTATTCTAAGAATGTTAATGTTCTCCACTCCACAGGCCGAGTTCCAGAAGGCACCAAATGCCGTACACGACTTAAGGGTCGTCCCAGAATTAACGAGGAATCTCAATCAGCAATCACGTGACATCCGGGAACTAAAATTAGAATCAGACCGTCTGAGATTGGACATTTCTAACGTCAGAAAAGATCTGCTGAAAGAAAACAAAATATTTCTGGAAAAAGTTTTACAGCCAGTTGTCATGAAGTTCATGCAGGAACTCAGAGACGTTGTTGGTGAGGTGGAACTTATACATTCAGACATTGAACTGTTCAAGTCGGAGCTGGGAGAGAAGTTACTGCCCCAGTGTGGTAACATCTCTAAACAAGCCACGTACTTAAACGACCAGCTCAAGTTTCTTGCGAACGGTATTAAAACAGCTGAAGGCGGAAGGCAGTTCGTTGATGAGGGGAAATTGGCCAATTTTTTAAATGCCCGGGTTGAAAGAGGTGAACACCTGATGTTGGAGGACACGGATGAGGGGAAGTTAGCCAAGTTTTCAAATGTCAGGGTTGAAAGAGGTGAACACATGATGTTGGAGGACACGGATGAGGGGAAGTTGGCCAAGTTTTCAAATGTCTGGGTTGAAAGAGGTGAACACCTGATGTTGGAGGACACGGATGAGGGGAAGTTAGCCAAGTTTTCAAATGTCCGGGTTGAAAGAGGTGAACACATGATGTTGGAGGACACGGATGAGGGGAAGTTGGCCAAGTTTTCAAATGTCCGGGTTGAAAGAGGTGAACACCTGATGTTGGAGGACACGGATGAGGAGAAATTGGCCAAGATTTTAAATGCCTGGGTTGAAAGAGGTGAACACCTGATGTTGGAGGACACGGATGGGGTGATATCCCTTGTGTTGAGGGGTGAACAACAACAACACGA
The DNA here is from genome assembly GCA_002072015.1 of Radix auricularia. Lineage (NCBI taxonomy): Eukaryota > Metazoa > Mollusca > Gastropoda > Lymnaeidae > Radix > Radix auricularia. The sequence continues at coordinate 1,547,008 of MUZC01001299.1, forward strand.
CAGTCAGAGTAAGGAGATGGGCGGTCATGGCTGTGTCAATACACAGGATCCATTTGTGGTAATGGATGGTGATAAAATGATTGACAGTTCGACCTCTGTTTGTGTTGAGGGGTCTGACCCTGGATACAGTAAATATCCCATTCAATGTGTAGAACATCCTCTAGTATCAGGTCTGCTTACAAGGGAGACGACTGGTGTAGAACATTCTCAAGTATCAGGTCTGCCTACAAGGGAGACGACTGGTGTAGAACATTCTCAAGTATCAGGTCTGCCTACAAGGGAGACGACTGGTGTAGAACATCCTCGAGTATCAGGTCTGCTTACAAGGGAGACGACTGGGCTAGAACATTCTCAAGTATCAGGTCTGCTTACAAGGGAGACGACTGGTGTAGAACATTCTCAAGTATCAGGTCTGCTTACAAGGGAGACGACTGGTGTAGAACATCCTCTAGTATCAGGTCTGCTTACAAGGGAGACGACTGGGCTAGAACATTCTCAAGTATCAGGTCTGCTTACAAGGGAGACGACTGGTGTAGAACATTCTCGAGTATCAGGTCTGCCTACAAGGGAGACGACTGGGCTAGAACATCCTCTAGTATCAGGTCTGCTTACAAGGGAGACGACTGGGCTAGAACATTCTCAAGTATCAGGTCTGCTTACAAGGGAGACGACTGGTGTAGAACATTCTCGAGTATCAGGTCTGCCTACAAGGGAGATGACTAGGTTAGAACATTCTCAAGTATCAGTTCTGCTTTCAAGGGAGACGACTGGGTTAGAACATTCTCGAGTATCAGGTCTGCTTACAAGGGAGACGACTGGGTTAGAACATTCTCGAGTATCAGGTCTGCTTACAAGGGAGACCACTGGCACAAGAAAGAAGCCGAGTTGTCATCAAGTTAAACTTGGTCAACGAACTGTGAACCTTACGTCAGGCCAACTTCCTACACTTAATAATGGCCACAAACATGGACATGGCCAGATGGGTCACCTGCCAGTACCAGGGAGTCGTGGTCCTTCAAACATGAGAGAGCATTATCCTGTAATACATGGCCAACCTAGGACCCGTGGCCAACCTGTGACCACTGGCCAACCAGTTATTATTAATCACCAACCTACAAGTCATGACCAACTCAACAGTCGGGGTCAGTCTGTGAGTCATCTCCAACCCACATCTTATACCCAGCTGACCAGCGATGACGTCACCACAGCAGACGAGACATCCTCAGATGACCACCAGCTGGACCGCGAGTCTCACAGCTTGCACACGTTGCCACCACGAGGGGCAGAGCTGAGAATCTCCATCGATGACGCCTTGAGTGCCACAGAGGAGCCCTACACGTCATCACTGTACTACACACGCGGCGTTCAATGCCAGGTCCAGCTCAGAGTCCAGTTCATGAACGACGGCCATCTTGGAATCCACGTGGTGCTTGTAAGAGGTGACCTTGACCACCTACAGAAGTGGCCAGTGGAGCTGTCCGGTGACGGCTACGTCTTCAATCCTTCCGTGGGATTCTCCGAGTTGTGGTCAATCAAACCAACAAAGCTGGACAGACCCACATCTGAAGCCGTCCTAAAAGCCGAGATATGTTTGAAAACCGCGCGAGCCGCTGACAGGGACGTGGAGTACACCAAGTTAAAAGACATGGGATATCTGTACAATGGAAACTTCCGGTTTTTGTGGAACTTGAATGTCACAGAATCGATAGAAAAATAAATTGTGTGAGCATTTGAGATATGCATTGGTCTTGGTAGTCAAACTGATTTGAGCTTAATAAAAATTTAATTAAAAAAAAATTATTTGTCATTTCTCTTTCAAGACTGTTTGAGTGGTAAATACGGTCTTTCATGATTGAGTAGTAAATACGGTCTTTCATGATTGAGTAGTAAATAAGGTCTTTCATGTTTGAGTAGTAAGTACCTCATTTTAGATCGGTTTGTGAGTTACGCCCTTTATGACTGATTAATGAGCTCGCCCTTTATGACTGATTAATGAGCTCGCCCTTTATGGCTGATTGATGAGTACGCCCTTTATGACTGATTTGTGAGTACGCCCATAATGACTGATTAATGAGTACGCCCTTTATGACTGATTTGTGAGTTACGCCCTTTATGACCGATTAATGAGTGCGCCCTTTATGACTAATTTGTGAGTACGCCCTTTATGACTAATTTGTGAGTACGCCCATTATGACTGATTAATGAGTACGCCCTTTATGACTGATTTGATTTGTATGGAGTCACAAGCTGTTTGAATTGTACGGAGTCACAAGCTGTTTGTATAGTAAGGAGTCACAAGTTTTTTGTATCGTATGGAGTCACAAGCTGTTTGTATTGTATGGAGTCACTTTGTTTATCAAGTTTATGAGAAAAGCCAATTGCAGCAAAGCATTCGGTCAGCAGATGTGCCACTGTGTCGACGGCCATACCACATAAACGGCAGCCGGGTTCCCTGTTTTTATCTAGCCTGTGAAAGTAGCTGCTTGTTGGACAGTGTCCAGTCCGCATCTGTGTGATGAGGGACTGGCAGCTACGAGGCAGTTTCCACCAAGGATCTCGCTTGCGCTGTTGCGCCATTTTATCGTAAAGCGCCCTTGTCGTGTCACCATTCTCCCAGCCCGCTAGCCATTTTTCGTGAAATGGTCTTTTAGCCACAATTTTACCCCCAGTTGGGTCATTGGGCGATCGATTTGGGGCTGGGCAGCGCCCTGCGACGCCAGCAGGTTTGCCTTCCTGCTGTGGTATCTTTGCGTTGTACTGTAGGACAACAATGTCCCGCGAGATCTAATGTTGTTAACGATCTCCATTACAGCATCGACAGTTTTCGTCTCCGTAGAGCTCCGGCCCAAGAGTTCCAGGGAGGATCTTGAATCGGAGAAGACTACGACTGTTGGAAAACTCTTCCTTCATACATAGGCGTAGGCGCACCCCTTTCACACCCTTGTGGATTGCTTCTAGCTCAGCATCACCGCTCGAAGCTAGTCTTCCACGCGGTCCAGACAATTCAGTTACTGGGTGTTCCACAAGTGCACCGTACCCGCTTCGTCCATCTGTGAAACATGAGCCGTCTGCATAGATTCTCACTACGCCGGTACCGTAGGCTTCGATAGTTCTCAGCGCTTCCTCAAGCTGAAGCTCAACTGGACTATTTTTCCCACCGCGGCATTTGCCAGTGACAAACGCTTTGAGAGAAGCATTCGTGAGGTCCCCTCGCCGGGACAATAAATATTTTTTTTTCAATTTATTATATTATTCAATTATACACCAGAAATCCAACCACATTTTTGTCAAGTTTAGATAGAGGTTAAATATTCACAATTTCTTTTCAAAATAGTCTGCATATATAGAATGTTTGTGCGTGTGTGTGATGAAAAAAAAAACAACTTATTTTGTTGACCATTGTGAATTGATCATTCATGACAATATTTTAGATTGATCGTGTCAGATAAACTTTAGTTTACAAACAACGAGATTAAAGACAAGCCAGATTAAAGACAAGCCAGATTAAAGATGACAGAATCACATTTTGGCGAGCTAAAGTCAAAGGATAAAAATGCGTGTTAGCAGAAGAACGATGAGATGCCATAAACATTAATTTCGTTAACCGACGGAATTCATTGTCAGAGGAACGTTGACGTGAGTACAATCAGGGCACATGAGTTTAACGAGGTCGTTTGTTCCTCAATGAAAAGATTGGATATTTTTGATGATCATTATCAACATTGAAGAGTTTAGTGTCTTCCCACGATCTCCACCAAATCCATCAATCAAATGACACGACTTAAAACAATGCATAGATCTCTACCAGATACATCTATCAAATCACATGACCTGAAACTATGCATTAAGAATGTTTCGCCATTACAGTCAGACGGGAGTGGAGACATTTTGTCTCTATAAATAGTATCATATTTATATCTTCATATAATAAACAACCATTTCGGCGTGGAGAATTTTCAATTAAGAGATAAAACTATTCATAATCTTTCTTCTTTAGGAAGGTCAACTCTATTTAGAATAGTTTGTTCTATGATAGGATTGGGAACTAATAGTAGCCAATGTTTGTTCTATGATAGGATTGGGTACTTATAGTAGCCAATGTTTGTTCTATGATAGGATTGGGTACTAATAGTAGGCCATGTTTGTTCTATGATAGGATTGGCTACTAATAGTAGGCAATGTTTGTTCTATGATAGGATTGGCTACTAATAGTAGGCAATGTTTGTTCTATGATAGGATTGGGAACTAATAGTAGCCAATGTTTGTTCTATGATAGGATTGGGAACTAATAGTAGCCAATGTTTATTCTAAGGTTCATTAGTTCTTGTGCAAAGATTTAAAAAAAAAAATAAAATAAAAAAACAACAACACACAACTCGTGTTCAAAGTTGCACTGAATCCATTTTTTTTTTTTTTGCACTATTTTACAAAATTTACAGCACGGTTATTCAAAACTTTTTTCGCGGCGGTCAGAAATCTGCGCAGCCGCGCAGCTTAATGCCTTTAATAAGGGGAAGATTGATTGATTGATGATGGGTTCCATGAAGGGTACAATGATGGGTATTATGATGGGTGCTATGATGGGGACTATTATGGTACTGGGTACAATGATAGAACTGGATACTATGATGGGTTCTATGATGGGTACTGTGATGGGTATTATGATGGGTGCTATGATGGGGACTATTATGGTACTGGGTACAATGATAGGACTGGATACTATGATGGGTTCTATGATGGATACTGTGATGGCACTGGGTACTATGATGGGACTGGGTTCTATGATGGGTTCTATGATGAGTACTGTGATGGGTACTATGATGGGACTGGGTACTATGATGAGACTGGATACTATGATTGGACTGGGTACTATAATAGGTACTATGATGAGAATGAGTACTATGAAAGGAACTATAATGGGACTGGGTACTATGATAGGTAATATGATGGGACTGGGTACAATGATGGGACTGGGTACAATGATGGGATTGGGTACAATGATGGGACTGGGTACAATGATGGGACTGGGTACTATGATGGGACTGGTTTCAATGATGGGACTGGGTAATATGATGGGATTGGGTACAATGATTGGACTGGGTACAATGATGGGACTAGGTACAATGATGGGACTTGGTACTATGATGGGACTGGGTACAATGATGGGTTCTATGATGGGTACTATGACGGCACTGGGTACTTTGATTGGTAATATGATGGGACTGGCACAATGATGGGTACTATGATGGTGCTATGATGAGAACTATGATGGGACTTGGTACTATGATATGACTGGGTACTATGATGAGTACTACGGGTACTATGATAGGTTCTATGACAGGTATAATGATGGGACTTGGGGACTATGAAGAAGTTTTGTATCAGTTACATTCTAGCTCTACAGACGACATACGTCATACGAGGCTGTAGAAAGAATTCAAGACACTTTCAAGAAACAATGTTCAACTCTTAAATCACAGGGTCTTCGCCCGATTCTGTCGGAACGTTTTCACAACGAGCAGGGAAAGTCAACATTATTCCTCGAGCTCCAGCAGGCAGCGAGGGCCCGAGACGGCAAGCATCTGATGGACAGCTGAGTGGCGGCCTGTTTGCTTTGTCTCCACCAATAGAACGGGAAGGCTATCTGCTCGCCCCGCCCCCTGGGACGCCAATCAAACGTCAGAGACGAAAATTTGTCATTGCAGAGCGCGTGCGAGTAGGAGAGCTTCGCCTCTTACACCTCTCATAGCATGTTGTAAGCCGCGCATTCATAGAATAAGTTCAATTGTCAGGATTCCTACAAGAAGTGGACGCACACGCACTGGGACTTTGATACTGAGTTCACCGGTAGAAAGAAAGAGAGGAAGAGAAAATCTTTTTTTTTTTTTTTAAAGTGAAGTTTTCGAGGAAATATTTCGGGATTTTGAAAATTTCGAAAGCGATTTTAACTTAGGATGACCTGTGTCATGTACCAACCGTTCAGCTCTGCCTTCCCGGCGTACCCGAGGGCCGCGTGCTCAGCAGACTTCAGTCAGTCCCAGGTAAGTCATGTCAGTCAGTGCCAGGTAAGTCCTGGCAAGTCATGTCAGTTTGTTCATTCCTGGCCTGTGGGTATTGTCTTAATGTGAGTGAGCCGTTTGTCTGGGTGAGATGGCGTAAGTTCGATCTCCTGAGATGAAAGACTTCGTGTTTGGTGATGATGGCCCGTGTATTGGAATCCTGGGATATGGCTATTTATAGGAGGCTCCAACCATTTCATGCCTCAGATAGACGGGTTAAATATCCCAGGACCAATTGACTTTGATCCCATATCTTTGCGCCAATTAATTGGGTCTTATATCTCAGGACCAATTGAGTTGGGTCTTATATCTCAGGACCAATTGAGTTGGGTCTTATATATCAGGACCAATTGAGTTGGGTCTCATAACTCAGGACCAATATTAGTGGGTTTCATATTCATATCTCAGGACCAATTGAGTTGGGTCTCATATTTCAGGACCAATTGAGTCGTGTCTCATATCTCATGACCGATTGATTTTGTTCCGATATTTCAGGAGCAATTGAGTTTGGTCTCATATATCAGGACCAATATTAGTGGGTCTGATATCTCCTTAGTTGATTAATATTTTCAAATCTCTCAGAATACAAGCGGGTCAGATATGTTAATCTTTCGGACCAATTCATCCATCTACTTCACACACTTAAACATTGAAATATTTGTATCATGTAAAATCTATAGGCTAATATTTAAAAAACAATAAAAATAATAATAATAAATAATATAAAAGCCCAGGTCACTCACTCACTCACACATTGGATGTGGAACGCTGAGGAACGATGTACAACAGTCTACAGCAGTTAGTTGAAAAATCGTGTGGTGATTAGCGCTGTAAAAATATTTAATATGATGACGTCATTGTTTGGTGTGCATCGGTGCGCAAAATAAAACCCCTATTATTAAATACTTTGCGTACATTTCAGAAAGTTTAATATTTCGTATTTATCAAAAAAGGACAAGTTAGTTGGGCTATTGAAAAAGGTTGGCGCCGTAGGCGCCCTAAAAAAAGTGGGCGCCGCAGGTGCCACGGCGCCCCAGCATAATCTAGTAATAATAATAATAAAGTAGAACTATATATTTGGTTGATTAAAATGTTCAACGTAATGGAAACCAAACATAAAAGATCAAAATATAAAATTAAGGCCGTCATTTTTTTTCCTTCTGGCTACTTGCCTTCAATATTCCAGAGAAGTTTGGTTGAAGTCCTTTCATTTCACGACTTATTAAGAAATCTTAACAGGTAGAGAGCTGTGTACATTCTTATAATAAGTTAAAACAAAAGTTGGTTGTACGCATCATTAACTTTTATATTTTTTAAGGAGGGGTTCGTTAGAATCATCACAAAGTCCACGGGCGAGCCACGCGAAAGGTTGCTTATATTATAGTTATAGTTCTGGCAGCTAGTTTTACTCATGTGTTTCAATGCTATTTTTTTTATTATTAGCTTGATTTCAGCTTGTCAAAATAGGCCACCTAAATGAGTTACCATATAGGCCACCTATATGAGTTACCTTATAGGCCACCTATATGAGTTACCTTATAGGCCCCCTGTATGAGTTACGTTATAGGCCCCCTATATGAGTTACCTTATAGGCCACCTATATGAGTTACCTTATAGGCCACGTATATGAGTTATCTTATAGGCCACGTATATGAGTTACCTTATAGGCCACCTATATGAGTTACCTTATAGGCCACCTATATGAGATACCTTATTGGCCACCTATATGAGTTACCTTATAGGCCACCTATATGAGTTACCTTATAGGCCACCTATATGAGTTACCTTATAGGCCACCTATATGAGTTACCTTATAGGTCACCTATATGAGTTACCTTATATGCCACCTATATGGTTTACCTTATAGGTCACCTATATGGGTTACCTTATAGGCCACCTGTATGAGTTACCTTGCACCTATATGAGTTACCTTATAGGCCACGTATATGAGTTACCTTATAGGCCACCTATATGAGTTACCTTATAGGCCACCTATATGAGTTACCTTATAGGCCACCTATATGAGTTACCTTATAGGCCACCTATATGAGTTACCTTATAGGCCACGTATATGAGTTACCTT
>MUZC01001299.1:1563059-1588551 GCA_002072015.1 Radix auricularia
TGGGGGAAGGGGGAGGCACGGGTGGGTGCAGTGGCGCCGTAGTACGGTAGGCAGAGAATGAAAATATAGTTTAATTGCCAGGCGAGATCGTTGTATTTGTTATAACACCGTACTTTTATAGGGACTAACACGGTGCAAAGGCGTTTCCCTCGCCCCATGGGGAGGGCGGCTCGACTAATTTTATTGGTCGGGATTGTAGAGATAACAGGGGCAGATATTGGGGTGGGGGCGACAAGGGTAACAACTCTCATCTTCGTAAAACTTGTTACCTTCCGTGTTGACCAGAAAAATTGGTTGTTTGAGGCGCGCACAGTAACCATGACAACGATGACAACAATGACAGGACAATTTTCTACGTATACGTCCTCTATGTTCCAAATTACCTTTTAATGAAATTACTTACAAAAATAAGCGATTGCAAGCGAGGCCAATCATTGATCCAGACAAACATCTGAACATTCACACACGTATTTAAAAGTAGATCAAACTATCATCACTTATTTGTACTCACCCGACAAGTTTTCGTGTGGATAAAATAGTTCCAATATGTTCTCAAATTAAAATTAAATTTCTCTGGACTTCAAGCCCGACATCTTGCTTACAATACACTGACCAGTTTTAAATATTAAATGTCACCATCACAATGTTAAAATATTGACGTCATAATGATCAAAACATGCGCAGTGATTTCAGTCCAACTACTGAATGTTTAGTGATTTCATTTATTTTACATAGCGTAACAATTATTTTTTACAACAATAAAACTATTTATGGCTGTTTATGTGTTTTTTTTTTCAAACTTGTAACTGACCAAAATGTAAATCAATTTTTTTTTAATGAGTTTTTTTAAACGAACACAATTTTTACAAATGTAATTTTATCACAATACTGAAATGCTATCTCACATGGGTGAGACTTGTATCTTGTATCTTCTGTATAGGACCCACCCCCTAATGAAAACATAGCTGAACTAGAAACAAAATTCACAAGAGAGCTGTCAGACTCATTTCTGGTAAATTTGTCAATATTGACAAAAGTAATACAATTCGTTAAATCCTTTGACCTAGGGACACTGAAGGTTTGAGGAACAATAAGTAAATTAGTAATAATACATAATGGAAGTAAATCTAAACAGGAAATACAACGCAACAGTTGGGCACAGCACTCAGAGTAGACCCCTCAGAGTAGACCCCTCAGAGTAGACCCCTCAGAGTAGACTTTCAGAGAAGACCCCTCAGAGTAGACCATCATAGTTGACCCTTCAAATTAGGTCCCTCAGAGTGGACCACTCAGATTAGGCCCCTCAGAGTAGACCCCTCAGATTAGACCCCTCAGATTAGACCCCTCAGAGTAGACCCCTCAGAGTAGACCCCTCAGATTAGACCCCTCAGATTAGACCCCTCAGAGTAGACCCCTCAGATTAGACCCCTCAGATTAGACCCCTCAGATTAGACCCCTCAGATTAGACCCCTCAGCCGACGGCACTGAGTACGCCGCCAACAGTTAATTAACTACATCGCGTTTGTTTTATTCATGACAATCATAAACTGATATTCTAACTGCCTATCAGGTACTGAGTGGGAGAAACTGAATGAAAGGAATGTATTCATTCACTGTAATGGAAGGGCAATAACACTTTTTCTGAAGTAGTGTAAAAGTGATTTATTGATGAAATTTTTTTTACTTCATTATTGGCCAAGTATTAGCCGAATTTCAGCCGAATATTTCGTAATCAGCCGAAAATTAGCCGCAAATGTAAAATTTCTGAGAAATCCGGCTGATCCGGATATCCGCCACAAGATTATGTCAGCCAGCCGAAATCTTTAAAAAAAATTCGCCTGGCAGGTCTAACTCAGGTCTAACTCAGGTCTAACGCAGGTCTAACTCAGAGAAACAAAGAGATAAAAACAAATTTCTTCTTTCATTTGCAAGAACGAACAAATAGAAACCTCACTTCTTCCCCGTTCCCATTAGAGCGTGGAAAGTGTGGCTTGAACACACTGAGAATCCGTCAAAATTTGTAACTAATAAAGTGCGGGGGTTAGAAATGAACCACGAGTAATAGTAGGGCGCAATAATGGTCTGTAGCAAATTACTTCTGATACATAAGATAAGATTCTCACACACATGTCATTGGTTCTGATATGTAAGACAGAAAAGATACTATGATAAGATAAGATTCTCATACACATGTCCTTGGTTTTGATATATAAGACAGAAAAGATACAATGATAAGATAAGATTCTCACACACATGTCCTTGGTTCTGATATGTAAGACAGAAAAGATACTATGATAAGATAAGATTCTCATACACATATCCTTGGTTTTGATATATAAGACATATAAGATACAATGATAAGATAAGATTCTCACACATATGTAACTTGGTTATGATAGGCAAGATACGATAAGATGTTAAGATACGGAGAAAAGATAACATATGATAAGATAAGACGATAATATAAAATTCTCACACACGTGTACCTTGTTTTGATATATAAGATATATGAGATAATATACATAAGAGACATAAGATAAGATGATGAGATATGATATAAGAAATGATATAATACGATGATAAGATAAGATAAGATTCTCACACACATGTTTCTTGTTCCCCCACAGCCCCGACCCCCATGTCTGCCAGGAACCTCCCAGCCTCGTTCTGGAACAGTTCCTACCAATACAACTCCAATCACTTCTTCACACAAGGCGCGTCCCAGTACCACGGCCACGCGGGAGCCAGCGGCGGCGCCAGCAGCAGCACCAGCGACATGAACCCCTTCCACGGCAGCCACCCCTACCTGTCTCCGGCCCTGCACGGCCTATCCAACCTCCCCGCTGACCCCTGGGCCTACAGTTTCCCCGCGCCCTCCCCCGCCATGCCCTACCCCCACAGACCAGTTCCCTACGACCTGAGTTACCCTGGTGCCAGCAGGTAAGTCCAATCACCGAAAGACGTCAACAAACCGAGACATACTCCATCAAAGTCTGTTTTGTCGGGAGAGTGCTGGGAAGAAATGAGAAAATAGTCAAATTATTTATTTTTCTTCTGGGGGTGATATTTCAAGACAAATAACATTATGTCGTTAATATAAGTTAATTAGTGCGGAAATAATAGCCGTAGACATAAAACATTTGCACGTATCCATACATTTCATATATCCATACCTCCACATATCCATATATCAAAGCATCCATATATCATAAAACCATATTACCATACATCAGACATCCATACAACCATATTTTATACAACCATACATCCATACATCCATTTATCGAAAGAACAATAAATTTTCATAATTGTAACACGATAATATATTGCAGTCCATAAAGAAATCATAAATTCATATGTAAATTTTCAAAAATAAAAAAAAGTCATATTCCATTCCACGTGACACAACGTTAATTTCTCTGACCCCAGGTTCAGCCAAAACTACAGCTCATTCCTTATGCAGCCGTCAGCTGTGCGGTCAGCGCAGTTCAGTGCCATGGCCGGACACTGTGACGTCACGAAGTCAGCCGACCACTCCAGGTCCCGATATACTGACCACAGGCTAAGCTCTGACTACGGCGCCCATCACAGTTCATTTTCTGGTCAGTACTTCTATTTAAAATTTTCATTCCACTTGCTTTTCCACCTTGCAAGCGGCTCGAGCTACTGCTTGCAATATATTTTTGCTTTTATTTTGCTCAGTTGAAGAAAATATCATATGATGAAGTTACTCCGCTTTTGATTAGAAAGAATTGATTCACTAGAGATGATCGCTAGTGCTAATATCAGATTTTTTGTTGCTTCTTTAGTAGATGAATAATTTGTAAACGGGGTATGAGTGAGCCTGACAGAACGAAACAAAACGACAAACGTTTCAGGTTTGCAATCAGGCTTATAATCTCACCAACATTTTGTTCAATGTTGCATTTTTAACTAATTTTTTGCCAGTACGTGTATTTCTTTTGTCCAGCTGTTAAACGGTTGGACATATTACATGACTATCAACTGTCAGGCGTAACAGTGGGTTAGTTAAAATATAAAGTAACACAGTAACCATCCAATAGATTTATCCCCAAACTCTGAGCAAAGACATTTTTGTCTCTAGTCTTGATCATAACATCCCCCTGTTCACTGGCATTAAAAATATCAGTAGGTTCACTGTCTATATTAGGTCTAATATCTACATTAGGTGTAATATATACATTAGGTCCTGTAATTTTAGCCATATCATTCAGATTACACAAATTTCTGTTTTCCTGTTATCATAAACGCCCCCTCCCCCCACCGAGACGGCACAAGCGATATCCCCCCACCCCACCCCATGTCGTGACCAATTAACACAAACACCCATCTTCTTGTCTTCCACCAGCCATTGACGCCACTGGACTGCAGGAGGCCACCAAAGATTTGTATTGGTTCTGAAATCCGTCGTGACGTCATGTATCCCACAAGCCAACGCCTGCCAAGTGCGGCACAACTTTCAAACCGGATGTTGTTGTTTTGTAGCTACGGACAATTTTTGACTGCGGTGAATCTGACTCCCGATGATACCTAAAGTGAAAAAAACGGAACATTTCAGATCTACCACGGACAAGCAGTCAACGCCATTTTCTTCATTTCGTGGCCCCTGCCGTAGTGTGCCAGTTGAGGCGTGGGGATTTCTAGTTTTTCCTTGTCAGCTACAACGAAGGTCATCGACAACAAGAGAACTCATGACCTATGACCTTGCTCGTAACGGGATGACACCTCACCGCTGGGTTAACGAGATCCAGGTGGAGGCGAGGCCGAGGGCAGCAAGTCATCGATCATGTTCCCACATTAACTGACCCCGTTAGCACCTCGACTTGACCAGGAGATGACCGGAACAAGCCGTGCGCCTGCAGTTAAGTGAGATCAAAAGTCAGGAGGGATCAGTTTGTATTAGCTGACGTCTGTCAGCTTACAATGCTAATCTGTCTCATATACTTGGTCCTAGGGTTGATGTAGATATATTGAGATGACTCCTTACATGGTAATTGTTACAGCGAGTAAATGTTTAAATATATTTGGCCAAATTTCCGATATATTAAGTGTTTAAGTGTGTTGTATAACTGTTAACTACATATGGAAAATGAGTTAGTAGCAGTAAAAAAAAATAGTTTCATTAACATCTCAGCATTTATGTGGAAACGCTACCATTACCAATGTCACGTTAACCTTAGTTAAATACCGTACATACTCTAATAACTGTACTATACACTTTTTGACTTCCCGAGTTTACTACAAGTCTGTGTGTAAGATTCCTAAACCACGAACATTTGTTTGTAGACCAAACATTGGGTAGAATTAACATAATCAATGGTCTTTGGGATTATATGGAGTAAATGTTCCATAAGATTACATGGAGAAAATGGTCTATAAGATTATATGAAGTAAATGGTCTATAAGATTATATGAAGTAAATGGTCTATAAGATTATATGAAGTAAATGGTCTATAAGATTATATGAAGATAATGTTCTATAAGATTATATGGAGTAAATGGCCTATACGATTATACAGAGTAAATGGTCTATAAGATTATATGAAGTAAATGGTGTATAAGATTATATGGAGTAAATGGTCTATAAGATTATATGGAGTAAATGGTCTATCAGATTATATGAAGTAAATGGTCTATAAGATTATATGGAGTAAATGGTCTATAAGATTATATGGAGTAAATGGTCTATAAGATTATATGGAATTAATGGTCTATAAGATTATACAGAGTAAATGGTCTATAAGATTATATGGAGTAAATGGCCTATACGATTATACAGAGTAAATGGTCTATAAGATTATATGAAGTAAATGGTGTATAAGATTATACAGAGTAAATGGTCTATAAGATTATATGAAGTAAATGGTCTATAAGATTATATGAAGATAATGTTCTATAAGATTATATGAAGTAAATGGTCTATAAGATTATATGGAGTAAATGGTCTATAAGATTATATGAAGATAAAGTTCTATAAGATTATATGAAGTAAATGGTCTATAAGATTATATGGAGTAAATGGTCTATAAGATTATATGAAGATAATGTTCTATAAGATTATATGGAGTAAATGGTGTATAAGATTATAGGAAGTAAATGGTCTATAAGATTATATGGAGTAAATGGTCTATAAGATTATATGAAGTAAATGGTCTATAAGATTATACAGAGTAAATGGTCTATAAGATTATATGAAGTAAATGGTCTATAAGATTATATGAAGTAAATGGTCTATAAGATTATACAGAGTAAATGGTCTATAAGATTACATGGAGTAACTTGTTTATAAGATTATACAGAGTAAATGGTCTATAAGATTATATGAAGTAAATGGTCTTTAAGATTACATGGAGTAAATGGTCTATAAGATTATATGGAGTTAATGGTCTATAAGATTATATGGAGTAAATGGTGTTTAAGATTATATGGAGTAACTTGTTTATAAGATTATATGAAGTAAATGGTCTATAAGATTACATGGAGTAACTTGTTTATAAGATTATACAGAGTAAATGGTCTATAAGATTATATGAAGTAAATGGTGTATAAGATTATATGTAGTAAATGGTCTATAAGATTACATGGAGTTAATGGTCTATAAGATTATATGAATTAAATGGTCTATAAGATTATATGAAGTAAATGGTCTATAAGATTATATGAAGTAAATGGTCTATAAGATTACATGGAGTAAATGGTCTATAAGATTATATGGAGTAACTTGTTTATAAGATTATACAGAGTAAATGGTCTATAAGATTACATGGAGTAAATGGTGTATAAGATTATATGGAGTTAATGGTGTATTGAAATGTCAATAAATATTCAATCTTTGACTGATATCATGTTATTATAAATTTGTTATTTGTGATGAAGGTATAGAATAAACCGTCATAACTGCTTGTTCTGTTCTTGACTTCAGATTCTTTTTAAAAATTATTCTTGTTTTATAAATGTAAATATTTTTTAAAACTCTGTAATCTGTGCCTGACTGTTAATTCGGTGACTCAGTGTTAGTCACAGTAGTACAGAACGGGATACGGTGGTTGAGTGGCAGCGCGCTCGACTGGCGTACCGATGGTCACGAATTCGAATCCATGCGAAGGCAATGATTTGTTCGGGGGCCTGAGTTGTCCCTTAGTCACCCAGTTCTGAATGGGTACCTAGCACTAGTTAGGCGGCTGGTAAATGCCGCGGATCCCACATACCCGTGGCTTGCGAACGCTGCATCACTTGCCAACAAATCATCCGGCATGGTCTGTGGACGCAATTATCTTCTGCATAGAAGGAGCATCTGTATATATAAGATAAGAGAAGAAAAGAGAGACATAGTTATCAATAAAGCATTATAAAACAAAGACCAAAAAGAAACGAATCAATAAAGTCACCAAATGTATCTAGGACCTAGCCACTATGTACTAACTGTTAGTAGCGTAAGTTAAATATAAAAACATTTTCATAAGAACAAGCTTTGGTTAAATGACGACAAAAAGGATTATCATTTATTGGTAGTACTTTAGACGCCCAGCCTTGTGCTGTGACAAAAAGTGCTATCATTTATTGGTGGTACTTTAGACGCGCAGCCTTGTGCTGTGACAAAAAGTGCTATCATTTATTGGTGGTACTTTAGACGCGCAGCCTTGTGCTGTGACAAAAAGTACTATAATTTATTGGTGGTACTTTAGGCGCGCAGCCTTGTGCTGTGACAAAAAGTAAGATCATTTATTGGTTATACTTTGGCGCCCAGCCTTGTGCTGTGACAAAAAGTGCTATCATTTATTGGTGGTACTTTAGGCACGCAGCCTTGTGCTGTGACAAAAAGTACTATCATTTATTGGTGGTACTTTAGACGCCCAGCCTTGTGCTGTGACAAAAAGTACTATCATTTATTGGTGGTACTTTAGGCGCCCAGCCTTGTGCTGTGACAAAAAGTGCTAACATTTATTGGTGGTTCTTTAGGCGCCCAACCTTGTGGTGTGACAAAAAGTACTATCATTTATTGGTGGTACTTTAGGCGCCCAGGCTTGTGGTGTGACAAGAAGAATGTACGTATGTATGTGTAAAAAACACTCATGTCTATGGTATCATTTAGACAAAAAGTGACAAGAAGAATGTATGTGTATGTACAAACACCCATGTCTATGGTATCATTTAGACAAAAAGTGACAAGAAAAATGTATGTGTCCAAACACCCATGTCTATGGTATCATTTAGACAATTAGTGACATGATAAAAATAGAAATTTGGTGTCCATAGCTATGGTACTTTGGTCATCCACCTTAGCCCCCCCCCCCCCAACTAGCCACTGACTGAGCCAGTTACCAGCATCTGTTCAAAATTTAAATAAACAAATATTTTAGTATCGGGGTGGGTGCATGGTTAATATTGACAACAATTCTGGATGTGTTTGTGTTCTTAATGATTCTGTACGTCAGTGCTTGTGTGGCTTATAATATTTATAGTTATTGTTGCCATGACAACATTGGCCAGACGGACATGAGACTTAATGAAAAATAACTCTTGATAATTAAAGTCGTAAAAAAATGTAAAAGTAGCAGACACAATTAAAGTCGTGAAATCCTAAAATGTAAAAAGTAGAAGACACAATGAAAGTTGATTTCCGAAACTGAACTGAACGAAATGAAAATAGTGTGTACGGGATTAAAAATCTGCTAGTGTCTACATAGGTCCAGTCAGAAAAGAAATTGACTGTTTCTGAGCATTAAATGTACGGAATATATTGCACTATCAAATTAAGGGTCAGATACTTAGAACAGATTGTAATATCAGGAAGGATTTATTTACCAATTTTACAAATGAAATTTTAGCCTTGTTACATTGGTGAGTTGTCAATAAAGCTATTAAAAAAAACATTGGCTTTATAGAAAGAAACTTTAACTGATTTAATAGGAAAATAAAACTAAAATACTACTTTATTTTGGTGACACCCGTACTAGAATATCCATCTTCTGTATGGGACCCATCCACCAAAGAAAAACATTGATAAACTAGAACATATTTAAAAAAAGAGCTGCCAGATTCATTACTGTTGAATATTCATAACTGACAAGAGTAACACCATTAGTTAAATCATTAGAAATTGAAACACTAGTGGATAGAAGAACCAAGAGTAAATGAGTCATTGTACATAAAGCAATTAATTCTAATTTAGAAATACAACTTAAAGATAACTTAATGCAACCCTCAGATAGAGATTATGATAAAAACGCGTTTCTTATCCCATATGCAAGAACAAACACATACAAGTTTTCGTTCTTCCCGTCCGGAATTCGGCAGTAGAATAGGTAATCTGAAGAAACAGAAAAGCAAACACTTGAACAATATTTAAACTTTAATAAGAATGCAGGACTAGACAAAACCATAGATAAGCGTAGGGTGCAACTATCTTCTATACAGAAAGTGGTTTTGAAACTGAAAAGATAAGATAAGAAGAAAGTAATGACATTCCAATAGGTTCACTGAATATAACTTGATACACAGAACGAAAGGAATTATGTCATGTGTTCTTTCGTCAATAAAAAAAAGTCTGCATGAATATTTAGTAACGTTTTGTCATATGCTTTATACATGCATACCATCATCATCACCATCATTCTTCCTTTGGGTTCCTTGTGGAACATAGGGCCTCTATCAAAGCTCGCCACTGTGCACGGTCCCTTGCCAGTCGCTTCAATTCTTCCCAGCTCTTCCCAGCTCTTCTCATTTCTTCCAGTCTCATCTAGCACTTATACCATATAGCAAAATAAAACAGTTTGAAGACTTGTACACTGGAATACTAATTTATTTTTAAATACTAATTTATTGTTGTAAGCAAGTGAGCTCTAAACATGGTGAAGGCGGTATGATATTTAAATATACAATAAACAATTCAAGTTTGCACGTCATATTATCACCGATTCTGTGGATGCCATTATTATTTGCAAACTTTTCAATTACAAGTATTTTGATATTTATTAGGCGAAGCTTTATTGTGAAAACGTGGAAACATTTTGTATATAATGATATTATTATGATATTTAGAATCGAAAAATGTTATGTTTGGTTACTAATGAAGCAAAAATCGATTACGCTCTTCTCTTCTCCAATGACTTTCTACACGTGTCCTGGAAATAAATGGCATCTTTGATTGGTCAGTATATTTAAAAAAAAATTCAAACCAAATCTATTAATTTTAGTGATATGGAAAAATGTGTATTCATCGGGCTTTCAGGAACCCTATTAATAGGGTCTAGGAACAAGCAGGCACTGAGACAAAATGAGGGGTGAGACTGTTTTTGTTTTACTTTCATTGAATCTTTGGATTTCACCGCAGCCAAGTTTTTATTTTTATATTCGTTTTATTTTTTTATTGTATGCCCGTTGAAAAAGGCTCTTTGCCGAAACGTTCGCTGTTTTGTTATGTCCTGTCAGGCTAACCCTTACGTTGTTTACGTCTTTTTCATAGACTTTGAGACAAGATTTCTTAAGGAACAATTAAGGACTGAGACTTCTGCTCTACAAGATCTGATTCCTGATGCTTGTTGGTTTTGCGACAGGTATCTTCTGATATAACAGAAACATCGCGAACCAACCCCCCCACCCCCCACCCCGTTAATATATCTATGGGTTGCAGAATATCGAAACAATACGGATGTAGAGGCTAGAGGGTATAACGGTACAACAATGTATTAAGCTACAATAATTGAAGCTCGTTTTTTAAATATGTATGAATAACTAATTCAAAATATGATAACATTCTTTTAAAATGTATGAAGTATGAAGCTAAAAAATGTTCTAGTCATTCGTTATCGTTTTGATAAGGCTGACGAAATAAACGATTAATAAAATTTAAGAATGTATTCGTAATTGTTTAAATCAATTTATTAATAATTTATATTTTTGTTACTTACATACATCCCCCTCGTATTATTATTATTATTATTGATTTAGACGTGCAAACATAAACAAAAATGTTTTCTTCCTATTTCTTGCATAGCAGAACGACTTTGCTGTGTAACCACACACAATTTGTCAGAAATGTAATTACCACGACGTAACCAATTTCGCAGAATAATGCATCGCAACGTAAAGGAATCTATACATGCGTTATAAAAATATAATTAATCGTAATTAATCAATTAAATCTTTTCCTGATTAATCGAATAAACTTTTTAAAACATCAGTTGTAGACCTATTTTTTGACAGCAAAGGATTTTTCTATATCTAATTTGGAGTTCAGTTTTTACAAAGTCATTTCTATTGAACGTCGTCAACAGCTCTCATGACAATGTAAACAAATTTAATTGAAAACATTAGGAAACATGAGGAAATCTGAGAAAACATTAGGAAACATGAGAAAACATTAGAAAACCTGAGAAAACATTAGGAAACATGAGAAAACATTCGAAAACCTGAGAAAACATTAGGAAACACGAGAAAACATTAGGAAACATAAGAAAACATTAGGAAACATGAGAAAACATTAGAAAACCTGAGAAAACATTAGGAAACATGAGAAAACATTAGGAAATCTGAGAAAACATTAGGAAACATGAGAAAACATTAGGAGCCATGAGAAAACATTGGGAAGGATTGTAATATAAATCAAATAAGCCTTTTATGTAAAGTGTCTAGTCACTTCCATCAATTAACTGTCAAATAACCTTTAGAATAATTTAACGTATTTTGTATTGCTAATAATTTAACCTTGTTGTGAAATATCAATCAAATCTAACTCCATCTTTGCTCCAAGACAAACGTCTATTATCTTTATGTCGCTACATCGTTATTATTGTTTCGCCCTCAGGCTAACAACATGTCCGCTGCCCACTGGCTACTGGTGCCCCGCAACTAATGCCCCCATCAACAAGAATGTCCAAGAATTCAGCGCCTGGTGTGTTACGGCTTACATTTGTGTGTGGTTTTGAACGGCTTGCCCCACCCCCAACTACGCCAGTCATGCGGGGTGACGTCCCTTGGCAATCTCTTTCTTGTTTAGATGCTGCCCAGCGTTGTTGACAAAATGCAGCCGGCAGTTGTTTTTTTAGGGTGTTTTTCTTGTATTTTGTTGCTCGCACCCCAACCCCCCAGGTTCCACCAATATGAATTACTGACATAGCTGTGACATAACAGGCCAACATTCCCGGCAGTCTTTGGACGGAAGTGGGCGGGGAGCTGATAAAATGACGTCATTTTGTCACTATATCATACTCTCTAACAGTGTCCACAACTTCAATAAACAACTCTCAACACAACTATCACAATTTCACCACTTACACATCTGTCACAGGTTCCCCACATCTATCACTAATTCCCCACACTTATTACAAGTTCCCCACATCTGTCAGAGGTTCCCCACATTTGTAACAGGTTCCCCACATATGTCACAGGCTCCCCACATATATCACGATTTCCCCACCTCTATCACAAGTTCCCCACATCTGTCACAAGTTCCCCACATCTGTCACAGGTTCGCAAACTCTATCACAAGTTTTCCACATCTGTCACAGGTTCCCAAAATACATCACAAGTTCCCCACATCTATCACAAGTTCCCCACATCTATTACAAGTTCCCCACATCTACACAGGTTCGCCACATCTATCACAAGTTCCCCACATCTATCACAGGTTCGCCACATCTATCACAAGTTCCCCACATCTATCACAAGTTCCCCACATATATCACAAGTTCCCCACATCTATCACAAGTTCCCCACATCTATCACAGGTTCGCCACATATATCACAAGTTCCCCACATCTATCACAAGTTCCCCACATCTATCACAAGTTCCCCACATCTATCACAAGTTCCCCACATCTATCACAAGTTCCCATCTATCACAAGTTCCCATCTATCACAAGTTCCCATCTATCACAAGTTCCCATCTATCACAAGTTCCCCACATCTATCACAAGTTCCCATCTATCACAAATTCCCATCTATCACAAGTTCCCATCTATCACAAGTTCCCATCTATCACAAGTTCCCATCTATCACAAGTTCCCCACATCTATCACAAGTTCCCATCTATCACATGTTCCCATCTATCACAAGTTCCCATCTATCGTAAACTTCCGCTTTAAACAACAACTCAAACAAGAGACAAACTCCTCACACACAATCTCCCACACAAGTTCCTTTCACACAATCTCCCCATATAAGCTCACCGCACAATCTCCCACACAAGTTCCTTTTACACAATCTCCCCAGATAAGCTCACCGCACAATCTCCCACACAAGTTCCCTTTACACAATCTCCCCAGATAAGCTCACCGCACAATCTCCCACACAAGTTCCTTTTACACAATCTCCCCAGATAAGCTCACCGCACAATCTCCCACACAAGTTCCTTTTACACAATCTCCTCAAATAAGCTCACCTCACAATCTCCCACACAAGTTCCTTTCACATAATCTCCCTCCCCCCACACACACCCTGACCACCCCCACTCCCTCAGGTGTCTCACACCTCACTAAACTATCCACTTGCCCCGTGTGAAGGCGAGTTGATCCAGGCTTGTTGTCCCAAGTAATCCAGGATGATCAAAGACATTGCAAACTTCTCGTCTCAGTTTGAATAGCGCGACTAACAGCTCGCACCACCAAACACGCCTTCCTGGCCACTCTCATCCGCTCCTAACAAAGGCCCATCGGTGGAAACAAACAAACGGCCCTGACTTCTCTCTCTTGTCTCTAGGACACTCACTAGCATCACGTTTTTTGACTTGTAGATCTTGAGGTGCTGGGGGGACAGGGCGACGTGGCTATAGCTGGACAATAAAGTCCTGGTCAGTTATGTACGTGGCTTGGACTGGACAATAAAGTCCTGGTCAGTTATTATGTCTGTGGCTATAGCTGGACAATAAAGACCTGGTCAGTTATTATGTACGAGGCTATAGCTGGACAATTAAGTCCTGGTCAGTTTTAATGCACGTTGCTTTAAGTGGACAATAAAGTTATGGTCATTTAATAAGTCAAAAAGCCATGCTGTGAGTCACTACAATGCCTTCAAATGACACTTGACTTTTGTTAAATAAGCCTTTGTTTACCTTATAAATATGGTAGGTTTAATTTAAATCAGGCCTCCACGTGCAATGGACAGATAACCTAATAGTATTAATAACACGACCACTGTGAAGAATGTTATTAAGAATGTTATAAAGATGGCACCAGAACCATGCAGCAACATAGTTAATACGATAATGTGTTTGTTTCTTATTGGCACGTACAATCATAATACACTATACGGAGAAAGGGGAAGTGAGAGAAAAGAGAGAAAATAAACACTGTGAGTGACAAAAAGAAAGAAAGGATATAAAGAGAAAAATAGTGAAAAAGAGAGGACTATAGAGAGAAAATGAGAGATAGAGAGAGAGAGAGAGAGAGAGAATTAGAGAGAGAAAGGAAGATAATAGAGGAATATAGAAAAGTTTGCAATTCCACCAAATAAATCGATTATTAAAGGAAAGAGTTGAGGTGTTGATTATCTTATATATTACAGACCTTATTCATATATACAGAAGACAATTGCGTACTACACTTATCCATGGTGCGTGTCTAGTCTTGCATTTTTATTCCAGTTTTATATATGGATATTTTGTAGGGTTTGCATGTGTCTGTTCTTGCATACGGAAGAGATAAATTGATTTTATCAACGTGCATGTATGTATAATTGTTGTTGCCTTGTATTAATAATTTAGTTAACATTTAATACCCCGTGTTCTGTTACTTTATTCGCTCTTTGTCCTTCTATTCTCTCGTTTTTCTGGATTTAATGATTTAACTAATGAGGTTACGCATATTAGTTGTGAATGTTCTCTAGTAATGAATCTTGCTGCAATTCTTTGAGTTTGTTCTAGTTTATCAATGTTTCCCTTTGGTTGTTGGGTGCCACAGGCCATTGACTGTCACCAAGGAAATAGAATTTTTACAAATATTTTGGCCATCAGATTCTGATATATATACGTCATCTTGAGTTCATAATTCTAATACTGCATTTTTAGTATAGCATTTCATGTCTTTTCATTGAATTTCATCGCATTTGACAGCTAAAACCTTAAAGGTATTTGGCAATTATAAACAAAATTAGTGTATCACCCGTCAAAGATGACTGTAGTTTTCAAAATTAATATATTTTAGCTGAAATCTATTAATTTTGAAAAAACAAACACTCCTCGCAACTTTGTAATAATTAATAATGTTATGCAGAACTTTCATTTATTTTTAAATCCTTTATATTAACTTGTGGTGTCTGAGCCGTGCGTGCCGAAAAAAACTTTGGTTTGATTTTTAACCCATTTCCTCGTAAGCTAGCGAACTGAAATTTTGCAGGCGGACTCATGCCGTTGATCAAAATTAGGTACCAGAGTTTCGGATAAATCGAATGTACTGTGATTGAATTATTGAGTTTTTAAATTATTTTATTTATCTCTATGTATCACGTTAATTTTTGAGATAGGTGCATTTTATGTTCAACAACCTTTCCCGTCGCAAAATAAGGTGCGCATTATATTGACAATCCTTTTTTAAAAATATATTCACGATCGGTGCGCATTATATTAAAAACGTTTTACGAGACATAAGTAGAATTTTGTATTTTCGGATTGTTTTGCCCTGCGTATTATTATTATAATGACCTTCATTATAGCTATTATCGTATATAAAGGATTTATAGTAAAAAACTTGGTTTTTTACGATTTAAAAAAAAATTATTTCATTCATTTATTTCCAAATTGAACAATTTTATGCGGACGTCAGAAAAGAGTTATTTTTGGTGCAGTAATTAGGTGCACTGCTTTCTAAAATTAGTAGCGTTATGAACGGGACGAACATACATAGCAAATTATGTAAATTGATGATTACCTGACAAGTTATTTTATATTGATTTAAACTAAGATGGCCGCCAGTAAAACTATTTTGTAGATACACAAATTATTATTTTTGGTAAAAAAATCACAGATTATGCAGAACAAAGGAGGCAACATGCTGTCAATGTCTGAAAGATAGGAAACAAAATATTATCAACTATAGAGGCTTTTTCAAAAACCCAAGTAACTTATCCCTGTTTGATAAATACGCAATATTAAACTTCCTGAAATGTACACAGTATTTTATAATTATAAATCTTCAAATCCTCTTTTTTTTCAATACTTTTTTTTAACCATCGGTCCCTTTTCCAAAATTAAAATAAAAACTAAACAATGACGTCATATATTTTTTACGGCGAGAAACATCACACGCTTTTTTAACTGCTATGGTCTGTTTTACTATTTCAAAATTAATCTTGAATTTATAATTATTTTGCAAAACTCCTGGTGCACACCTTGTATTAAAATATAAGCTGAAACAATGACGTCATTCAGCCAGCCAGTGAGTGACTTGGCCTATAATAAAGTTTATGATAACGAAGTGGTTATCCGCAGAATTCTAAGTGAATCTCCTGAGTCGTGAGATAGAAATCTCGGTCACATGACCACTATTCGGACCCCCTAGGCTTAGTAAACGATAATTTTATAAAGTTTACTTTATAAATTTTAAGAGACCAATGTCGTTCGAGTCTTCGTGGTCTCATCGTTAGTGTGACGGATAGTTGGTAATTATGTCTGAGGTTCGGTTTTCGTTTGAGGAATCTTTTTTTGTTTGTTTGTTTGTTTTTTGTTTGTTTGTTTGTTTTGTTTGTTAAATGAATTAATTTTTAATATTTTGTTCATGATTTAGGTTTAGGGATAGGTTTTAGGGTGTGGGTTAGGTTTAGTGATAGGTTTTAGGGTGTGGGTTAGGTTTAGCGATGAAATTAACAACATTTTAACAAAATGGCAGCAATCGACATGAAAAACAATAAGTATGGCACTGAGACTTGAGAATATTTCACTGAAATCTCCCTTCCACATCGAACTATTAATAGAATTCTGGGTAAACTTAAATATAGTTTCTCCGTTGTAATAGTGAGGCGTGGAGGGGGAAGTTAGGAGGAAACCTGGGGATTTTGTGAGTCGTGCTTAGATTCAGTTGACTTTGATTTCTCCTCTGTATAAAGAAAGATCCCACCTTCACACCCAAGTGTTATGTAATCAAATGTTCATCTACAAATCATCTATATATAAAAACTGCCCCCCCCCCTTTTTAGAGATTCGATATTTTCTCTTGTCCTCACAAAACAAAAATTAAATAAAAAATGTCTTGAGTTCAAATTGTCGCGTTCTAAAGAAGAGATCCACAGGCCGGACTGGGAGGCAAACAATACAGAGGGAGGGTGAGGGTGGAGGGAGCAAGATCAAATTTGTCGAGGATGATGGCGAGGTATAGCCAACAAACAGTCGTGGACAGGCTGCCTGAGACAAAGTTTGTCCGAGGCCCTTTGATCTTGTCGGTCAACAACGGAGGTGAGCGGGAGACAAGGTGCTCGGACAACTTGGTGTTCGGCGCGAGCGGACCACCGGACAGCGGTCATGTTTGAAACAGGATCAGTGACCGCTGTGCGGCGCTGCTCATCCCTTATTGGTAGGAACCGGAAGTGAAACTCCTGGCTTGAGGGGCGACCGTTAGTGAAAGACAATTTGAACTGTTGGGGTAGGGAGCAAGTGGTGGGACTTTTATTATTTGGATGTTTTAGGCATTTAAACCTGATCAAGTTACACGTT
The DNA here is from genome assembly GCA_002072015.1 of Radix auricularia. Lineage (NCBI taxonomy): Eukaryota > Metazoa > Mollusca > Gastropoda > Lymnaeidae > Radix > Radix auricularia. Next base: position 1,580,722 of record MUZC01001299.1, read on the forward strand.
ACACACAGACAGCCTTGTATGACACGTTACACACAGACATCCCTGTATGACACGTTACACACAGACAGCCTTGTATTACACGTTACACACAGACATCCCTCTATGACACGTTACACACAGACAGCCTTCTATGACACGTTACACACAGACAGCCTTCTATGACACGTTATACACAGACAGCCTTCTATGACACGTTACACACAGACAGCCTTGTATGACACGTTATACACAGACAGCCTTGTATGACACGTTACACACAGACATCCCTCTATGACACGTTATACACAGACAGCCTTGTATGACACGTTACACACAGACAGCCTTCTATGACACGTTACACACAGACAGCCTTGTATGACACGTTACACACAGACAGCCTTGTATGACACATTACACACAGACAGCCTTGTATGACATGTTACACACAGACAGCCTTGTATGACACGTTACACACAGACAGCCTTCTAACACACGTTACACACAGACAGCCTTCTATGACACGTTACACACAGACAGCCTTGTATGACACGTTACACACAGACAGCCTTCTAACACACGTTACACACAGACAGCCATCTAACACACGTTACACACAGACAGCCCTCTATGACACGTTATACACAGACAGCCTTCTAACACACGTTACACACAGACAGCCTTCTAACACACGTTACACACAGACAGCCCTCTAACACACGTTACACACAGACAGCCCTCTAACACACGTTACACACAGACAGCCCTCTATGACCGCACTAACAATAAGACTTAGTCTCCGAGTACACAGTTCGCTCTTTATTCCACACCTTTCTAAAAAATAAAAATGACACCAGTGATTATCAAGCAAAAAACTTTCACCACAAGTTGGTTATTTCCCTTAAAACACCTCCACAAAATGAAGACTACATCAAAAAGTGAATGATGCCACACAATAAACTGTGTACTTGGGCGTAGGAAAAAAAATAAACAAGGAATATTTATTTTAGACACAACACACAAATATTAGCATCATTGAAGAAAATTCATTAAAATATTGAACGGAAACAAAAGGGAAATAAGATTTTTAAAAATGAAAAGTTCAAGTGGATCTTCCAAAAAGTCAGGTCAGTTATTGTCCCACAAATATTAGGAGAGTATCAAAGTCCTAGCGTTGATCCCGTGCCGCTACTATCATGTATGGTGTTTGCCAGAAGAGTTGCCGTTGTACATGACGTCACAGCATCTCTGTTCACACCGCCCCCTCCCACTTCAATTGTCTCTCTTACACAAGTCCATTAGACACCCACCATACCAGGGTCTTTTGTCATCGGCATCAGTGATACCCGCCTCTACACCCCCACCCCACCGTATACCCAGCTCCCGGTTTATTGTTGAAGTGTTTCCAACTCCTAATCTCAGCGTCACGGGTCAGGGTGACACGGTGTCCGGGTGGGAGGGGAGACTACCAATATTGGAGGAACAAATCTCATGAATGAAATCTGATCTAACGTTGGGGACCGACCAGAGGACGGGTCACGGAGTGGAGTCATGTTTGGGATTAACTCTTAAGTCACTGGTGGCGGGAGTTAATCCAGGAACTTGACTTTTAAACGTTCTATAGGAGTCAGTAGCACAGTACATAAAGGAGTCATAGCGCAGTACATAGGGAGTCAGTAGCACAGTACATAAAGGAGTCATAGCACAGTACATAGGGAGTCATAGCATAGTACATAGGTAGTCAGTAGCATAGTACATAGGAGGCCAGTGGCATAGTACATAGGTAGCCAGTAGATCAGTAAATAGTGAGTCAGTAGTAAACAATGGTCAGTAGATTAGTACATTAGGGAGTCAGTAGATTAGTACATTAGGGAGTCAGTAGATTAGTACATTAGGGAGTCAGTAGATTAGTACATTAGGGAGTCAGTCGATTAGTACATTAGGGAGTCAGTAGATTAGTACATTAGGGAGTCAGTAGATTAGTACATTAGGGAGTCAGTAGATTAGTACTTAGGGAGTCAGTAGATTAGTACATAGGGAGTCAGTAGATTAGTACATTAAGGAGTCAGTAGATGAGTACATAGGGAGCCAGTAGATTAGTACATAGGGAATCAGTAGATTAGTACATAGGGAGTCAGTAGATCAGTTCATAGGGAGTCAGTAGATTAGTACATTAGGGAGTCAGTAGATTAGTACATAGGGAATCAGTAGATTAGTACATTAGGGAGTCAGTAGATTAGTACATAGGGAATCAGTATATTAGTACATAGGGAGCCAGTAGATCAGTTCATAGGGAGTCAGTAGATAAGTACATAGGGAGTCAGTAGATTAGTATATAGGGAGTCAGTAGATTAGTACATAGGGAGTCAGTAGATTAGTACATTAGGGAGTCAGTAGATTAGTACATTAGGGAGTCAGTAGATTAGTACATAGGGAGTCAGTAGATTAGTACATAGGGAGTCAGTAGATTAGTACATAGGGAGCCAGTATATCAGTTCATAGGGAGTCAGTAGATTAGTATATAGGGAGTCAGTAGATTAGTATATAGGGAGTCAGTAGATTAGTACATAGGGAGTCAGTAGATTAGTACATAAGGAGTCAGTAGATTAGTATATAGGGAGTCAGTAGATTAGTACATAGGGAGTCAGTAGATTAGTACATAGGGAGTCAGTAGATTAGTACATAGGGAGTCAGTAGATTAGTAGATTAGTACATAGGGAGTCAGTAGATTAGTACATAGGGAGTCAGTAGATTAGAACATTTAATTTATATAAATGACTTACCCAACAATATCTCAACAGGAACTAAAGTTAGGTTATTTGCTGATGATTGTATAATCTATAGAACAATCAAGTCAGAACAAGATAGCAAAATTTTACAAAAAGACTTAGATGAATTAATAAAATGGGAAACAAACTGGAGTATGTCCTTCCACCCAGAAAAATGTCAACTGCTAAGAGTAACAAAGAAAAAGAAACAAATAAATTCAAAATATTTCATTCATGGAAAAGAACTAACCCAAACTAAAGATGCGAAATACTTAGGAGTCATAATAAATGAGAAATTATCTTGGAATCCCCATGTCAATGAAGTTATTAAAAAATCAAACAAAACCTTAGGCTTTATAAAAAGAAACTTTTACAAATGTAACAAAGATATAAAACTAAAATGCTATCTCACCCTGGTGAGACCTATACTAGAATATGCATCTTCAGTATGGGACCCATCCACCAAAGAAAATATTGATAAGTTAGAACAAATCCAAAAAAGAGCTGCCAGATTCATTACTGGAGAATATTCAAAACTGACAAGAGTAACACCATTAGTTAAATCATTAAACCTTGAAACACTAGAGGATAGAAGAACCAAGAGTAAATTAGTAATTATACATAAGGCAATTAATTCTAATTTAGAAATACAACACAAAGAAAACCTAATACAACCCTCAAATAGACATAAAGACAAAAACACCTTTCTTATTCCATATGCAAGAACAAACACATACAAGTTTTCTTTCTTTCCGTCCGGTATTCGGGCGTGGAATGGGTTGCCTGAAGAAACCAGGAAAGCCACCACTTTATCATCTTTTAAAACTCTAGTAAGAATACAGGACTAAACACAAACCATAGAAATACGTAGGACGCAATAATCTTCTGTACAGAAGGAGCGTCTGTAACATATAAGATAAGATAAGATAAGATAGTGAGTCAGTAGATTAGTACATAGGGAGTCAGCAGTAACCAATGGTCAGTAGTAACCAATGGTCAGTAGATTAGTATATAGGCAGTCAGTAGATTAGTACATAGGGGGCCAGTAGTAACCAATGGTCAGTAGTAACCAATGGTCAGTAGATCAGAAAATAGTCCAGTTATTACTAAACAATGGACAGAGGCGTCACTATGTTTGGTGTTACCCGGGGCGGCCCGCCCCCACCGCACTCCCCTAGCGACGCCACTGCCAATGGATAATTGTGTCACTGCAAATGTAAGGATGATGTCGTTGTGCTGCCTTTATGAGAATTTGAGAGTTGTAACATATGTAACATTATTGACATTTGTAACATATGTAACATTATTGAGAGTTGTAACATATGTAACAGTATTGAGAGTTGTAACATATGTAACAGTATTGAGAGTTGTAACATATGTAACAGTATTGAGAGTTGTAACAAAAGTAACGTTATGTAACATATGTAACATTATTGACAGTTGTTTCATATGTAGCATTATGGACAGTTGTATCATATGTAACAGTATTGACAGTTGTTACATATGTAACATTATTGACAGTTGTAACATATGTAACATTATTGACAGTTGTATCATATGTAGCATTATGGACAGTTGTAACATATGTAACAGTATGGACAGTTGTAAGATATGTAACAGTATTGAGAGTTGTAACATATGTAACATTATTGAGAGTTGTAACATGTGTAACAGTATTGAGAGTTGTAACATATGTAACTGTATTGAGAGTTGTAACATATGTAACAGTATTGAGAGTTGGAACATATGTAACAGTATTGAGAGTTGTAACATATGTAACAGTATTGAGAGTTGGAACATATGTTACAGTATTGAGAGTTGTAACATATGTAACAGTATTGAGAGTTATAACATATGTAACAGTATTGAGAGTTGTAACATATGTAACAGTATTGAGAGTTGTAAGATATGTAACAGTATTGAGAATTGTAACATATGTAGCATTATTGACAGTTGTAACATATGTAACAGTATTGAGAGTTGTAACATATGTAACAGTATTGAGAATTGTAACATATGTAACAGTATTGAGAGTTGGAACATATGTTACAGTATTGAGAGTTGTAAGATATGTAACAGTATTGAGAGTTGGAACATATGTAACAGTATTGAGAGTTGTAACATATGTAGCATTATAGACAGTTGTCACATATGTAACAGTATTGATAGTTGTCACATATGTAGCATTATAGACAGTTGTCACATATGTAGCATTTTAGACAGTTGTAACATATGTAAATGTAACAGTATTTTTAGTTGTAACATATGTAACTGTACAGATAGTAAAGGTTTGGTGTCGTTAGAATGGCATGAGCTCCCGCAAACAGTGCACCTTTGTTTTTTCTCTTGATCATTAACCCAGGTCTATGTACAGGGTAACTATTGGAGTGCTCCGCTGACTTACTTGTCATGGGCGGAATCGTCGTGTACAACCTGGTGTGTGTCTGGGGGGGGAGGGTCACTGTGGGGGTTCACCTTGGTCTATGTACAGGGTAACTATTGGAGAATTCCGCTGACTTACTTGTCATGGGCGGAATCGTCGTGTACAATCTGGTGTGTGTCTGGGGGGGGGGGTCACTGGACACTTGAAGTACTTAGCGGGGCCGGATGAAATTTATGTTATTATCATGAATTAACGTTCTTGAGACAAGACCGACCTTTAAACAAATGTTTATTTAAATCGGTGAATCGAAAAAGTTGTGTATTTGAATATTCCACACAGGATGAAGCAGGGATTACGGCCCCTAGACATATCTTCGTCTCAAGTCGACTCTAATGTGTGTGGACAAGACAAGAAAATTGATTTTTTTTTAAAAAGTGTTTATTATTGTAATTGTTCTTAGATTTTAAGAGTCTTTCATAAGTTTAAAAATGTTAACAGGAGTATTAAAAGTAATTATTATTCTGCCACAGTTTGAAAGCGTTTAATTTGTTTTATTGTTGAACTGTGACTTGTACAATGACCGTTTGAATCCATCACAAGCCACAGATTGTTGGTAATATCCTTCGCTCCAGTAGATATAGGGCTCTGTAAATGTGGGCGTATTGTATGTAGATGGGACGTCATCACACCGTCTTTACTTCATTATCGAATCGCCCTGGGAGTCCTCCCCCCCTGCTTCCCCCCCACACATCTTCCTTAAATGCCAAAGTTGATCCGCCGCTGAACTAACGTGCGACAGGTCTGCTGCGCGCAAAACAGAAAGGTCCGAACTCTCCCGTTCTTCAGTTTGTGGAGACACGATTGTCTATATTACTCTATGTCATTTTCCTAGCTTCGCCCTCCCAAGAATGCGTGAGCTTGTTTGATCGTCGGTCTGTCGACTGAAAACCTCATTTGGCGTAATGCTTGGCCAAACAGCCTCATGCTTGTACCCAGACGGCCACATCCCACCCTCCCTTCTCTCTACTCCTGGTGAGTTCGCCTCTCTCTCCTCTTTGACATTTGGTACTGCACGGGGAGGCATGATCCCCGTAAGCCTGACGGGACATAAGAAAGTCCTGGCTCAGTTTTACCGTTAAGACGATGGCGGATTTTCCAGAAGATGATGCGTGTTGTAATACATGACGCATTGCCCCCCCCCCCCACCTTGCCATCTCGATTGTTTCTCATTAGATTTATTGGCTTGGATTTCGACGTACTAATAGAATTTGAGACATGCAGGGGCGTAACTAGACGGCGATAACTTCCATGGGCGTGTTTCACATTGTGGGGGTAACACAACATTGTGGACGTTTAGTCAAGGCACGCCCCTGGTTAGCGTAGAAATAGGTTCAATAAATTTGATAGTTTCTTGACACAGTCGTGGATCATTGGCAACAATCTCTGACGCTAGTAAGAAACTTGTGGTCAGATAGCATAGAGAAACGGTGACCTTTGACCTTAAGCAGTGGGCTATTGGAACATTGAGCAAATACGTTGAAACTGATTGTGTATAACAAATGATAGTAAACCAAACTTTGACAGAAAATACTTGGGGTTAAAAAAAAAAGAAATACAGAAAGCAATGAGGTGCGGGGGGGGGGGGGGAGGTTGAGTGAGAGACAGAGAAATAGATAGATAGAAAAGAAAAATATAGAGAATAGACTGAATAGAGAAGGGATAGGACAGAAAAGCTGACGGGGAGCAAAAACGGGAGAGAGAGAGAGAGAGAGAGAGAGAGAGAGAGAGAGAGAGAGAGAGAGAGAGAGAGAGAGAGATAGAGAGAATTACTTGGTAAAAAACCTCTCAATTTTAAATAATAAACTTATAAACTTTTCTACAGTCTAAAGTGTCTCCAGTAAAAGTAAAAGGTTCTATAACACAAACTTCTAACAGAGTAAATATCTATAGAGTGGCACCCAGTAGTCTCATACCAAACAGTCGCTATCAGTATGAGTATGACTTTAAAACGTGTAGCGCGAGCTCTCTTCTTGTGGAAGCCAAATTTCTCTGTAATGTGCAAGGGGTAGTAACTCTTTAAAAAAAGCCAAGATTACAAAATGTACATAGTTGTTTCCCCGTAAATCAGTCACTTTATTTAAACTCGTCTTAATACGATTAATTCCTTAATATAGAGATAACCTAAAAATGCATTAATTTAATTAAGGTAGAATCTACAATCTATCGGCATGAAATTTTTAAAACATTCGTTGTCATCCTAGATCTAACTGTGGTGAAATTTTGAGATCTCTATGACCATCATAATTTGTTTAATTTGACGTTGGAGAATTTGAAATTTTGCAGACAGGAGCGAAAAAGCAAGCTAATAAAAACGTGGTTAAAATGTAAAACTTAGGGCCTCAAAAAAGTTTTCAGTAATCCTGATTTTTAGTTTTGAGATACTAAGGCTTATAGATTTTTAATTTGTTGTCATTATCATGGATCTAGTATTGGTGTTACCATAGTGATCTGTAACTCTAGTATTGGTGTTACCATAGTGATCTGTGACTCTAGCATTGGTGTTACCATAGTGATCTGTGACTCTAGTATTGGTGTTACCATAGTGATCTGTGACTCTAGTATTGGTGTTACCATAGTGATCTGTGACTCTAGTATCCGTAATTTGATCATACGTCTGTCAAGGTCTCCGAAATTTGTTCATAC
>MUZC01001299.1:1607825-1628275 GCA_002072015.1 Radix auricularia
ATTACCAAAGCCCTACAGTAGTCATTAACTTACATATTACCAAAGCCCTACAGTAGTCATTAACTTGTTACTTGTTAAAAAAAGATGAGAGAAATTGATGTTAATTTTCAGAGGTCAGTCCCATTACCACTGGCCACCCTTAAATATTGACCAAACTATTAACTGGACAACTTGTACATACAAATCTAAAGAGATCATCAGGCAGGACAGCAAATTTTGAAGCCGTTCAACTATTTCATATGATACTTTACGGCTGTGGTATCAATATGGTTATATGTTGGTACAATAGTCCTGCTCAAATACTGAGACAAACTGGGTGGCAATATTAAAACTAACTTTAAACAGGCTTAAGAACTTCTGGAACATACTAACATATGTTAAAAACAACTTCCAGAACATACTAATATATGTTAAAACAACTTCTGGAACATACTAATATATGTTAAAAACAACTTCTGGAACATACTAATATATGCTAAAAACAACTTCCAGAACATACTAATATATGTTAAAACAACTTCTGGAACATACTAACATATGTTAAAAACAACTTCTGGAACATACTAATATATGTTATAACAACTTCTGGAACACACTAATATATGTTAAAAACCAATTTGTCCCTGGTTTGATCAGCCAACGCTATGAAAGGTGGAGCTGGTAGAGCTTTGACCACTGAGTAGACGCCGCATGTCAGGAGCGCGCAGGGCGTCGTCTTCCAGCTGTACCTCAAACCTCTGACCTGCTGACCATGTCCACACACAGTTGTCCACAAACTGACCGTTGTTGAGCTGAAGCCAGAGATGCTAGTTGGTAGCCACCAGGTCGTCTTGGAGGGTAAGGCGGATGTACACAACAGCTGGGAGGAAATCAAGTTGACATAGAAACATTAGAAAAAGATCTTACAAATGTCATGTGATCTCTTTCAGCCCCAGTTACCCTAACAAATGTCATGTGATCTCTTTCAGTCCTAACAAATGTCACATATTACCAAAGCCCTACAGTAGTCATTAACTTACATATTACCAAAGCCCTACAGTAGTCATTAACTTACATATTACCAAAGCCCTACAGTAGTCATTAACTTACATATTACCAAAGCCCTACAGTAGTCATTNCCTAACAAATGTCATGTGATCTCTTTCAGTCCTAACAAATGTCATGTGATCTCTTTCAGCCCCAGTTACCCTAACAAATGTCATGTGATTTCTTTCAGATCAAGTTACCCTAACAAATGTCATGTGATCTCTTTCAGATCAAGTTACCCTAACAAATGTCATGTGATCTCTTTCAGATCAAGTTATCCTAACAAATGTCATGTGATCTCTTTCAGCCCCAGTTACCCTAACAAATGTCATGTGATCTCTTTCAGATCAAGTTACCCTAACAAATGTCATGTGATCTCTTTCAGTCCTAACAAATGTCATCTGATCTCTTTCAGATCAAGTTACCCTAACAAATTGTGGTTAATTGCTTTGAAATGAAAAGTTCATACCAACAGATGTGTACAAATATTTGAAACATTTGTGTTGAAAATATTAAACTTATAGGTTAGAGTTTACTTACTAGTGTTTACTTATAGGTTAGTGTTTACTTACTAGTGTTTACTTATAGTTTAGTGTGTACCTATAGGTTAGTGTTTACTTAAAGGTTAGTGTTTACTTATAGGTTAGTGTTTACTTATAGGTTAGTGTTTACTTACTAGTGTTTACTTATAGGTGAGTGTTTACTTACTAGTGTTTACTTATAGGTTAGTGTTTACTTACTAGTGTTTACTTATAGGTGAGTGTTTACTTATATGTTATGTTTACTTATAGGTTAATTTTTACTTATAGGTTAGTGTTTATTTACAGGTTAGTGTTTATTTACAGGTTAGTGTTTATTTACAGGTTAGTGTTTACATACTAGTGTTTACTTATAGGTTAGTGTTTACTTACTAGTGTTTACTTATAGGTTAGTGTTTACTTATTAGAGTTTACTTATAGGTTAGTGTTTACTTATATGTTAGTGTTTACTTACAGGTTAGTGTTTATATTTAGGTTAGAATTTAGTGTGTAAGTAGTGAAATTTGAAGACTGACCTCAAATCCCTCAGTGCTTCTCACATCTAGAGTCCACATGTCTCCATAGTCAACAATCAACGTTGTGTCATTAACGACCAGGGCCTTAAATGGGAAAGGTCCCTGGTAGAGAAGATTGTAGTTGTAGGCCACAGCAAGACCACTCAGGGACAGTCTGTAGCCCACCTCCAACTTGTGCCTGGTGTGAACTCTGGGCAAATGATGGATAGGGTTCAAATGATATATAGAAAATAATGGATAGGGTTCAAATGATATATAGAAAATAATGGATAGGGTTCAAATGATATATAGAAAATAATGGATAGGGTCAAATGATATATATCCACCCATCTATACCATGGCCAATTAAGGGGGGAGGGGGGTTGAACGGGCTATAGTCAGGGGCCCCTGACAGTTTTGGGGCACCTGACAGTTTTGGGGTGTCCAAACTTTTTATATTTTATAATAAAAGTGTACAAATGTTTGAATGAACCCTTGAAATTAAAATAAGGTATATAAATTAACAAATATTTTCTGTTAATCTGATCGCCATTCAGACCTGATAGTCGAAAAACTTGATTTGAATGGCTCACTAAGAGAACAAATTATAAAATATTGTTTATATTTTTAAAATTTAGAAAATTGGTATGCTCATCTGGCCGTGTGGAAGAGTATAAGCTTGCGGTGCAAGCGATGTCAGGATCAATTCCCAGTGGTGGAATATTTATTAAAATTTTTCTTTTCACACTTAATTTTAAAGTACCAACGAACACTTCAAACAGTAATTTCTTTTCGTTTTGTTTTTCATGATTAATATCTAGTTACAGTCTTATATTAGCTGCTAGCAATCATTTTATTTAATTAAAGGGACGCTGACTGGATGGGGCCCCTGTTTGATTGCAGCCAGGGGCCTTGTGCAGTCTTAAGCCGCCCAAACTCTTTACTACAGCTGATTTCTTCTTTCCTCAATATTATTGCTATCAAGTTATTACCAAATAATCTTTGAATTTAATTTTTATAAAATATTTCAGAACTCTTATCTCCCCCTGAAGCCCAACCTGTCATTACAACAACCTGTCATTACAACAACCTGTCATTACAACAACCTGTCATTACAACAACCTGTCATTACAGCAACATTTGTTCAAATTAAATAGTACATTGCAGACACACATATTTTTTCCTAATGCAACAATCTGTCTTCGTGTGCTTATAAAAACAAAGGAATTCTCTCCCTTTACACATTGGTAACATTCCCACCACTAGGCTTTTAACACAAGAGACTAATCTTTTTAAACAGTAAATAGACTGTAATCTGTACCGTGGTGGCACCGCAGCAATGACTGATCGAAGTAGGTCCAATCCACGTCACCCTTCGGGAGGTAGCCCAATGAGAGGAAGGTTGGTGAGCTTCCAAAGAACTTAACCCTGCCCGGACGGCTCCCTCTTAGAGGGGACCGGGATGGGGGTGCCCCCATTAGTTACGCCTCTTGGTGGAGATGTGGGATTTGTTGGGAGATTCCCAAAAGGGACCTTAAGAGTTTTCGTAACTCAGGGCCATTGATGCCATCTCAAATGTCATATATTTTAAACAATGGTTTCCTGATTTACCATCTGAACTATTAAAACTGATAAACATAACTTATGTGTTCCATTCATGGCATAAATAGTAATTATGTTTATTTTTATATGTGAAGTATGGTATCCCTTACCCAATCCTGACATGCCTCACAGTATCCCTTGCCCAATCCTTGTGTACCTCACAGTATCCCTTGCCCAATCCTTATGTACCTCACAGTATCCCTTGCCCAATCCTTATGTACCTCACAGTATCCCTTGCCCAATCCTTATGTACCTCACATTATCCCTTGCCCAATCCTTATGTACCTCACAGTATCCCTTGCCCAATCCTTGTGTACCTCACAGTATCCCTTGCCCAATCCTTATGTACCTCACAGTATCCCTTGCCCAATCCTTATGTACCTCACACTATCCCTTGCCCAATCCTTGTGTACCTCACATTATCCCTTGCCCAATCCTTGTGTACCTCACATTATCCCTTGCCCAATCCTTGTGTACCTCACATTATCCCTTGCCCAATCCTGGCAAACCTTACCAAATACTTTCACATTTTTTATTATTATTATTTTTTTAAACTCTTGACATTTAATAACAATAATTTTGCCTCAAAGAATGCCTCTCTGCTACATGTTTTTAAAAAGAATTATGTTCACCTTTTAGTTTGTTTCAGTCAATATTAAAAATAGACCACACTGATTCCGGAGTGGCAACGGTGGTATTTACATAATTTCAAGATACAATACTATGTTAATTTTTCTAAAAGTTTTGGAATAAAAAAAATAATATTTTTAAAGCATTTAACTAAAGACAAAACTTACGGGCCTGATGGTGAATCAAAATCTGGCAAGTCCATTGCCACAGCCATAAAGACTTGTCTCAGTCGTTTATTGGGAACTACCCCGTAATCAGCCGTTTGATGCCAGCGAATATCCACATAGCCGTCATTGGGTTCATTGGGGCTGCTAGTGGACAACTACAGAGGCAAGGAACAAGTGGATATACCTTTATTACATCACTAAGAACAAGTTGATATACCTTTAATATGTCAGTAACGAAATGCATACAAAATGTATGTTATATTTTGCAAGGAATTATTCAACATTATGGGATGAATCCTCATTTTTTAAACAAAATTGGAGGACTAATTAGCGTTTAATGCCGCAGATGGTTTTTGGTAAACTTCTGCCTCAATCCCGTAGAGATTTCCCGTATTGCCATCAACTGGTTATGAAATTTTAAAAGTTGAGTAAAATGTATTTATATTATTAATGTCATTCTGACTTTATCTTTCAAAATAAGAAATGGTTATTTATCGTATCTAAAAGACCGAATTGAGTTTAAAACTATTTTTACCTGTAGTTTAGTACAATTATTTTTATAATAAAGTATAGCAAAATCACGCCTTCAAAAAGAAAACCTGTAAAAAATATTTTAAAAACGTCGCAAACCAAGCAATAACACTAGCAAGGGAAACAGCCGCCATTGCCGGAAGTCAAATATGTCTACTGTGCATTAAAGAGTTTTTACTTACTGTGATTTCGTTTCTAAAAAAAGTTCTATCAAGGCGCACATTACCACACTTGGGGCATTCAACGATAAAACAGGGCATTAACTCCCTTTAACTCTAACAACATCAAGGTAATTAAACATAACTGCGTATAGCCAAGGGGAAATAAGATGTCTGTCTATCATTACAGGCAGACCTCCACATACCTGTACAAAGCCAAAGGGAAATAAGTTGTCTGTCTTACCATGACAAGCCAATAGGCATACCTCCACATACCTGTACAAAGCCAAAGGGAAATAAGTTGTCCGTCTGACCATGTGAGGCCAAGTTAAAGGCAGACCTCCAGTCATCAATCATGACAGGAAATGTGCAGTTGTATCTGTTCATCAAGACAGGATCCACGGAATCACTTTCACCTGGGGGAACATGTCAGTAACACATAACTTTCACCTGGGGGAACATGTCAGTAACATCACTTTCACCTGGGGGAACATGTCAGTTTTTGGTTATAATCCAGTCAGTAACATCACTTTCACCTGGGGGAACATGTCAGTAACATCACTTTCACCTGGGGGAACATGTCAGTTTTTTGTTATAAGCCAGTCAGTAACATCACTTTCACCTGGGGAACATGTCAGTAACATCACTTTCACCTGGGGGAACATGTCAGTTTTTGGTTATAAGCCAGTCAGTAACATCACTTTCACCTGGGGACCATGTCAGTTTTTGGTTATAATCCAGTCAGTAACACATCACTTTCACATGGGGGAACATGTCAGTAACATCACTTTCACCTGCGGAACATGTCAGTTTTTGGTTATAATCCTGTCAGTAACACATCACTTTCACCTGGGGGAACATGTCAGTAACATCACTTTCACCTGCGGAACATGTCAGTTTTTGGTTATAATCCAGTCAGTAACACATCACTTTCACCTGGGGGAACATGTCAGTAACATCACTTTCACCTGGGGAACATGTCAGTTTTTGGTTATAATCCTGTCAGTAACACATCACTTTCACCTGGAGGAACATGTCAGTTTTTGGTTATAATCCTGTCAGTAACACATCACTTTCACCTGGGAGAACATGTCAGTTTTTAGTTATAAATCCATCAGTAACACATCACTTTCACCTGGGGGAACATGTCAGTTTTTGGTTATAAGTGGAGAAATAATTCAGTCAGTTACACATCACTGGACTAAGGACATACAACAAAAGATATTTTAACACCTGTAAGTGTCTCACTGAGATGCTTTAGCTGAGAATAACGACAGATATTAAAATAACATCTTTAGCTGAGAATAACAACAGATATTAAACTAAAACCTTAGCTGAGAATAACGACAGATATTAAAATAACATCTTTAGCTGAGAATAACGACAGATATTAAACTAAAACCTTAGCTGAGAATAACGACAGATAATAAAATAACATCATTAGCTGAGATTAACGACAGATATTAAAATAACATCATTAGCTGAGAATAACAACAGATATTAAATTAACATCTTTAGCTGAGAATAACGACAGATATTAAACTAAAACCTTAGCTGAGAATAACAACAGATATTAAATTAACATCTCTAGCTGAGAATAACGACAGATAATAAAATAACATCATTAGCTGAGATTAACGACAGATATTAAAATAACATCATTAGCTGAGAATAACAACAGATATTAAATTAACATCTTTAGCTGAGAATAACGACAGATATTAAACTAAAACCTTAGCTGAGAATAACAACAGATATTAAAATAACATCTTTAGCTGAGAATAACGAAAGATATTAAACTAAAACCTTAGCTGAGAATAACAACAGATATTAAATTAACATCTTTAGCTGAGAATAACAACAGATATTAAAATAACATCATTAGCTGAGAATAACAACAGATATTAAATTAACATCTTTAGCTGAGAATAACGACAGATATTAAAATAACATCATTAGCTGAGAATAACAACAGATATTAAATTAACATCTTTAGCTGAGAATAACGACAGATATTAAATTAACATCTTTAGCTGAGAATAACGACAGATATTAAAATAACATCTTATCTGAGAATAATGACAAATATGATGAATGTTGACACAATATCAGCACCAACCTTGGTACCAAATGACCCCGTAGATGGTCATACCAAGAATTGGGTAAACCATAGAGTTCCACAACTGGGAGTTGTCGTCAGGTCCTCCTATGTAAATTTTGTTCAATGTTTCATCATAAATTCTAGAACAAATTAAATGTCAGTTTAAAAATGTGACACAATGAGAGTACAATATACAGTCAAACTTTTCATAACGAGGAAAAATTTTTTTTGAAAAAGTTGCTCCCTTAATGGACGAAGATTTGCATGATGAGTGATGCAGAAAGGGAAAGTCCCCTTTTCCTGGAAATTCATTTGTTAGTCGGCTATTCCGCCCGATGTATTATTCTGCCATAAAGCACTTGGTCTGTTAGCGTATTGTTTTCGTGTATGATCAACCGTTTTTACAAATTTTGTATGTGCAAATTGTAATAACCTGTGCTAAAATGTGTTTGAAAAAAAAAACACAAGAAGACAATCATAAGAGAGAACAAAAAAAAAATAACTGTTGAAATGAAAAAGCGAGAGCAAGTTGCAAATCTAGCACACAACTACAATAGGCCAACATTAACGATCCGCACTATTCTCAAGAGCAATTAAGGAGATGGATGCTTCAAATAGAGCGTCAAGAATGTCTACGAAACTGTTACATCCCATTATGAAGCGTCGGCAAAAACAAATTAAATGTGTTTGGACAGTTTTCTAGTTAAAACAAAATAATTATTTGTCATAAATTCATATTTTTGTTTACGTTTTTTTTAATCATTTGTTTTTTTCAGCCTGGAACGGGTATCGTATTTTACATTGATTTGAATGGGAAAAATTGTTACGTATAACGAGTGTTTTCTTAACGAGTTAGACTCAAACAAATTATCTCATCATGAGAGGTTTGACTGTATATAACTTGCTTGCATTATGAATAGTAAAATAAAATTAAGGTAAATTTAAAATTAAAAAATACAAATATACCAAGTTCCATTTAGTGTAAAAATACAACTTTTTAATGGGTACTCTGTGTAGAAAATTATAAACTCCGTTTGACTTTAATAT
The DNA here is from genome assembly GCA_002072015.1 of Radix auricularia. Lineage (NCBI taxonomy): Eukaryota > Metazoa > Mollusca > Gastropoda > Lymnaeidae > Radix > Radix auricularia. The sequence continues at coordinate 1,616,121 of MUZC01001299.1, forward strand.
TTATAGCAGTAGACGTTTTGATTGATCTAAAATAGCCATTAAAATGATTCCATACTTTTTCTCTGTTGCGTTCACTCCACACTGCTTTAAAGCTTTTGGCGATGACCAGGCTTCTATAGGTGTCCCGCCATAGTTTGAGCCCACCAAGCCGATTGGATAACCAAGTGATGCATGCAAAACCTTTCCAAATAACCAACAAACAGCCGAGAATGACGCAATACTGGCTAAAAGGAGAAAAAACAAAGTATAAAACTCAAGTGTTGCTTCATTTTAATTTATACATTATATTTTTAACATTCAATTGTCCGCTGAAAAACTGTCTTGAAAAATGTTGAGTAAAGTCTCAGTGTTAATGTTTCGTGGATGATTATTTAATAAAGAGAGCTAACTGTTAAAGGGTGAGGCAGACGGTTGGTCAATTATTTAATAAAGACAGCTCACTGTTTAAGGGTGAGGCAGACGGTTGGTCAATTATTTAATAAAGAGAGCTCACCGTTTAAGGGTGAGGCAGACGGTTGGTCAATTATTTAATAAAGAGAGCTCACTGTTTAAGGGTGAGGCCCACGGTTGGTCAATCCCTATCAAATCAAACAACGGGACAGTTGACGACTGGCGTAGAACATTCATGAACCTTATGTTGGGAAACTTGTAAGCATTGGCTATTTCTGTCTGACCACCAAATATCTGAGGAGCAAAGTTAAGAGGCTAGAAATACATCAGATCTTATGTATCCTATGAAATCAATAAAATCAACTTCTAGTCAAATGATGACCTGAACAAATAAATCAATTTATTTACCTGTTGAACTATCAACTATCAATCAATTTATTTACAATTGAACTATCATCTGAACAAATCAATCAATTTATTTACAATTGAACTATCAACTATCAATCAAATTATTTACCAGTTGAACCATGAACTGAAGCAATCAATTTATTTACCTGTTGAACCATGAACTGCATGTTGGATTGTCCAGAGCAAAGCCAAACATCCCCAAACAAAACATCCTCCAAGACAAGAGATTCATTTCCTCCACACGTGGCCATGATTGTGGCAGACTCATTAGTTTTGAAAGGATCCAGTTGTACCTGCCACACACCGTAATGCGAGCCAGGCCCAGGCTGCACCACATCAGTGTATTGGTACACTTTAGATTCTAATGACACCTTTAAAAAAATAGAGTGAAATTAGTTAAATTTTTAATAGAGTTTGCACTCTATTTAAGTAGACAAGAATTTACAATTGTGTTATTTTTAGAAAAATAAAACAGCAGCAAAGTTAAAGTAGTCGGGTTTATGATTATGTCAATGAAAAATATCATAATTCCTCTTCTTCTGGCCTGTATTTTTTTTATAGTAATTATGTTGAAGTTTCTTTTTTTCAATTCTTTTTTTTAAAATCTCTATTTAATTATTTTTTTCTATGGGATATTATGTAATATATAATGTAAATTTCATTTAAATATGTATATTCATGTGATGAAGGCATGAGCCAATATGTTTGCTTGTGTTTAGTTCATAAATAAAACTTTCATTTATCATTTTGATCATACAATTCATTTCTGTCTCATGTTGTGTATTTAATTAATTATTGAACATAGGAACTAAAAGAATATAAAACCTCCACTAATATGTAGTTTTCATGAGCTAAATAGAGTAAGACTCCTTTTAACTTTATTACTTAGACATCTATTTCCTAAATATCTTTAATATTACGTTTAACTTTTTCTTAATAAAATAAAAAGATGAAACAGCTGTGTAAACAAAGGTAACTCTATTCCAAAAGAATTACGCAAAAGAACAGATTTTTTCAGAAACTATATTAAATTAGTCTCTTTTTTAAGTGGATTTAAAAATAAAGTTATATGGGTAGTTTAGCATTCATTTCCTTCACTTAACAGTACTTACATTTATCACTACTGTTTTTCCAATATCTGTAACTGATGCAAATCCATTAAGGTTGGCCTGTTTTGGTGCTTGTTGTAGGACCATGTGACTTTGAAAATGTTTGGCAAATGAGAATCTGAAATCTCGGCCTCCATCGGGTTTATCATTAACTATTAAGAGGGTGGAACAAAGAATAAATAAAATTGGAATATAAAACGCTATGTTTAGAACTACCAAAGAACACTTTAAATATAATATGTAAGAAATTTATTTCACAAGGAAGCAGCATCATAACATGTAAAAGCACCTGCTTTGGAGTGACTAAGTTGTTAACTTAATCAACAGAGAACTCTGAAGAATTCAGAATGAATAAAACCTGCATGCTTCAATAATTATATTAAATCAAAAAGTGGCTAGCTATTTGATAACACTAAGAATGAAAAGATGATTATAAAAACGAGAAGCAGATGAAAAATTTTAACTATTTACAATATTTTAATTCATTATAACAAACTTGTCCCCTCAAGAGGTAAGTACACATGTAGACAATTTGATGAACCACTTACTGGCTTCTAAAGACATTCTGTGTATGACTGGCACCTTGGCATAAAGGGACACAAACTGTAATGTCATAACAGCTACAGCAAACCAAATATCTGATGTATGCATCATAGTTTTCTTGGTGGCCATCACTGTAAATAATTATTAATAAATATAAAACTGGAGAGGCTTCTATTCTATGTTCACTGTCACCACTGACTATATGCCTGCCTGTACTGAATACTTTTGGTAATTTAAATATTCTTGATATCTTTAGTGTGCAGAGGGTTGGATTCTAAAATTATATATTTCACTGGGGACAGAAATGTATTTGAGGCATATCAGTGATTTAAAAAAAAAAGTTTTTGAAAAGGGGAGGGGGGTTTAGTACAAGTTGGGAATAGGTTAAAATTGCTGATCTTAAATTTATATTTTGTCAAGTGACTTTAGAAATAAATGCAGAGAAATGTATCATACAATATTAGAAAATGATATTAGTTGAACCTGTACAAACCATAATTAAAAAAGTCAGACTACAGTAAGGATCCCAGCCATTACGATAACAGAGATAGGAAGCAATAATCTTATTTCTAGAAGGAAGGTCTTTAACAGATAAAATAAGATAGAACGTAGGTCAAATTTGAAAGTCATAAAGCTAACGGTTCTAGCAAGAATGAATTAGCTTGAAGCTGACCTTAAGCTAGTGGGGGTTTGGGCATGGAGGTGGAGTGTCACTAATAGAGTGGGACTGGCCAGGGCTGTACATGGGCCCACATGGGTTTTAGTGATGAACTTTTGTAGATGGGATCTGTCACCATTTGTTATATCTATCCCACTTTATTTCCTTCCAACCAAACTATGGCTGAAATTTTAAAATTATAATTAGGGCCTTTAATTTCAAATAAATGCCCATAATTTTTGTGGAAGGCATGGCTAATAGCTTTGCCACAAACAAGTTTCAATAATAGTTATTTATAACATTTAATAAACAAATATATTATGTATGGAATGAAGAAATTCTGAAAGAAGTAGGCCAGAAAAGAAAAATTATGACTAACTTTAGAAAGAGACAAATCTACATTTTTTGGACACATCATGAAGCAAGGCAAACGAGAACACACAATAGAGGGCAAAAGGGATCGAGGCAGACAGAGAGAAAAGATGCTGGACGGGCTGACAAGAACATGGCATGGGGCACAATCACCAGCGGAGCTGATGGCAGTGATGGGCAATACCTTAGACTTAGACAGAGAGCTGTGGACCGACTACCGACTACTAGGCGCCTGATGGATGGATGTTTGTCCTTACTTAATAGCTGACTCAACCCGTCAAATATTCATACGATAATGAAACTTTACTTTAGGAAATTCTAATTGTAGGTCTAGCCCCGAGGTCCACAGCACTGAAAAAAAAGAAGCTGTTATTACTGTTATTCAAAATTCACTGTTAACTAAATTTATTAATTATAATAGTAATTAAATTTCGTAATAGTACTAACTAATAGACTAATAGTATTGACTATACTTAGACTATACATATTATACTATACTATGACTAGGCCTAGGCACCCTAGGTCAATGACTAAGACAATCATTGACAATGAGTCAATGATCAATGGAAGTATTGGCAATAAAATTGATTAAATTGTATTAAAAGTAAAAGTACAAGGCTTAAAAACTTAAAAAGGCAATGGCCCGATGGCATCAAACCGAAACCCGACCTTAAAATATCAATCAATGTCTAGTAACTAACATTAACGACTATTATTAACGTAGTCTGAATAGGTTTTAAATTAAAGTAAGTTTATGAAAAATATAAATGTTAAATTATCATTTCAAGACACAAGGCACAAGGCAAAATAATCTTGTTTCTGTCAACAACATATATATCACGTGATATTCTGAGCATGGGTTATAAATAACTCAAAAATCCAAAACTGTTAAATAAGTAACATTATTTCGTTATCGGATAGTAATTATGTACGGTTTTTTAATATCTCCCTAGTAGATTAAATAAATGACTGTCAGATAATAAATAATTATAGATAAAATATCAAGGACTAGATAATATAACAACCGAGAAAATCGGGGGTTAAAAAATGCTGGTAATTTACTGATAAAGATAAAATAAAGGTCACCATTTTAAAAAAATTAACAGACCCGTGGTCATGTGACAATTTTGTTTATGATTGGTTTGGTATTGGTGGAGATCAGAATCAGAGTATAAATATATTTATTAAAAAAATAATAATAAAAATAGCGTAAAATATTTGTAGCAGTGAAAAATCAACATAGACTATAGATCTATTGAAGTGTTAAGTATAGATGTAGTATATCTGTAGTCTTTAAAAATGAAGTGTTGTATCATTTTGGGAATCATATTCATTTTCCTCTGTGGGATAATAAAAACCCAGTCATTAAATGTGTTTCGAATGTCAGTCGAAGATGAAAGTAAGTATTAACAACATATATTTATAATCTTAAGTGAAGTTTTTAAAATAAATAATTAATGCCACTCTCTAAGGGGCTGTCCATAAAAAATGACGTCACGCGATTTTGGCCGAGTTTTACCCCCCCCCCTTTTTTTTCACACTTCGTAACAAAAAAACTTAGACCCCCCTCCAATATGACGTCACAAAGCTTTAGCCCCCCCCCCTCCCTGAAGCGATATTTTCTATTTGAAAATGATCATATTTAAAATTACTTTATTCTCATTTGAGTCTGTATTTAGTTTAAGACTGCATTCTCATATCATAAAGCGTGAATTCATGTTAACTTCATAAAATAAATAGTAAGAAATTGAATATTTAAGTGGATTTGAATTAAAGTAGCGTGGTTTAACGTGACGTCACAAATTTTAATATTAAACTCCCACCTACTCCTCGTCAAATATCGTCAAACTTTTGGGACCTCCTTCCATCTAGGCGCGTTGCGTCAAGATCCCCCTCCCCATGATTATCCATAATTAAATTTTGATTTATTAGTATTATTATAAGCCTAGTTAGTTATGCATAAGTCTATTTGTTAAAACTGTTATTGTACTAAAATTTTTTAAAGTTATGTAGTTGTCAAGTCCGAAGGCGAAAAAATGTGTTTGTACCATCGAATAACGTTGACACTAGAGTATAATATTTTTGTGACAGCTATCTCGCAACCAATGTCTTATCTTAGATAAACAGACGCTCCTTCTATGCAGAAGATAATTGCGTCCACAGACCATGAGAGATAATCTGTTGGCAAGTGATGCAGCCTAACTATTGTCTAATTGGGTACCCATTCAGGGCTGGGTGACTCGGGGACTCCTCAGGCCCCGGAACAAATCCTCGCCTTCGCGTGGATTCGAACTCATGACCATCGGTACGACAGTCGAGCGCGCTACCACTCGACCACCGCGTCCCACTAAACATCTTCGGTCCGTGTGCAAAGTAGAAAATCTCGTGTGCAAAGTTGCTCAGTATCCATATTTTGTTCATTAATTTACTAAATTAGTTGTGCGGTAATTCTAAACTGCTGCGCAGCGTCTGAAAAATATGTGCGTGGTCGCGCAGCCACGCAGCTTAAAGGGAGCATTGCTGGCAACCCATTTTGAAGTAGTTCCAGGCTTGCAACGGAAAACTCAAACTTCGATCATCGATCTCTGACGCAATCCGTTTGTCGGGCGTAGACGCAGCATTTATTATTTTTATTATTTAAAAAAAAAATTAACCTTTAATTTTTACAGGAGACCTTACAATTAATTTATTCTCCCGTAGAAGAATTTACACACACGAATCGTTTTCCACAAAAAAATTTTGAAGATGAATTAATTTTACAGTGACAAAAATATTATTAAATATACAATGCAGTATAAACAGTTTATGTTGACAAGAAATTTCTAAGGGGATGTGCCCAGTGAAAATAAATATGGGAATGAAAGGAGGTGATAAGTGACTTGGAGTGAAACGAAAGGGAAAAAAAGCGGGTAATTTTTTTTAATCGTGCCGGCTGCCGGTCTTCTGGGTTCTATCTCGTAAGGCAAGTCAAGTGCAGACACGGCTACTCTTTAAGTTCCAACAAACCACGAAGCGTACCGAAACATTCGGTAAAAGAGAACGATTTTTATTGTTTCTCTTTTTGTGCCCCGAAACAATGGAATCTCCCCCATTACACAATCGTTGTGTTATCAATCTTAACTTATTAGGCATCCACAAAATGCACCCATAAGACAATTTTTCAAGGTAGTGAGTATCGCCTCGTCAGGACGACCCAATATGTGGCTGCATATGCGCTCGTCCACTTCCGGTTATTGCTATTCTTAGTAACATTGTTTATAAAATGATGTTTATAAAATTGAAGAGTTACAAGTATTCACTGCGCCTTTCATTGAACCTCCGATTCTATATGTGCATTCAAACAATCTCTAAAATCTATCACTAAACCTAACCCAAAACCCTAAAAACTATCACTAACCCAACCCTAAAAACTATCACTAAACCTAACCCAAACCCTAATAACTCACTTAACGTAACCCTAAAGTCTATCCCTAAACCTAACATCAAAACAAACCATTTAAAAAAAAAAATCTTATTCATTATCAATTCATGTAGTATTGTTTGAAAAAAAAAATAGGCATCAATAAGAAATCGAACCCCGGACCTACGATGTAGCGTACTATCCTACTATCAATACGACCACACAGTCACAATCAATTTGGAAACTTTTAACCTTATAAAAAAATGATACCAAGAATAGCAATAACCGGAAGTGAACGAGCGCGTATGCAGCCGCATATTGGGTCGTCCTGACGAGAATATACTCACTACCATTTTTCAAACTTTACTTGCCGTCTGGCAATACGATTTTTGTTGGACTGATAAACGTTCCATGTGTGTACTATAATCAATATGTAGGTCATGATGTGTTTTTTGTTTAGTTTTAATTATGATATAGACTATTTATAGATATTTTGTGTTGAAAGTATCTTTGTAGATACATTTCATATGAACCATTTTATGTAGACCTGAGCTGAGGCAAGCTCAGCTTCTGTCTGGGGTAACGCTATATAAGTTCTCAAATTATAATCAATCATTAAATAATATTTAAATAATAGTTTAAGTAATAGTAGATATAGCATTTAAATTGCAGGCCTATACTTATAATTCCATATTCTTATATTTCGTAATATATTTTCATATCACAATCATGGTGTCCTCAGAGAAATTGTATGAAAAGCAAATAGACGATGCCAGTGGACCTAATGTAGGTGCAGTGACATTTGCATTGGCCAAACACTTCCAAGACCATATGGTTCTCCAGAAAGCACCACAAAGAGCCAACATTTATGGATTTTCCCCATCCATTGGTCAGAGAGTTACTTTGCAGGTATACAGACTATAAGACTAAATGACTTTTATGAGAAGCCATTGTTTATCCTCTCTCTAATCATGTTTTCCGATTTATATAATTTGATATTTGAATTGTATTAAGATGCTGATGGGAAGTTTAGGCATTTCCACCACTATAGTTTGGTGGCTTAATTTTGACACCATAGTTTGGTGGGTTATTTTTTACACCATAAATTGGTGGATTATAGTTATTATCACCACCATTGTTTGGTGGGATATGTTTGACACCATAGTTTGGTGGGTTATTTTTGACACCATAGTTTGGTGGGTTATTTATGACACCATAGTTTGGTGGGTAATTTTTGACACTAGTTTGGTGGGTTATTTCGAGCCACCATTATTGGAACGCACATATGGAGAATACATATGATCAAATATTGCAATACACCATAGAGCTCTTACCCTTGCAATAAAATTTTATTTTGAGAAATATTTTAATTTCTAAATTTACTTTTTTTAACAGCTGGAGACTGTACCTGCCACTCATGTCTACAACTATCAGACGACAGTTCAGCAAAGTTCAGTTTCAGGAGTAGGGGTGTGGAATTTTGTGCTTGACCCTTTTGCAGCAGGAGTCTCAGTGACCATCAAAGTCGAATCCAATGGGATTTCACAGACCATTACAGATGTGCTCTTTGGAGATGTCTGGATATGTTCTGGTCAGTCAAACATGCAGATGACAGTTAGTATGGTGAGTTATTTACAAAGATGATTTAAGAAATTTGGTCAACAGAGAAGAGAATTACTACCAATACTCTGAAATAATTTTTTTTTAAATTTTACTTATATTATATTTTTACATTTCCATGTTTTTGACATAGATATCAAAATTTATTTTTGTTCTCCATTAATCAGTGGAATAAATTTCTTTCAACAATTGAACAGATTGATGGAGGCGCTCAAGAAATTGCTGATGCCCACAACTATCCAAATATCCGTCTGATGACTGTCAATTTGGATGAGTCCACTGTACCTCTGTTGGACCTTATCAAAATTCAACAAAACTGGGCCAGAGCTGATACTGGTCTGTGTTAAATTTCTTTACATTTTGAGAGAATTAATACTAAAAATTTAAGGGAAAGTGTTGTTGTTTCAATACTACATGTATTTGTTAAGTAAATTTTGATTACTTTAAACACATAAATAAAGATGTTCTTAATTATTTTACTTAGATGTTGTATAATTTTCTGCCAACATAGGGTGCTGTAGGCATCTTAAGTTTGCTTTTAAAAAAATGGAAAGTCTTTATGGAATATTTTATTTTAAGGACATATATTTTTTTACTTAAATTAAATATCATGCTTTTAATTTTTAACAGTTGATGCAGATTGTCATTTAAAAAGCAAATTTTTAAAATTATTTTAGACTCAGTAGGTCACTGGGATTGGTCCTACTTTTCTGCTGTGTGTTGGCTCTTTGGCAAGGAGATCTATAATGCAAGAAAATATCCCATTGGTCTCATTTCCTCTAATTGGGGCGGCACTGCAATCCGTACATGGTCATCTCCTGAAGCTGTGGCTACTTGTGGCCCAACTGACGAGCATCACCATAGCAACCCGCACTACCAAGAGTTAGTAGCTTTCATTGACTTCCATATTTAATTTACTTTTACTGTCTACTTTTTAGTGAGTCACTGTTAGTAAGTCTTTTTTAAAAAAAAGTAGTATAAAATATTTTTGGTCCCAATATTTATGACAAAAATAATCCTAGCGTTCATAAACTATTTTGATTAGATATCTGAAGAAAGTTTCGCCCCATTTGTCTGATGTCCCACAGAATAACTCAGCTTGTTGGAACTCAATGATTCACCCTCTCCTTGGTACAACAATTTATGGCGCCATCTGGTATCAAGGTATTTTAAAGTATTTTATTTAAAAACTATTTTTGAACCTTGAACACACTGAATTGATAGTTTATCTTAGATCTGTCAATTATTTTTCTTATTAAAATTTAGCAAATAAAACTTTGTGGGGAAAAAAAAAATTACGGATTGGATGTGGAGAATCATTAATTTTGAACAACTAATGTTAATATCACAGCTTTTATCTTCTTTTGAAGAAACAGCCTTTTTTAAAAGGGAAAAGTTTAGACAATACTGTTCATCCTCTAATAATAAGCATATTTCATTCCAGAATTTTACGCAAAACAATCGTTACACAAAACAAATTTTCCCATACAAATCAATGTAAAATACGAAAAAAAAAACTTCTACTTCTATACTGAAAAATACTTGTTTTACAAAAGTTTTTATTAATATTTATTCAAATAAAATTAATGAATATTATTAGGGAGTGCAACAACTTAGAATACAATTCAGATTTGAATAAAGGAAACGTGAATAAAAATATCAAGTTATGACTTATGAAAAATAATAATTTCTTTTCAACTAGAAGACTGTCTAAAGATATTTAATTTCTTTTTTTTCCGATGCTGAAAAATTTGATGAAAATGTGTCGTAACCGTTTTGTACACATTCTTGACACTCCCTTTGTAACATCCATCTCCTTAATTTTTTTTGTTCTTGAGAATAGTGCAGGTTATTGATGTTACCCAATTGTAAATGCGCTCTATTTTAGCCACGGTCACACCTTGTTCTCGCTTTTCAATACCTTGACGTTTCACTTCAACGGTTATTTTTTTAATCTCTTTTATGAATGTCTTCTTGGGTTTTTTAAAGACATTTTAGCTCTGGTTATTATACTTTGCACATAAAAAAAAATTACGAATACTGTTTAAATTCAAAATTTTAAAAATGGTTGATCACTCACAAAAACAATACACTAACACAGGGGGCAGCAACCTATGGCACACTTGCCAAACTTGTCATGCCTAGCAATTTCAAATGGCACGCAGACTTTTTCCTGTATATTCCTGTATAAAGTTGATTATAAATCCTATAACATGATTAGTGATATTTGGTTCTGGAGCTTTTAATAAATTGAAACCAGTTAGTGAAACATTGCTGACCCCTGTGCAGACAGAGTGCTTAAACAGAAAAATGAATCGGGGCAGAATTTCTGACAAATGAATTTCCAGGAAAAAGGACTTCCCCTTTGTGTGTCACTCATTATGCCAAATGTAGCTTGTTAAAGGAGTAACATTTACAAATATTTTTTAAAATTTTAATGTGAATTACTCGTTATGAGAGGTACTTGCGATGAGAGGTGCTCGTTATGGTAGGTTCCACTATTTATCTTATTTGTATAGCTTACGTTTACACATTCTTTAAAATCAGGTAGTTGTTGTTTTTTTTGTTTTTTTTTACAGCTCTTTCATATTTTAGCTAGCTGCTTTGCCTGATACATTTTGTTCAAAAGAAATTGTGTTCTTATTGTTAACTTTTTTTCTTTAACTATCAGGTGAGTCTGATGCTCTTGGCGTTTATATGGATAAATACAATTGCACTTTCCCCACAATGATCAAGGATTGGAGAGCCAACTTTAATCGTGCATCTAATGGTCAAACCAGTGCTTCATTTCCATTTGGCTTTGTACAGGTTAATTCCATTTTACAACAAATAATACTGCTCAAAAATTCATTTTGATTGAATGCTGATTGTTTTATCAAATGAAAAATAGTCTTTATAAATATTTAAAATCATTTGATTAATTATTTATGAGATACATTATCCATCTGTGACAATAAATAATTGATAAATAAATAAATAAATATATATATATATATACAGTGGAACCCACTTACCTCGTGCACGGTTAGCTCGACCACCCTATTATGTCGACGTTTTTTATTGGAACCGCCAAATTCTCTCTTTGTCTTAGCATTTTCTCGTCGTTTAATTCGATTTTTTAAAGTCGCCGAAACCTCATAACACGAGCACAAAAAGGGTCAAATTTGCCATTTAACATCGGTTATCTCGATCCCCATGACCAATCGCCAGCCTACTTGCGTTTTGCTCTCAGCGCTGTGTTGCTTCTGGTACTATGGCAATCGCCGGCTTTTGAAATTCTTAGTTTTTATCGATAATTGACGTTGGTTTTTATTTTAAATTTGTAAATTTCTGCTGTCAGTTGGTGCACATATACCTTTTGTTGTTAGCAAACATGTATGTACAATTTTATAGCATGCCGATAGCTTCATCAAACAAATAACGGCAATGCTGTTGTGTTAAAAAAAACTCCAAAAACACGTGCATGAACATTATCATTTATTAACGCTAGTGATGGGACGATACCAAAATCATAGGCTGCTTACTGTAAACAAGGCTCCCCAGATTTTAAAATATATAATATAACAGACTACAGACAGTTTACCCACCCCCACTCTCAATCTCCCACACCATTGTTGTTGGTTAGTCCTATTAGCATCAAGTTACCGAAGGAATT
>MUZC01001299.1:1628656-1642166 GCA_002072015.1 Radix auricularia
ACATATATATATATATATGACCTCAAATAGCTTATAAAGCTGATACTGGCAAGCCTGTATTGCACTGTGCAGTGTTCAAAGGCAATCACTATGAGTGTTCTATGCATTACTCAGCTGCCTTTGTGTCCCTAACTTGTTTTAGATATCAATAAAGAGCTGGGTTGACTCGGGAACAAATCCCTGATATCACGGGATGCCAGCCAAAAATGCATGCCTCTCGACCACTAAGCCCCTAGTCAGTCTGAATTGCTGCTATTAGTTGGCTTCCGTCATGTTCATTTCTCCTTCAGCAAAGTCTACAAACTTTAGATGTTTGGGATAACGGATGATGGCAACTCTACAAAAACATTAGATAATTGGGATAACGGTTTATGGCAACTCTAGAAAAATTAGATTTTGGGATAACGGGTGATGGCAACTCTACAAATTTCAGCATTTTACATACAATTTTAAAAATTATAAAAATAGAAATAATATTGTCATATTCTTTTTTATGTAAATAGACTCAAATAAAGTAATAATTTCAAGTCAGAAAGGCAAATGAATGAATTGTATTTTAAAAGAAAGATAAAAAAAGGAAGTAAGAATTTTATAAAACCATTTTTAGTTAGCGCCTTACAGACCAAATGGTCCAACTGTTGGCTTCACTGACATCAGGTGGCATCAGACAGCAGACAAAGGATATGTACCAAACCCTGATATGGTTAATGTATTCATGGCGGTTTCTATTGATTTGCCTGATTTCAACTCCACTTATGATCCGTAAGTGCTCAAAGTTATTTGATTTTTAAATAAATTATTATTTGATTTTTAAATAAATTATCTAAATGAAAGTTAACAGTATTAATTGATTCTAATGTAAATAAGGATTAAGTATGTCAAAAAATTATTTTTAAATCTTTATCTATTAAATTTGATTTCACTTTATAGTAATATTCAACTTCTAGAAAAAATCTGATATTTTCACCTATTGAACACTTGATTTTAAATTTTACATCGCTAGAATTAACAGCAAACTCATTACTACATTTTTATTCCATTGTAAGAATCACTTGTTTTATATAATTTACATCCTTGATAATAGAAATAATTACATAAAAAGGATAATCCATATCCCCAGGATTCATCCTCGTTATAAAAAGGACATTGGCTCTCGCCTGGCCATAAGTGGTCTTGCTGTGGCCTACCAACAGAGTGGACTATTTCAGGGACCACTGCCCACAGGTTCACACAAAACCCCAACAGGTTTAGAAGTTGACTATGGAAACACCTGGCAACTGGATGTTCGTGTGTCAGACGGCTTTGAGGTGACTGAAGATTTATGTGTTACCTTGAATTTCTGCATACCATTAAGAAGTCTTTAAAATAACAAAATTTAATATAATTGAAAGTAGAAAGAAATTAAAATCTATATATTTTTGAATGATTTGTTAACCCTCTGTCATTCTAATGCATTAAAGAAAAACCCAGTTATTTCTTACTTTGATTGTACCAACCTAGGTTGTTGAAATAAACAAAATATTTTGTTGTACCAACCTAGGCTGGTGAAATAAACAAAATATTTGATTGTACGAACCTAGACTGTTGAAATAAAAAAAAACAAAATTGAATGTTCCAACCTAGGCTGGTGAAATAAACAAAATATTTGATTGTACGAACCTAGACTGTTGAAATAAAAAAACACAATTGAATGTTCCAACCTAGGCTGTTGAAATAAAAAAACACAATTGAATGTTCCAACCTAGGCTGGTGAAATAAAAAAACACAATTGAATGTTCCAACCTAGGCTGGTGAAATAAACAAAATATTTGATTGTACGAACCTAGACTGTTGAAATAAAAAAACACAATTGAATGTTCCAACCTAGGCTGTTGAAATAAAAAAACACAATTGAATGTTCCAACCTAGGCTGGTGAAATAAACAAAATATATGATTATACGAACCTAGACTGTTGAAATAAAAAAACACAATTGAATGTTCCAACCTAGGCTGTTGAAATAAACAAATATTATTTTTACAGATTCAGAGCATTCAATGATAAAACTTTTCTATATATAACTTTTTTCCAGTTGCAATGTTCATCCCCACAAAGATGGGTTGCCACAACCATAATTTCTCATACAACCACTACAGTTACATTAAATTCTGGAGTTTGCAACTCAGGAGAAAAAATAACTGGACTCCGTTATGCCTGGAGCGAGTCACCATGTGCCCTACACAAGTGCGCCATCTATGAAACGTCCAAAAGTCTTCCCGGTCCACCGTTCGTGTCTTATGCAGACTTTGATGAGTTTGGGAATCCTTATTTTACTTTTGATAAATCTTAACATTAATAGCTTTGAGCATTTATATATCTTATTATTACCTTTATGTTTAATTAAAATTACATTTTCAACAAATTTATGAAACATAGCATGCGTATGAGTTACTGGATCATGTATCACAAAATGTGTAAGAATTATAACCTCTTCTTTGTTACCTTTCTGCACACATTTCTTTTAATGATCCTGGTTTACCTTATACTTTCACGCTTATGTTTTAAACTTAGAGATAATTTACATATTAATTTATTTTTATTACTTTGAATATTTAAAATTAAAATTACTCTTGCCAAGTTAGGAATTAATGAAAAAAGTAGACAAATATAATGTTAACTCTTTAATTTACCACTGAGGAAGACAAATATATTTTTTAAAGGTGTCAAACAAATTATAGATATTACAAAAATATTGACGATTTCTTACCAAAACTTCTAAAAAATTTAATTTTATATACTCAAGTAAAAAATGACAATTAAAGGTAAGAATTGGATGAGGTTATCGTTCTCAGGTTAAGTTGTAAGTTGTCAGGCATTGTTTGCCCTTTAAAAATATTATTGTGTAAAAAGATGTTACACTAAATAAGTATAATTTAAGAGATACTTGTGTTACCTTTTTAAGACAGATTATTTTGTATGTCATAATCCTTGTCTTTCAATTGTGGCTGAACACAATAAAATACTTTTTTTTAAAATCTTCAGTTTTGTGAGATTGAATAGTTACCTATTTGAGAAAGTAAAGAAAAATTTTCAGTATATTTACATATTCTTAAACAGGCAATAAATTATGGTTACTAATTAAAATTTTAAAATAAATTATGTTTACTAATTTAACTTTCAAATAAATTATTAATATTTACTAATTAAATTTTCACATAAATTATGTTTACTAATTAAACTTTCAAATAAATTATGTCATGTTTAATAATTAAACTTTCAAATAATTCTGACAATGACAAAAACAATTTTTACTTACTAATTAAACTTTGAAAAAAAATCTGACAATGATACGAAAAATCCAAATATAATATCTTAGGAATTCCTTAAGGCAGTGCTTTTCAAAGTGATGGTCCTCTGATCGTTGCAGATCTGTGGGCCATCCGCCAGTCCTCAAAAGTTATTAAGAAAGGCCTAAAATAGCTAATAAAAATCCTTCATTTTTATCCATTAATAGTATTTACCATACAGAGTATGTCAAATTTTCTGCAATAACTACACAACATGCCACGAATAATAAAATAAAAATAAATTACATTCGTTAATACGTCAATTGAAGTAAAATGGACTGGTCCCAGCCGTCCCAGGTGCATTGGAAAAATTCCTGCTGTCCTGCCATTAATACCAAGTAAATGGAAGACAGGTAAACGGGGTACGAGTTAGCCTGACAAAACATCTATTTTGTTAGTCCTGTCAGGCTAAATCATACCCTGTTGACCTTTTTTCCATTTACTAATTTATATTATGATTGCAGTCTCACGCCCATTTTGTTCATTAATAGTTAAAAGTTTGAGAAACTCTGCCCTAAGTTTTGACAACTAGGCCTATACCAAATTTTAACCACACAGAAAATCTACTGTCTAAGACAGAGTGGGATGTTCTTAATGTACCACATTTAAGATTAAAGAAATGCTTTATCTAGGGCTGCGGAAATTAATGATTAATTTCTCGATTAGAAGGTAAATTTATTTTAATAGATAACATAGCAGATTAAAATTAATGAAAATGTTTTACAAATTTGTTTCGATTAATTAATTAATTATTAATAATTAATAATAGTTTTTTTGTTTTTTTTATATAAAAACTTATCCATTAAAAAAAAGATTTCTAATTAAAATGTTAACTTTAAAATAATCTGTTTTATAAGAAAAATAATTTTAAAATAATTAAACATTTTTGATACTTAATTAACAATAACAAAAATTAAATTTATTGACATTATATTGAACTATTTATATTTAAATATATCTCCTAACAATATATTACTTTTAAAAATTAAATACTTAAGTTATGGGCATTTAAAGGAACAAAATGTGAAGGAAAATAACATAGTGAAAAAAGTGATTATGAGGTCTTAGAAAAAAAATCATATCTTTTGAACCAATAGGGATAAAAATGATGATTCTTATGTTTTTGTTAATCATCAAACAATTTCTATACAGCATTATTATAATTACTTTAATTTTAAAAATTTTCTTTCAAGTGTCTAAACTTTAATTATTTTTATTGCTAACTATGTTTTAAATTTTTTAAATTAATTTTTTGATATTTTCATAGATATATATTAAGTTAAACTAACACTTATAACATATTAATTACAAATCCTGATTATATTTTAAAAATATTTCTATAAAATACAAATTATAATTGTAATAAGTTTCCAAATATATTTTTTATTTAACATGCTTTGAAATAACACTTGAGAAATTAGACTTAGAAAGATTTTCCATTGTTAATATGCAGTTTTTCCACCTAATGCATAACTTTAATTTCCTTTTTTTTTGTGTGTGTGTTGCTTTTAAAAAACAAAATTTAGTTCAGAATATAGTTGTTTTTTTTATGTCTTCGAGACATGGGAAATAGCTCATTAATACAAAAAATTCAATTTCCTTTTTTTTTTACTTCCCTTGATATTATCAGTTTTATAACGTCATAAATCTTTGTTTTTAGCTTTATTAACAAAAATTATCGATTAATTAATAGGTAATTTTTCAAAAGTTAACAATTCAATTTAACTTAATTGATAACAACCCTAGTTTTATCTGACAACGTCTTGATTCATAAACAGTCGTTTATCGCGGTAGATAGGTTCCGAACCCAGCCGCGATAGCTGAATTTTCGCGAAGTAGGGACACCATATTTACGTATTTATTTAACATGAGTATTCAGACTCAGACTTTTAAAACCCTACCCTTACGTAGTACTGTTAACAAACCACCCTTTAATGTACAGACTACAGAACACTTAATGCATGTTCTACAGTACCCTAAACTAAAACAGGCACAAATATTAAAATGTTAGAATATTAAAGTATTTAAAAAAGTAAAGATTGTTACTGTACTCACCACTAGGCCTGTCAACGGGTCTATGCAGCATAGAGATGAAAGACGCCGTGTTTGTTTTAGTTCATAAAAGGACCCCTTCTTTGACACTCACTATGATTTGAAATATGCCGACATTGGGTTAATTATTTGTCTTGACCTACCCTCTCTCTCCCCTCCTGAAACCGCACCCTCTCCATTCGCTTGTGTTTATTGTGTTCGTTCACACGAGCTGACCTACAAAGTCTGATCTAAATAAGGCGTAACGGATTGTCAGATTTTAAAGTTAATATATTAAAAAGTATAAAAAGTTACTAACATTGGCAGATGGGTAAGTCGTCGGCCGTGCGGAGAGACTGCATAGAGATGAAAGAGGCCGTGTTGGGTTTTGTTAATAAAAACATCAATGCTTTGACACTGTTTGCTTTGAAATACGCTGACATGGTTTTCCGATTGTGGATTCTGTTAATCTATCCCCTCTCCTCCCTCCATTCGATTGTGTTTTGTGTGATGGTTACCAAGTTGTGCCTTGCCCAAAAACTGATTTTAATAATACACCCAAATTTGTCAGTTTTGTAGTCTATAAATTAGTTAATTAGTTACTAACAGTGTAAGGTGGGTAAGGGGACATCCATAAATAACGTTCTTCTCCTAGGGAAGGAGGGGTCACAAATTTGTGACGAAAGGGTTTGTGTGTGTTTTAGAAATTTGACGTCACATCAAACCGTGCAACTTTAAATAGAAGTTGTACTTAAATATTTGATTGATTACAATTTATTTAATATCATTTTACATGAATATACGCGAGTATCGATTTTAGAGTTCAACTTCACATTAAATACACACTTAAGTGACAATAAAATTATTTGACACATGCTCATTTTCAAAAAGGAAGTACGGCTTTTATGGAGGCGGGTGCGCAAATCTTTGTGACGTCATGTTGGAAAAAAGGGTGGGGGGGGGTCTAAGTTTTTGTGACAAAGGAGAGGGGGGAATCTGCCAAAATCGCGTGACGTCAGTTATGGACGTCAGCCGTGTGGCTACTGTGTTAAACGAAGCGCATGGAAGGTGGGTACGTAACATTGTATAGCGGTTAGAACGGGGAAATTTATGAAATGTTTCGAACGGGTAACCCGGGTACCCGCTCGAAATTTTGACGGGTACCCGGGCAGCATTTCTCAACAAAATTGACAGCCCTACTCACCACAAAAGAAATTAAAGAAAAACTTGAATGATGATGGCGATGAATTTGCTGCACAGTAGAAATGATGATGATGGAGCTGATGATGTTTTCTACTGTGCAGCCAATGATAGTATTTTACGTCTTTTCAGACGGTGGTGTCTTTTCCTGGGACACCTCTTCAATTTCTTCCGAAGGCATTGTGGCAGGAGGAACAGGCTCTTTTTTGCGAGGCTGTAAGAACATTGTGAACGGAAGTTACTGCCGCTGCTTCTTTTTTGGTTCGAAGAGCATCCTGTAGGGCAGGGGTGGCGAACAAGTTCGACAAAAAGAGCCAAAATTTTAAACTGTGAGAGTCAGAGAGCCACACCACACAAAAGCATATAATTTTAACAATAATATATTAAACACATAATATAACATGCTCAGTCAGGTGTTTTTTGTTACCTTGTTGGAGTGATGGGATGATAATCTCAATGGGATTTCTGGCATCTTTTGTTTTCAGTAAACCGCTGCAAATCAGGTTTGTATTCAGTTGTAGCCACTCGGAGCAGTTCCTTTACATGAGTTTCAGTCAGAATGGACCGATGCTTAAATTTTAACACAAAATTAAGATTTTAGGGGTTTAACCTGCCCTTAAAGAAAATAACTTTAAACTGCACTAGCTCACGTCCGGGAAAAGACATTATCTATATCTATAAAACATTCTTTTAAAAAAGGTTGGGAGATGCAGGGACTTAACCTAAAGGAGGGGGTTTCCCCGAACTGCTCCGAACTCATTAAGGAACATTGACTTTCAGAGGGGTTTTCCCAGAAGTGTCGGAAGTCACTTTGCAGGGGTTTTCCTAGAATCTAGAAAGTACTCAGAACTTACACCTTGAGAGAGGTTTCCCTTTCCACTAACTTGTGACATAGGAATGAGTATCAAAAGACGATGTATCTAAAAGAAAATCCAAACTTGGCAAAGAGCCACAGTATATAAAATAATGATAAGAGGCAAAGAACCGCATTCATTTTGGCCCGGAGCCGCACGCGGCTCGAGAGCCGCGTGTTCGCCACCCCTGCTGTAGGGAGTCATGTCTTCATCGATTTTGTTGCATAATTGCAGAGAACGAACCATATCCTCGTCCCACTCTTGCGACAATTATTTCAACTCCTTCACAAGGTTGCAGAGCAGATATTACTGGAATCAACTAAATAAATGGGGTCTTCATATATCACGGCTTTTTTTCAAAATTTCCGGGAAATCCGCGATATATTTCTTTTATATTATATTCATACGTAATGAAAAAAGTCCCAGAAGTCGTAAATCCGCGATGGTCGATCCGCGAAGTAGGGAGGGTTCAATGTATTTAAAATGTAGCAAATTAATTGGATTGGAATAAATGTAGGCGTATACTAAATGTTAAAAATGTACATTGTTATGTATGGAGATACACAAAGTTTTTAATATTGAGTTCCTTCCACAAATATTAATTGCAAATTTCAGGAGGGAATGTTTATTCTGACTGAGTAGCCAGTAGGTCTTAAATAATCATTATATATGAATTTTAATGTAGGTAATTGGTAACATTTTGACGCATTTTCAGGATTTAATATTTAAATAAGAATGACCTCCATTTTCTTTAGTTACCAATTGGTTATGTCCTATCCTTCTATACAAAAGATTATCTGTATGTATACCTCATTAAAATATATTTTGCGATGAAAGGTAGGCCTATTACAAATTATTTTGATAGATAATGGTATTAAAATTTTCAAATTAATGTTATTCTATTATTTTTTTTTTAATGGTCGAGATTTTCAAATACAAATAGAAATTTCAATAAGGGAGAAAATTAACAATCAATGTTCTCTAAATATCGCGCCACTCAGACACAAATGAACTTCTATTAAATTATTATTATTTTTTAAATATCCCGTATGAAAACAAAATATTGATTATAAGGGAAGTAATTTCTGTATGATATTGATCATTAGCATTTAATCTATTTTTACCAGATATTATCAGATACATTGTCCAACCTTCAATTTGACTTGCTTTAGTTCCCAAAAGTCATCGTTAACACAGACATATCAGTTCAATTCACTGATAACATATCAAGGTCATTTTAGCTGGTATCGAGGCATATTATATCCGATAAAGGAAAAAAAATTGTATATACATATAGACCAACGATGGACAAGATAAGAAAAATATGGAACAAAAAAGGAAGGGGATGCAACCGATGTTGTTGTTTTTTTTTTGCTTTAATTTTTACAGCATATCTATTTCGTTTCATAATTATGTTGTAAAACATTTTCAAATAAAAACTTTATTTAATATAATTCACGTACATTGCTCAGACTTTTGACAATAAAGGAAAAGGTAATAGTAATATAACATTACATCTTTTACCAGTAATAAACATTTAATAACATAAATATTTTTGTCAGTTGCCAGACAAGTGCGTCTTTTCTTTTTTCAGATCGTTCACTTGCAAGATGCATCTTTGTGTTTAAACATTAAAAAATGTTTTCACAAACTGACCTTGACCTTGAAAGTTAATCAAAATTGGTAATTTGCATGTAAACAGTAGACAGACAATGTTGTAGAAATAATTTACTACAGATATTACAAACAAGAATTGAAGAATCATAAAATGGTCTCATTTACAATCTCCATAAACAATAAATTGATTTAAATTTAGAGCATAAACACTTGCAAATAGTTTCGTAACGTAACTGTCATTTCATTTTATACCTTAGTGAACTATAAATGTAAAAATTAAAATCTTGTTGTATTATTATTTTTTTTATTAAGAATGATATGATAAGTAGTTCCATGTACTTTATGATTTAAAACTGACATATTTTATCAAACATACAACATATCCCATGTCATGAACATACATCGGACCTCACAGACATCAACATATACCTCAAGTCCTTGACATACATCAGGCCTCACAGACATCAACATGCATCTCAAGTCATTGACATACATCTGACATCACAGACATCAACATATATCTCAAGTCATTGACATACATTGGACCTAACAGACATCAAAATTCATCTGAAGTCATTGACATACATCAGGCCTCACAGACATCAACATACATCTGACATCACAGACATCAACATATATCTCAAGTCCTTGACATACATTGGACCTAACAGACATCAACATGCATCTCAAGTCCTTGACATACATTGGACCTAACAGACATCAAAATTCATCTGAAGTCATTGACATACATCAGGCCTCACAGACATCAATATACATCTCCAGGAACGGCGTTTTAGGGTGGCAACTGGGGCGACTGCCCCAGGCCCCGCGCTTAGGTAGGCCCCGCGCTTCGGTCCAGAACTTGTCTCGTCCTGGTTAATAGCCTATACATGCAGAACCAAAGAGTGGATGGTAGAACGTATGCTGGAAAAGATTGTAAAGAAACGAAAGAGGCACTCTTGTAATCCTTTTTGAAGGTCAAATTCCGTAGCGATATTTACTAGTACTCTGGCCCCGCGGGGTCATTGCTGGCACTAGGCCCCGCGCTTACCTAACGCCGTCTCTGTACATCTCAAGTCATTGACATACATCGGACCTCACATATATGGGCCAAACATGTAAAAATAGATTCAGGTATGATATATATGTTCTTAAATGTCTAATACACGAACATATAAATTCAATTTTCAATTAGCTTTTTAAAAAAAAACTTTATTCATGTTGACATAGTCGCTATTCGTTTAAGAAGTAAAATCTGTATTATTTTGCTGATGTTATCAAACGTATAACGTTATCTGATTCGTTCAGACATGATTACTTCATTGATAAACTTTAATAGGCATAGTTTGAATGATAGAATAACTTAAACTTACTTTCTGCCCGCTTTACGTGTCAAATCTGTCGCGATTAAAGTTCAAAATATGGCGTAATTTCCGCACAAAACAAAATTGCCGTTTTGATGAGAGAACATTATTAAATAACTTTGTTCACAGACCAGTGTACAACCAATAGACCAGACAATGGAGAGCAAGTTTTACGTGACAGTGTTGTTAGTTGGGCTCCTGATTGGAGATTCCCTGGCCATGGATGTCCACCACATGTCTCAGGAAGATGAAGGTCAGTTGATAGTATCGGTAAACTTAACAACACAAAGTATGAATGGTGTTTACATCAAGCTCTCTTTTATTTAATTTTTAAAATAATATTTCATAGCACAAATCAACCACTGAGAGACAGACCTTGAATCATTACAAGACTCATCGTATAATGAAGCATCCATTAAATTGAAGGTCTTTAAATCTATATCTTTAAGATTTAATAAACAAAATAGAAATAACATAATTATACCATGCGCTTAATGAATCAAACTAAATAAAACTGTATTTATTATCATGAAAATTTTCCGTATAAAATCAACTGAAAATCCTACCTGTCGAAGAAACTCAGCTGTCCCGAGCTTGCGCTTTTCATGGGGCTTCCCGGAAAACCCCCTCAGCTCTCTGGCCTTATAAGGGACGTAAAAGCTGAGAAGCCCCCCCCCCCCCCCCCGGAGTGGTCGCTTCTAGAAAAAGCGGCCACCTGAACGTCCAGGACACTAGATCGAAAACGTCTGCCAATAAGTTGACCTCCCGAGGGAGGGGTGGAATGTTCCCTACTTCGACTCGCTATCACTTCGGCGCCGCTCCGCAAAGCTTACGAGGCTCAATAGTTAGGACCACCGCAATGCGAAGATCATCACTGCCCAACCTAGGGTTTAACACTCATTGGAAGGTCTCCTCAGAGCTGGCGTTCAAAAACGTTTCATAGCGGTACCTTTTTCTAATCCATGCTAGCGCTCCTGGCCCTAAACCGGCTCCGCTCAGTGGCGTTGCTAGTTAATTGAGGGGGACGAAACGGTCTCTTCGGAGTAACCCGTTTATAAAATAAACTAAAATAATCCACAGATTTATTCTATGAAAGTCTCATGAAGGAAACTGATCCTAAAGTTGGCGCCGTGACGTTTGCTTTTGCCAAAATTTTCCAAAACCACATGGTGTTACAGAAATCTCCGCAGAGAGCAAATGTCTACGGGTTCTCTCCAACCATTGGGCAGAAAGTTACACTACAGGTGAGATTTTTGTGTGACACTACAGGTGAAATGTGTATGTGACACTACTGGTAAGAGGTTTTTTTTGTTGCAACATTTCAAGTAAGGGCCATCTGGAAAACATAAATTATTTTTTTTAAATGTATTCTTATTGGTAGTAACATTGCGAATGTATATAATTATAACAAAACAAAATCCTTATTAATTTCAGGTGAAAAATTTAACACAAAGAAAACTTTTAAAACTATAAATTCATTTTAAAAAATCAATGATTTCAACAAAAAAAAAAAAATAATTATAATAATAAAGATTATAAATAACCTTGTTTCTCGAATAAATTTATTTTTCAGCTATCTGCGACTTAAAATTATATGAATACCTTAAGCCCTAATTTTAAAAAAATACCGTAAAGTCTCCTGTAAAATGACATGTTTGTTTTGTTTGTTACACCAGCTTAACACCGTCCCAGCGACACGGGCTTACAGTTATGAGACAGTGGTCCAACAGACGTCTATCGCTGGGGTTGGAATGTGGAACTTTGTGCTGGACCCGTTCTCTGCTGGAGTTGAAGTGAACATCAATGTTGTCTCTGGGGTAGATTCGTTGACCATAAATGACGTCATCTTTGGAGATGTCTGGATCTGTTCTGGGCAGTCCAACATGCAGATGACCATTAACATGGTAGGTCACTGATCTGTTTTGGACAGTCCAACATGCAGATGACCATAAACATGGTAGGTCACTGGATCTGTTTTGGACAGTCCAACATGCAGATGACCATTAACATGGTAGGTCATTGCTGTTCACTACATAAAATGCGATGTGTTTGTCACGGATGACCAATTTGCCCTTGAAACTTTTTGTGAATTGCGCACGGTGGTGTGTTTGATGTTTGCTTTGGTGGTATTTAAAGTTATTGGTTAGTGGTGCAAAAGCGTGCAAGGTGATTGTGCTGTTGCGTAGAAGTTTAGAGAGTTTTGTGTGTTGGTTGTTGTGGCAAAGAAAAAAGCCATTAAAGTTGTTGTTTTTTCTAGCAGTGCCTTTATTTCTGTGTAACGGTAATTGTATGAATCTTGGAGCAAGCAGTCAAGATATAAGTTTTAGGAGGCTTGTGAAAGTGTCACACGTCAATGATTCTCAAACAAGCTGAAATCGACCATGACATACTGGGTAATCCTAAAACAGATCACACACATATTATTATTTCCGCCACCCCCACCCCTGTCCCTGGTCAGGTCTCAATGTATATGACGCCATCATTAATGTTGACATAAATTACAGGGAATCTCAAAGGCTCAAAAATTATGAAACCTTCATGGAAAGTGAATTGAATCCTCACTACTAAATAAGCAGTGGCGTAGCTAGGGGAGGGAGAGGGTTTCAAATTCGAAAGTCTCCCCAAGGCCCCAAATTAAGGGTGGCCCAAATTTTGTTACAGTAAGTATTACGTCATCACCATGTATGTGCCTCCCCCACTCAAAAAATTTTTTTTTTTTAATTTAAAAAAAAAAAAAAAACGAGGTTAAGCCCCACTGCTGGGCTCACGACGCCTTACATGCCAATAGTCAAACATATTTTCATAAGTTACCAGAGAAACCGAGAAAACGACGAGCATTCAATTAAAACATTCATATTCTAATTAAACATTAAAACTAATGATGTAGGGGTAAATATAAGTTAATTTCTCGATAAAGTTTGGGGTTAATGTCTATAGTGATTCATGGCTACCAATTTTGTTGGGGTTAATGTCTATAGTGATTCATGGCTACCAATGTTATTGGGGTTAATGTCTATAGTAATTCATGACTACCAATTTTGTTGGGGTTAATGTCTATAGTAATTCATGGCTACCAATGTTATTGGGGTTAATGTCTATAGTAATTCATGACTACCAAT
>MUZC01001299.1:1642566-1666441 GCA_002072015.1 Radix auricularia
TATAGTGATTCATGACTACCAATGTTATTGGGGTTAATGTCTATAGTAATTCATGACTACCAATTTTGTTGGGGTTAATGTCTATAGTAATTCATGGCTACCAATGTTGTTGGGGTTAATGTATATAGTGATTCATGACTACCAATTTTGTTGGGGTTAATGTCTATAGTGATTCATGGCTACCAATGTTGTTGGGGTTAATGTCTATAGT
Organism: Radix auricularia; assembly: GCA_002072015.1. Taxonomy (NCBI): domain Eukaryota; kingdom Metazoa; phylum Mollusca; class Gastropoda; family Lymnaeidae; genus Radix; species Radix auricularia. The sequence continues at coordinate 1,642,778 of MUZC01001299.1, forward strand.
AATTCATGACTACCAATGTTGTTGGGGTTAATGTCTATAGTGATTCATGACTACCAATGTTGTTGGGGTTAATGTCTATAGTGATTCATGACTACCAATTTTGTTGGGGTTAATGTCTATAGTGATTCATGGCTACCAATGTTGTTGGGGTTAATGTCTATAGTAATTCATGACTACCAATTTTGTTGGGGTTAATGTCTATAGTGATTTATGACTACCAATTTTGTTGGGGTTAATGTCTATAGTGATTCATGGCTACCAATGTTGTTGGGGTTAATGTCTATAGTAATTCATGACTACCAATTTTGTTGGGGTTAATGTCTATAGTGATTCATAACTACCAATTTTGTTGGGGTTAATGTCTATAGTAATTCATGACTACCAATGTTGTTGGGGTTAATGTCTATAGTGATTCATGGCTATCAATGTTGTTGGGGTTAATGTCTTTATTGATTCATGACTACCAATTTTGCAGGTTTCTATTATTTTCTATCCGTTACACAGTTCAACTCACCAATAACCCCCACCCCTCACCCTCACCGTAGCATATACCCCAGTCATCAGCAGGGACCTAAATTTGAAGTAAAACAAAACCAAACGGCTTTATTTGTGGCATGTTGTCATCAGCTCTGTTAGTCTTGGTCCTACCCCTGGACTGTAAGGTTTGGTCCTACCACTGGACTGTAAGGTTTGGTGCTACCACTGGACTGTAAAATTTTGTCCTACCCCTGGACTGTAAAATTTTGTCCTACCACTGGACTGTAAAATTTTGTCCTACCACTGGACTGCAAAATTTTGTCCTACCACTGGACTGTAAGGCTTGGTCCTACCACTGGGCTGTATGGCTTGGTCCTACCACTGGACTGTAAATTTTGTCCTACCACTGGACTGTAAGGCTTGGTGCTACCACTGGACTGAAAACTTTTTTTATAAAACTTGCACGTGTCATTGTTTCATTTGATGTCATGTTAATTCTCTCCCCCCCCTCCAACCCACCAGATTGACGGAGGTGACCAGGAAAAGGCCGACGCCCAGAATTACCCCAACATTCGTCTTGTGACCATAAACTGGGATGAGGCCACAACACCACAGTTGGACGTCATCAAACTAGCCCAGGACTGGACACGGCCCAGCAGTGGTATCTGACCCTTGACCTTTCATAGAAACGGCATTTGTTTACACTTTTATAAATAATTTTAAATCTATTATTATTATAAAATCTCGTGACCCCACAAATGGATTTCTTCAACTTAAAAGTTGATGTCATTATAAGGCGTCTGAGAAATACTGTTCTGCTCAAAATTCTTTATTTGATTGTGCCACACATTTTAACAAAATCATAAATCCTCCAATGTTTGACAGACGCCATCGGTAAATATGACTGGACCTACTTTTCTGCCGTCTGCTGGTTGTTTGGAAAAGAGATCCATAAAGCGACCAATTCTCCCATCGGATTGATCTCCAGTGTTTGGGGCGGCACGCCCATCAAGGCGTGGTCGTCTCCTGAAGCACTGGCTCAATGCGGAGTAACACAATCTATGGACAACTATGACAAGTAGGTCATTCACAACTATAGAATTGTTCAATTATATGTATAAAGTAATTTAAATTAAACACAACAAAATGTATACAGTATACACAAAGAATTTATAATCTTTATGAGAAATACATAGGTCTATACTTCATCAATATAATTATTAGTATTAGTACGTTTTAAAGTATTTTTAAAAATGTATATACAAAATGAGAGAACCTCTTGGATCTACGTTGACGGTTTGATTGAAACAGATTAGAAAACCCATCGGACAACTCGGTCTTATGGAACTCCATGATTTACCCACTGCTACGTACAACAATCTATGGAGTTATCTGGTATCAAGGTAAGAAAGTAAAAGTCATGCTAGTAATTGAAAGAATATTTAAGGCTCAATCAACTTTCCGATTGTGGAAAAAAAAAATTCACTGTCTCAAATTAGATAAAATTGCTAGCTGTAAAGTATTTGATAATACGCCGCATACTTGCTCAGAGATAGTGCAAAGAAAGAAGTGATAGAACGGAAACAAAATTACAGCAAGAAGAAATCAAAACTAAGCGAGTGAACATCCAGTGGGGCAAGGGGGAAAACCGACGACATGTTATTGGTTTCAAGACATGCGCACTACCGTTAGATACTTACCCCCCCCCCCCACCCCCTTGCATCACCCTAGCTTACCAACCATAAACTGATTTGCCGACCCTAGCGAGGGTCTATCGTCATGCTTATTTGCCCTTGAATTGTGTTGGCTCTGGTGAATTATAAAAATACAGTCAGTCTGAATTCTCAAAGTCGAACTCAAAGGGACCGGGAAAAAATTCGACATAGGGAGTTTTCGGGTTAGGAAAAATCTCCTTTAAGTGCAGATTAATCAAGGAGAATAATGATATGGGGGTGGGGAAAGAGAGGCGGTGTCTGCTGTTTCACATGAAAGGAAGGCCATTTGGTTTGACATACCAACACAAGCCCGTGAGAAGAGACACCTTACCTCCCCTTCACCAGCATATTCCACCCACAGTGGGATGGGGGAAGTAACATTTTTCTTTTTAAAAATAGTCAAATCAGGCCTTGTAAAATTCGACTTGGGAGTTTGGAAGCCAAAAATCTTCAAGTTAAGGAGATCTAAAATACATTAGTCTTATGGAACTTGGCTGGGACCTAACAATTAATTCGATATAGGGAGGTTTTTGACTTAAGGAAGTTCGACTTAGTATATAATTATATACTTGATTAAAATACTTTAAAAACTTTCTATTCCTGATTTATAGCGACCAATAATAGCGTAGCACACAAACGTGACACAAGTCACCTATAGGGATACATTAAATGCTAATCAATGTCTATTTTTGAATATAATATAATTTATGTCGTAACGAAGAACTATTTAACAAAGAACCTTCGCTCATTTTCTTAAATAAATATTTTGCCACTGCTATCGAGGACATGAATACATCTATTTCGTTATAAAATCTGTGAAAAGTTGGAGGGTGTCGCTTTGAACTGAACATGGTCACATTATTTTCCACTTTTAGAACCACTGATCAACACATTAACTCAACTAAAGAGCGTTATTAGATAATATATCTTCTTGTTTTCAGGAGAGTCAGATTCTGGCGATGGTCTCAGAGACAAATACAACTGTACATTCCCTACCATGATCAGGGACTGGAGGCTCAACTTCAACAAACTTTCCAACGGTCAGACAAGTGCTTCATTTCCTTTTGGCTTTGTTCAGGTGAACTTATTCATTCTAGAGAAACAATTTAAAATAGATCATAGAGACCCATCTTTGAAGCGACATAAATCAAACCAATCTTAGTAATCAGATAAAAACATTCAGGCAGAGAATAACTAGACTATGACATTCAGACTATGACATGCAGACCATGCCATCAAGACTATGACATCAAGACTATGACATCCAGACCATGACATTCAGACTATGACATCCAGACTATGACATTAAGACTATTACATCCAGACTATGACATCCAGACTATGACATTAAGACTATGACATCCAGACTCTGACGTTAAGACTATGACATCCAGATTACGACATCTATGACCTACAGACTACAGAGTTCTAGACCACGACCATGACATCCAGACTATGACATCCAGACTATGACATCCAGACTATGACATCCAGACTAAGACATCCAGACTATGACATCCAGACTAAGACATCCAGACTATGGCATCTAGACTATGACATCTATGACCTCCAGACTACAGAGTTCTAGACCACGACCATGCCATCCAGACTATGACATCCAGACTATGACATCCAGACTATAACATCCAGACTATGACATCCAGACTATGACATCCAGACTATGACATCCAGACTATGACATCCAGACTATGACATCCAGACTAAGACATCCAGACTATGGGATCTAGACTATGACATCTATGACCTCCAGACTACAGAGTTCTAGACCACGACCATGCCATCCAGACTATGATATCCTGACTACGACTTGTCTGAAACTTTTCTCACGTCTAAAACTGACTCTGTCTCTAATTGTATCTTTTATATTAAAGACGCTCATTCTCTACATAAGATTATTTTACCATCATGTTGTTAGCCAGACAATTATTTGTAAGGCAATCTCTCATTTTCCCCAGCTGGCTCCCTACACCAAAAGTCCCTTGTATTCAGTCGGCTTTTCAGACATCAGGTGGCACCAGACAGCGGACAGAGGTTATGCCCCTAACCCTGAGATGACCAATGTCTTCATGGCGGTAGCAGTCGACTTGCCAGATTTTAATTCCCCGTATGACCCGTGAGTTCCATTTAGTTTTTGAAGGTAGTTTTAAAAAATCGGTAATCTCTAAGTATTTTTTACAGTCTCATGGAATAGTTGAAGTTACTAAAGAAAAATTCGACTTACAACGGGAAAAGTCTAAGAGTACTTGAGTGCCCTTCAAAAATTTATTTTTAAAAATGAAATCGGTATAGTCTATTTAAATTTTTAAAAACTTTAATAAACAAATTCATGCTTATAAAGACTTTGTAAAAATATATTTTCTCTTCATTGACAACGAGCAAACATTTTGAGAAACTCAAATGTTTACTTTTCTACCAACTTCACATATTATTATTGTATGACTAACTCAAGGAAAGTTTTAACGAGTAATTTAGTAAACAACATTTTACATTTTAAAATATTATAAATTACGCAGAAAAACTAAGTAACAAATAATATTTATTTTCAAATCTAAAAATGTTGTTTCATCCGTGATTAGTCCAAATACAGTCGGAACTCACTAAGTCGAACTTCTCTTTGTCGAAAACCTCTGTACATCGAAATATGTGTTAGGTCCCGGCTAAATTCTGTGCCCGTTACGCCATTTTACCTAATTCGATTTTTTCCGGTCTCTTTGAGTTCTACCTAGCGAGGTCCGTTGTAACATACCTATGTTATGTTTTTAGTTAGCGAGGTCCGACTGTAACATGGCTCTATTACTATTATGTATCCTCTCATTATTCGGCTTTCATTACTTATGTTTTCAAAAAATAAAACCCACATCTCCACCAGAATCCACCCACGTTACAAGAAGGACATCGGTTCGAGGCTAGCACTGAGTGGACTTGCTGTAGCCTACCACCAGGCTGGGATATTTCAGGGGCCACTACCCACAGGGTCACATATTACGTCAGCTGGTATAGTGTTGGATTATGGGAACGCCTGGACTCTGGAAATTCGAGTTACTGGTGGTTTCGAGGTAAGTGGTTTGAAACAATCAAGTCATTGAGCTTAAAAAGATTTTAATTGACGCCAACATAAAACTGCATTAAGATATGCAAGGAATCATTATAAGAATATAGCCAGAATATTTTTAAAGAGTACTTTTGATTTCATTGCAAAGATTTACATAAATATTCACACTTCCAATGTTTTTCTTTTTAAAAACTATTTAATTAATAGGCATGTCGATTATTGTTTCGTTAAATTTTATTTAATGTTTTAACCAATCAGACCCAGAGAACAGCTTTTAATTTAACAACGAAACCGTATGTTACTTATCGAATCCCCACCTTGTTGCCAAATCACTTCTATTAATTTCCAAGGTTCAATGTTCGTCGCCATGGGGATGGGTAGCCGCCCCAATAATCTCAAACACATCGACAACTGTGACCTTGAAACAAGACGTCTGCAGCGCTGGTCAGAAGATTTCAGGTCTGCGCTATCTCTGGAACCAGTCGCCGTGTGAATTTAAGAAATGCGCTGTGTATGAGACGTCCAAAAGTCTGCCAGGTCCACCCTTTATATCATATGCGGACTTTGATCAGTTCGGAAACCTGTACTTCCCATTTGATGGACCAAGGCATCCTTGAAAACAATATAAACCTATTTCTTTTGATTGTTTTACTTAATAGTTTTGTCTTTAATAGAGCAAATAAAAGTAAATGTAATTCACCTTTAGTTCATATGCCAACTTACTTCAATGATTTTTTTCGTATACTTGACACGTTTCGTAATTCTGATATTTGTTTCTTTAATTGTTAGATGTTTCTCTCTTATTACTACAGCTTGATAAACTAACACTAAGTCAAAAAAGAGCTGCCAGAAGCATTACTGGAGAATATTCAAAACTGACAAGAGTAACACAATTAGTTAAATCATTAAACCTTGAAACACTGGAGGATAGAAGATCCAAGAGTAAATTAGTAATTATACATGAAGCGATTAATTCTAGTTTAGAAATATAACACAAAGATAACTTAACACAACTCTCAGATAGACATAAAGATAAAAACACCTTTCTTATTCTGTATGAAAGAAAAACACATACATGTTTTCTTTCTTCCCGTCCGGTATTTGGGCGCGATTGGGTTGCCTGATGAAACCAGGAAAGCCAACACTTTAACATCATTTAAAACTCTAATTAGAATACAAGACTAAACACAAACCATAGATAAACGTAGGACGCAATAATAATCTTCCGTAAAGAAGGATCGTCTGTAACATATAAGATAAGATAAAAATAAAACAGCTTAGATCAATGAATTAACATCCATTTCAATACTACAAGACCAATAAATGTGTCTGGAAGAGAATAAACTCTATCGCGGGTCGTTAAGCGACTATTATAGCAACAATTAGGACGCGTTAGATGGAAGCGTTCGGTCACTTACTGAGACACGAGACCCTTCAAGGTATAGTAAGGGGGGGGGGGCGTTGAAAAGGTCGACAACGGAAAAGTTGGTTTGACAGCAAGAATGGACGGGGCTGAAATTGAAGGAGCTACTGGCCGCCGCTTAAAATAGGTAACTGTGGAGATTGTTATCTGTTGATGTGTCCATGCGCCCCCCCCCCTCCAACGACCACAACTTTCAAGGGACTGATGATGATGATGATAAAATACTAGACGTGAGGAAATGCTGGGAAATGTTACAAGTTGTATATTCACTTGAAGGTTCAATGTTCGTCTACAATGTAAACCTCAAGATTTTCTTTGGGTTTTTTTTGTTGTTTTTTTTAAATATTGACGTAACATTGGATGTGTTTTCAGGTAGCATGTAGAGGTGATAAAATGTCTTCTAGCCGGGAGTGAGACACAATTTAAATACAGTATAACTACAGGTACTTACACTTTTAGTTATTTGAGCACCAGTTGCATCTTTAAGACTGTCTTCATCAACTGAAACGTTAGACCACACAGCTGTCGTCCACGCGATAAGCCGTACAGTTTATAATAACTAAATTATTGAGTGATATTTGTTTAATTATTTTTAATGAGGGAAATCATGAAATTTTCACCATCAAGAAGTTGTTAAGTTACAAAGAAAAGAAAATCACATATTTTCTCACAACGCTTGAAATAGATTTCGGCATCATATTGATTGTAAACATTCATGGAATAAAAATGTTTGTCAATTTACAAACCACAACTGTTTTTCGCAATCTCAACATCAAACATAGATTCGTACCTCTAGCCCCAGATAGATTCGTACCTCGAGCTTCAGATAGATTCGTACCTCGAGCCTCAGATAGATTCGTACCTAGAGCCTCAGAAAGATTCGTACCTCGAGCCTCAGATAGATTCGTACCTCGAGCCTAAGTGACTTTATTTGAATATTATTTGTACTGAACCCTGGCATTATTTGTATCAGATTTTGTAACAGTCTTGTTAGAATCAGTAGACAAGTGCCATATCAGTAGACAAGTGCCATATCAGTAGACAAGTGCCATATCAGTAGACAAGTGCCATATCAGTAGACAAGTGCAATATTAGTAGACAAATATCACATCAGTAGACAAGGACCATCTCAGTAGACAAATATCATATCAGTAGACAAGTGCCATATCAGTAGATAAGCGCCATATCAGTAGACAAGTGCCGTATCAGTAGACAAGTGCCGTATCAGTAGACAAGGGCCATATCAGTAGACAAATATCACATCAGTAGACAGGGCCATATCAGTAGACAATCGTCATATCAGTAGACAAGCGCCATATCAGTAGACAAGTGCCATATCAGTAGACAAGGGTCATATCAGTAGACAAATATCATATCAGTAGACAAATATTACATCAGTAGACAAGGGCCATATCAGTAGACAAGGGCCATATCAGTAGACAAGTGCCATATCAGTAGATAAGCGCCATATCAGTAGACAAGTGCCGTATCAGTAGACAAGGGCCATATCAGTAGACAAATATCATATAAGTAGATAAGGGCCATCTCAGTAGACAAATATCATATCAGTAGACAAATATCATATCAGTAGACAAATATCATAAGAGTAGACAAGTGCCATATTAGTAGACATATACCACATCAGTAGACAAGTGGCATATCAGTAGACAAATATCATATCAGTAGACAAATATCATATCAGTAGACAAATATCATATCATTAGACAAGTGCCATATCAGTAGACGAATACCACATCAGTAGACAATTGCCATATCAGTAGACAAATATCATATCAGTAGACAAATATCATATCAGTAGACAATTGCGATAGCAGTAGACAATTGCCATAGCAGTAGACAAACACCATAAAAGTAGACATATATCATATCAGTAGACACATATCATATCAGTAGACAAATATCACATCAGTAGACAAGTGCAATATTAGTAGATAAATATCACATCAGTAGACAAGGGCCATATCAGTAGACAAGGGCCATATCAGTAGACAAGGGCCATATCAGTAGACAAGTGCCATATCAGTAGATAAGCGCCATATCAGTAGACAAGTGCCGTATCAGTAGACAAGGGCCATATCAGTAGACAAATATCATATAAGTAGATAAGGGTCATCTCAGTAGACAAATATCATATCAGTAGACAAATATCATATCAGTAAACAAATATCATATCAGTAGACAAATATCATATCAGTAGACAAATATCATATCAGTAGACAAGTGATATAACAGTAGAAAAATACCAAATCAGTAGAGAAGTGTGATATCAGTAGACAAATATAATATCAGTAGACACATATCATATAAGTAGACAAATATCATAAGAGTAGACAAGTGCCATATTAGTAGACATATACCACATCAGTAGACAAGTGGCATATCAGTAGACAAATATCATACCAATAGACATATATTATATCAGTAGACAAATATCATATCAGTAGACAAGTGCCATATCAGTAGACGAATACCACATCAGTAGACAATTGCCATATCAGTAGACAAATATCATATCAGTAGACAAATATCATATCAGTAGACAATTGCGATAGCAGTAGACAATTGCCATAGCAGTAGACAAACATCATAACAGTAGACAAATATCATATCAGTAGACAAATATCATATCAGTAGACAAATATCATATCAGTAGACAATTGCCATATCAGTAGACAAATATCATATAAGTAGATAAATATCATATCAGTAGACAATTACCATATCAGTAGACAAATATCATATTGTCAAGGTATGAGAATCACTGTCAATGAGTTGTTCCGAGTTGTTGTGAGTTATTGTGAGTTGTAGTGACAATGTTATGAACTCTGTTCAGTTGACGGACTTTTGAATGTCAGGCAATGACTTGAGAGTTTGCGCAAGGACTATAAATAGTCACTGTTGCGTCTGGGTTCTGGATACAATCTTAATAAGACAGACTCTTATCAAAGATCATAAGTTCTTTATTGAGATATAAATTCGTCACTATCTGCATTCCACTGCAGTCCATACAGCCATCGAGACATCACAGCATAGGCATACAGGCTCACAGCCTCCACCGTGTTCGAGCAACCTCGATAACACAATCTGTCAACAACACAGCCCTGGCCGAACGTCCTCACTCTGACGTTACTAGTCTCTCCTATCTTTTCTCCACTCGTCTCTCACACACTACACAGACCCACACTATTTATAGTCCTTGCGCGCACTCTCAAGTCATTCACTACACAGACCCACACTATTTATAGTCCTTGCGCGCACTCTCAAGTCATTGCCTGACATTAAAAAGTCCGTCAACTGAACAGAGTTCATAACATTGTCACTACAACTCACAATAACTCACAACAACTCGGAACAACTCATTGACAGTGATTCTCATACCTTGACACATATCAGTAGACAAATATCATATCAGTAGTCAAGTGCCACATCAGTAGACAAGTGCTGCTAATGGAATTTACACATTGATCATTTTTAACGTCATTAAATTTACACCCAATTACGTAAACTCAAAACAATTGCACCAGCAACAACAACAGCATGGAAAAAAACACACAAAAACCACTCAAGAAAACAACAACAATAAAGGAAAAGACTGTGGTCGCTACAATTGATGGCAAATATTTCGTACCGATCCTTCGTTATTTGAAAGGTTGGATGTCTTGTTCATTTATTGATTGTATTGTGTAACCTACAACAAAAATAAACTTCGAGATCTTTCGGCTTTCCTCGGGGTTTTGGCCTGCTGTGATAAACTCTTATGTTTCTATAACCTTAACCAAGTTTCTCTTTTATTACATCGATCAGTTTCAAATAAATAATAACCACCTTTGAATTGTCTACCCTGCTTACCCTCAACGTTATCTGTATGGACCACGACATCAGATAGGTTATCTCTCTTGTTAGCGAGCTTACATCTAGAATATTTCAATCTGAGCCAGTCTTAAATCAGGACCGTTCTTTACCTTCAGTGCTGAACATTGATCTTTCCATCAACAACCTTAGGAAGATGAAGCTACACGTGCTACTCGCTACCCTTCTACTGGTTGCTCTGGTTGGCAAAACGTGGTCCGTGGATGTCCATCGAATGACGTCAGACGATGAAAGTAAGCTCCATTAAACCGTTTGTATCATTTACAAAAAATCCTTTAAAATGGTTTAGATCTGTATTTTAAAACACCGTAGTTTAAAATTAAGCAAAAAGGAATTTTTCTTAACAGATTATTTTAGATAATTATTCTAAATTCGATTTTTGTATCTTAGAATAATTTTAGTTTATTAACTATTATAGTTTTGATTATTTTATTTGAAAGGAGAAGACAGAAAGAAACGAAATCAGTTTTAATATCTCTTAAACAGAGTTGATGTATGAGCAAGATGTTCACAGGAAAGTTGGTGCCGTGACGTTTGCATTCGCCAAACATTTCCAAAACCACATGGTGTTACAGAAATCTCCACAGAGAGCAAATGTCTATGGGTTCTCTCCAACCATTGGACAGAAGGTTACACTACAGGTGAAATGTTTGACACTACATGTGAGATGTGTGTGTGTTACACTACAGGTGAGATGTGTGTGTTACACTACAGGTGAGATGTGTGTGTGTTACACTACAAGTGAGATGTGTGTGTGTTACACTACAAGTGAGATGTGTGTGTTACACTACAGTTGAGATGTGTGTGTTACACTACAGGTGAGATGTGTGTGTTACACTACAGGTGAGATGTGTGTGTGACACTACAGGTGAGATGTGTGTGACACTACAGGTGAGATGTGTGTGTGTTGTTCATTTTTTAAAATAAACGTGTATTTTCCCTATTTCATGACATATATATATAGGTTTATTTATATCTTTCTTTTAATGTACAGCCACACGCGTTATGTGTTTACCCCTAATGGTTTATAACTGTTATTTTATCTGGCCAGGAGCTGGAATTACATACACAATTAAATATTATAATTAAATGTATTACTTGTTGTCATTGGAAGGTTTAAGTTCCCCCTGCACCGTTTCTTGCTCTGTAGAACACCCGAATAGTTAGCCATTTTTTACTATTTGGCGATTGTCACATTTAGATTACAGATATACTTGCCATTTGTATTGAGATGTTTTAGTACAGAGTTGATAATAATACGGATAAGTCAATAGTACACAACATTACGATTTCCGATATGTCACCAGTAAAACAAAAGTTTCAAATTTTGCAATGATTTGATACATTTAGTTTTCATTCTATAGACATGTAATAATGCTACTGATCCTCAGCCACATGCTTAATATCAGCGAGGAAGTAAATATATTCTTTAGTATGTTACCAACAGTGTAACTAATGAAAGGAAAACTGAATTAAGTAAATATTTAAGCTTGTTCAGTCTCTAAATAGTCTCTATAAATGGTCATATTTATAATATTACCTTTTTAAAAATATCTGACTATTACAACACAACAGCTTATCACAGTGCCGGCCACTCACACTAACAACTTACAGCACAACAGCTTGTCACAGTGCCAGCAACTCACACTAACAACTTACAACACAACAGCTTGTCACAGTGCCAGCCACTCACACTAACAACTTACAACACTACAGCTTGTCACAGTGCCAGCCACTCACACTAACAACTTACAACACTACAGCTTGTCACAGTGCCAGCCACTCTCACTAACAACTTACAACACTACAGCTTGTCACAGTGCCAGCCACTCACACTAACAACTTACAACACTACAGCTTGTCACAGTGCGAGCCACTCACACTAACAACTTGCAACACAACAGCTTGTCAAAGTGCCAGCCACTCACACTAACAACTTACAACACAACAGCTTGTCACAGTGCCAGCCACTCACAACTACAACTACGAGACGACAGTACGCCAAGGTCCGGCCTCAGGGGTCGGGGTCTGGAACTTTGTCCTTGACCCCTTTGCAGCTAGTACCCACGTGAACATCACGGTCACGTCTGGAGGGGTCTCTCACACGATATCTGATGTTCTGTTTGGAGATGTTTGGATTTGTTCTGGTCAGTCATACAAGTGAGTTAATAAATGTTTATTTCTTAAATATTGTGCTTCTTTCTTGATGTTAAAACTTAGAATTCACGCCCAGAAATATACTCCATTGGGGCCTTCCATTAGGTACGTCACGCTATTTTTGACCATTCTTAACTCCCCCCTCCGCCCTGTCATACACTGTCACAAATCTCGGACCCCCCAGCCCCCAAAGTACGTCACACTTTCGTACACAAGTATATTTTTTATTAACAAAATAAATTAAACGTTAACCTACAACACCGTGACGTCACACATGGCCGGACTTCCCCTCACTCTGTCACAAACTGTCACACTTGCTTACACCCCCTTCCCCCCTCTGGAGCGTACGGCCCCATTTGAAAACTACAAGCATATTTTTGTTTACATTTATAGTGTATACAAATACGATCTGAAAGCCCGGCTAAGGCTTAAAAAGTTGATTATTTCTTTCCAGATTGATGGAGCCGCAGAGGAAATAGCCAACGCCAAAAACTACCCCAACATCCGGCTGATGACCGTTAACATGGGCCAGGCGACCACACCACAGTATGACGTCATCAAAATAGAGCAGGCCTGGACCAAACCAGACAACGGTAAACACATTTTATAGTTTCAAAACAAACAGAAAAAGGTTTGTCCCAATGTTTGGAAACAAACAGAAAAAGGTTTGTCCCGATGTTTGGAAACAAACAGAAAAAGGTTTGTCCCAATGTTTGGAAGCAGAGATATAATAAAATGATGTCCCGTGTTTGTTGCAGTTGCCGTCGGTCACACCGCCTGGACCTACTTCTCTGCCGTCTGCTGGTTGTTTGGTAAGAACATTCACATTGCCAGGAAGTATCCCATCGGTCTGGTGGCCACGGACTGGGGAGGTACTCCGGTCAGAGCCTGGTCATCGCCTCAAGCCAACGCCCACTGCGGTGTCTACGATGATCTGGACGTGGTCCAGCCGACTTCATACGACCAGTGAGTTACAGGACTTGGGACAATTTGTAGGTCAAACTTTCGACAAGTTAGTTACAGGACTTGGGACATTATGTGGGTCAAACTTACGACCAGTGAGTTACAGGACTTGGGACAATTTGTTGGTCAAACTTTCGACAAGTTAGTTACAGGACTTGGGACAATTTGTTGGTCAAACTTATGACCAGTGAGTTACAGGAATCGGGACATTATGTGGGTCAAAAACTTAGTGTTGTTAAAAACATGGACGAGTGTCAGGTAACGTTGTCCGAGGCTCTCACACCAACAACTGGCGTACAGTAATTGAACTCAAGTCCTTTTGTTACAGCAATCTTTATTTACACGAGTCTCCACATGTCACCTATGTACAACTGTCTCAAGCGCTACCATATCTCTTTGTATCTTAGTTACAACATAGGCCCCGCCGTACAGTCCGGCAACCCTAAAAACTCGGGTATCCCTGTGTTCGCTGTCACCCGGCGACTTGTCTCTCTCATCGAGACACCCCCGAGTTATCTACCCGTGGGCCCGGACTCCTGGACTGACCTTACACGGACCCTGATCCCCGCCCCCATATGACTCTCGCTCACCAAACATCAACAACGTGAGCCTGTGACCAGGCAGAACACAATCTTAACAAACAGTGATTCTCATAACCCTGACAACGAGCCACCAACATCATAAAAAAGCTAATTAAAACATAAACAAAGTACTTACAAGTTAACACTCGAACTACAAGTTAAACAGACAATTTTAAAGTACAACAAAGGACTCAAATTTGGACACTGGCCATTAAGCGGGTTGTAAGATAAGCATACAAAGAAACATACAAACTAAGCACACAAAATAGGGATTCATAATAAGCATACATAAAAAGCATACATATTAAGCATACATAACAAGCATACATATTAAGCATACAAAAACGTCCATCTCAACAGGTACGTAGACCAATTGGCACCAACAGACAGACACCGTCTCCAGGGTCCGGCCAATAACTCAGTCCTGTGGAACTCTATGATTCATCCCTTGCTAGGCATGACCATCTACGGGGTGATATGGTACCAAGGTAAGGGCAGTATGGTACCAAGGTAATGACAAATATGATACCAAGGTAAGGAACATATGGTACAAAGGTGAGGACATTGTGGTACCAAGGTAATGACAAATATGGTACCAAGGTAATGACAAATATGGTACCAAGGTAATGACAAATATGGTACCAAGGTAAGGACAATATGGTACCATGGTAAGGACAACAGGGTACAAAGGTAAGGACGATATGGTACCAAGGTAAGGACAATATGGTACCAAGGTAAGGACAATGTTGTACCAAGGTAAGGACATTATGGTACCAAGGTAAGGACAATAGGGTACCAAGGTAGGACAATAATGTATCAATGTAAGATCAATCTGATTAGACGGCACTAATGAACACCAGGGAAATATTGTACTACAGTCGTCTTGCTGAAATCTTTCGTCTGTTGGAGAAATTAATTGTCTTCTAGATCTGATTAAACTGACTCAAAGCATGGGTTAATTGGTGCTAGATGGAGCAGAGGATACTTAGTTATAAATGTGTAGCAAGAAACAACGATGGGCAGTTAAGGCCAAAATTTAAAATGAAAATTTAAAACTACGGTTATTATCACAGGTGAGAATGATGCAGGTGGCGCCACCAGAGACAAATACAACTGTAGCTTCCCAACCATGATTACTGACTGGAGACTGAACTTCAACAAGGCGTCCAATGGTCAGACAAGTTTATCATTTCCGTTTGGTTTTGTGCAGGTAAATACATCAATCATTTAGACCAACTGTACAGATAACTGACGCCATCATTTAGACCAACTATACAGGTAACTGACTTCATCATTTTGACCAACTATACAGGTAACTTACTATCTCAATCATTTAGACCAACTTTATAGGTATCCACCTCAAACATTTAGACCAACTACATAGGTAACTAACTACCTCAATCATTTAGACCAACTTTATAGGTATCCACCTCAATCATTTAGACCAACTACATAGGTAACTAACTACCTCAGTCATTTAGACCAACTTTATAGGTATCCACCTCAATCATTTAGACCAACTACATAGGTAACTAACTACCTCAAGCATTTAGACCAACTTTATAGGTATCCACCTCAATCATTTAGACCAACAACATAGGTAACTAACTACCTCAGTCATTGAGACCAACTACATAGGTAACTAACTACCTCAATCATTTAGACCAACTACATAGGTAACTAACTACCTCAATCATTTAGACCAACTACATAGGTATCCACCTCAATCATTTAGACCAACTACATAGGTAACTAACTACCTCAATCATTTAGACCAACTACATAGGTAACTAACTACCTCAATCATTTAGACCAACTACATAGGTAACTAGCTACCTCAATCATTTAGACCAACTACATAGGTAACTAACTACCTCAATCATTTAGACCAACTACATAGGTAACTAACTACCTCAATCATTTAGACCAACTTTATAGGTATCCACCTCAATCATTTAGACCAACTGTTCAAGTAACTGACGCCATCATTTAGACCAACAGTAGACAAGTCTCTGTTATATAATATAAAAATAAACAACTCTAGGCGAAAATTAATTATTACAAACAATTTTCTAGTTTCTTGCCAAAATGTGATAGATAACTTTTAAAATAATCTTCGTAAACTGTCAAACAATAAAATACTTATATTTATCACATTTATTCTATTTGATCCTTCAAATTACAAGTGTCAAAGAACATATCTAAGTGAAGATAAATAAAAATACAAAACATATATTGTAACTTTTAAAAATTATACTCTAGATCTCCAGATGTTATTATAGTATTTTATAAAACATGCTTATAAATTATTTTCCACATTACTTCTAAGCCTCTCGAAACATATTTTAGACAGAGAAATTGGATCATCGCGTTGAAACTAGAAAACAGTCATTTTTAAAGTGTTTCATTTTTAAAGTGTTTCATTTTTAAAGAGTTTCATTTTTAAAGTGTTTCATTTTTAAAGTGTTTCATTTTTAAAGTGTTTCATTTTTAAAGTGTTTCATTTTTAAAGTGTTTCATGTTTAAAGTGTTTCATGTTTAAACATCCGAAATCTCTCCCCAAAATAAGCTGGCCCCCAACCACCCAAGCCCAGGTGGGACAGTTGGGTTCACAGACATCAGGTGGCACCAGACAGCAGACAGGGGGGACGTGCCAAACCCAGACATGGTCAACGTCTTCATGGCTGTGGCCATCGATCTCCCAGACTTCAACTCAACGTATGGCTCGTAGGTTCAATTCTTCTCTTGTCCTTTATTACAACTGTTGGCAACTTGGGCAAACTAAGGGGCCGTCCATCATTACTAATGTTGGCAACTTGGGCATACTAAAGGTCCGTCCATCATTAAAACTGTTGGCAACTTGGGCAAGCTAAGGGTCCGTCCTTTATAACAACTGTTGGCAACTTGGGCAAACTAAGGGTCCGTCCTTTATAACAACTGTTGGCAACTTGGGCAAGCTAATGGGCAGTACATCATTACAGCTGTTGGCAACTTGGGCAAACTAAGGTGCCGTCCATAAATTACGTCACGCTATTTAAACAAGATTTAAATCTCAATAATGTTATTTTCGGATCGACTTAGATGAGCAAAAACTCAATGTTTAAAAAAAAATTAAAATTAAATTTTTTAATCGTGTATAAACATTTTTTTAAAAATTGTACTAGAAACACCTTTTAAAAGAACGTTTGTGTTTGACTTATTCTCCATGATCTTATAACAGAATCCATCCTCGCTACAAGAAGGACATCGGCTCAAGGTTGGCCATCAGTGGTCTAGCAGTAGCCTACCATCAGGCTGGAATATTTCAAGGACCGCTCCCTACAGGTTCTCACAAGACGACAGCAGGGTTGGTGGTAGATTACGGGAGTACATGGAGGCTGGACGTTCGGACACCTGATGGCTTTGAGGTATTGGGATGTTACATTCATAGCTTAAATAATACATGTTTTAAATAGATGCCACTGGTAGGTTACGGCAGTACATGGGCCCTGGACGTTCGGACTCCTTATGGGTTTGAGGTATTGGGATATTACACAGATATTACATTCATAGCTTAAATAATACATGTTTTAAATAGATGCCACTGGTAGGTTACGGCCTTACAATGGAGGCCGGACGTTCGGACATCTGATGGCCTTGAGGTATTGGGATTGTCACGGATGACCAATTTGCCCTTGTAACTTTTTCTGAGTTGCGCACGGTGGTGTGTTTGATGTTTGCTTTTGTGGTATTTAAAGTTATTGGTTAGTGGTGCGAAAGCGTGCAAGGTGACTGTGCTGTTGACGTCATTAGTATATGCGTAGAAGTTTGGAGAGTTTTGTGTGTATTGGTGGTTGTTGCAAGGAGAAACGCCATTAAAGTTGTTGTTTTTCTAGCAGTACCTTTATTTCTTGTGTAACGGTAATTGTATGAATCTTGGAGCAAGCAGTCAAGATATAAGTATTAGGACGCTTGTGACAGGGATGTCACACAGATATATTTAATAGATAGAAGGAGACTGGCTTAAAATACATTGATACCAGTCTTACATCTCACACTATAATTATCTGTCCTGTCATCTGTAAGGGCTTGTCCTGGTACTGGTAGTGATATAGAAATAGATTACATTATATGACATTGAGCTGAAATAGATTATATTATATGAAATTGAGCTGAAAAAAAAACAGAGGGGTAGTTTAACATCTGCCAGGGAAACATTTTAAATACTATATTTTATCTTTAATAAGAATCTTAATAAGTGTCAACCCAACCCACATTTTTTGGCACTCCCTACCAATGGTATCCCACGCCCCTACCAATAGTATTCCACGCCCCTACCAATGGTATTTCACGTCTCTGAACTAAGTTAATACTGTAAAAACCAATTTTGAAACCTCTGATCTTTTAACATCGATTTTTTATATCTTGGTAAAATAAAATCTTGGAGATTGGCATAGATCATCATTTTAGTTCAAGTATCTGGAATATTAATTTGTTAATTGACAGAAGTTTTTGTAAGTAGGACCCAGTTGTTACCGAGAGATTTATATACTTTTAAATATCAGCTCTGTATAAATTTTCTAGTATTTCTCCTCAGCTTGAGTGTGGCTCACCAACCCGATGGGTCCACACCCCAATCATTGCTCACACGACAACCACTGTGACCTTGAAGTATGACGTCTGTCACACGGGTGAAAAGGTCATGGGACTTCGTTATGCCTGGAGCGAGTCGCCGTGTGCCTTACACAAGTGCGCCATCTACGAAACGTCCAAAAGTCTGCCTGGTCCACCGTTCGTGTCTTATGCAGACTTTGATCAGTTCGGGAATCCTTATTTTATTTTCGGTAGACCCCAGCGTGTATGAAATGAGAAAATAAACGTTTTCAAAATCCTCAATACTAAAGAATTTTTTTGTTACCTGATTTTGTTTTCACGAATGAGTTTTAAATAAAGCATATCATTAGATTTTTTTGGTGGTTTATTCAAAGAAAAAGTTACAAATCTTTCTCATAGAGTTCAATATTTCCGTTATATAAAAACTGCGCAGTAAAATTGTAGTTGTGAATAAATGGAACATGTTTGTTCAACGAGTTTTATTGTTTTCACAGTTGAAAACTTTCAAAGATATATTTTCTATATCAAAAAGACAAAAACCTAAACACACAACAAAAAATCGCACTGTAGTCATCTGTATATAAATTGATAGTTAAGAATTTGTTTTCTAGACAGTATAGAAAGTGAAAAGATCAAATATCATAGCACAGTAATTCTTAACCTTTTGTGGTCCATTCACCCCTTCAGGTGCCCAGAGAAAGTCCATACAACCCTTCAGATAACCAAAAAAGTTCATGCACCCCTTCATATAACCAAAAAAACGTTCATGCTCCCCTTTATATAACCAAAAAAAGTTCATGCACCCCTTCAGATAACCTAAAAATTCATGCATCCCTTCATATAACCAAAATTATTTCATGCAACCCTTCATATAACCAAAAAAAGTTCATGCACCCCTTCATATAACCAAAAAGAGTTCATGCACCCCTTCAGATAACCAAAAAAGTTCATTCACCCCCTAGATACCCCAAAATGTTCATGTATCCCTTTATGTACCCATAAGATCTCATGCATACCTTCAGATGACCAAAAATGTTCATGCACCCCTCGTGAAACTTGCAAAAAATGCATAATAAACAATGTTTATTTTAGGACCACAACAGTTTTGACAATAGGCAACAAGAAATTTAGTGAGAGATCTGTTGCTTCTTTTGATCAATCAACTATTTAAATCTGGGGACTGTTTAGGACACAGCAGCTCTCATGTCACGTGGCTTTTGTGTTTCATCTCTCACTAAGATGAATCAAAATCCTAACTGGGTGTAGCCTTCATTATATTTTCACTTGTCTGACATCTGTAGAAAGAGAACTAATTGAAGAATTAAGGAAAAGGGGGGGAAAGATGGAACAAGTCAGAAAGAAGTTTCACGAAAACAAAAGTTGATATTTTTATGAGGAATTATTTTGCAAGACTACGCACACTTCAAATACAAAATGAAAAAAGAAGTTTCATTTTTGCCTGCAACTTGGAATGACAACTCAGGAACTCTTGGAAGAAGTTTCATTTTTTGCTTGCAACTTGGCATGACAACTCAGGAACTCTTGGAAGAAGTTTCATTTTTTGCTTGCAACTTGGAATGACAACTCAGGAACTCTTGGAGGAAGTTTCATATACAATTTACGTTTTTAAGACCTTTCCAGTGTAACGAAAAATAAGAGTGAAGGAAGAAAAATCCCAACGTTTTCATAGATTTAGAACAGTTAGAGGTTCACCAGAAGCCATAGATCTGACAGTGAGAGGGTCACCGGAAGTCATGGATCTGACAGTGAGAGGGTCACCGGAAGTAATAGATCTGACAGTGAGAGGGTCACCGGAAGTCATAGATCTGACAGTGAGAGGGTCACCAGAAGCCATAGATCTTACAGTGAGAGGTTCACCAGAAGCCATAGATCTGACAGTGAGAGGGTCACCTTAAGTCATAGATCTGACAGTGAGAGGGTCACCAGAAGCCATAGATCTTACAGTGAGAGGTTCACCAGAAGCCATAGATCTGACAGTGAGAGGGTCACCGGAAGTCATAGATCTGACAGTGAGAGGGTCACCAAAAGTCACAGATCTGACAGTGAGAGGGTCACCGGAAGCCATATATTTGACATAGAGATGGTAATGGGAAGTCATAGATCTGACGTATCCGATGAGAAAATTAAATTGTTTTTAGAAATCTTTGACGCAAAACATGACATTCCGAGGAACACCTGGCACGAACCGTTCATTTTTGTGAAAAAGTTTTCCCGTCAATTTCCGACATGCGTTGAACCATGCGCGAATGAGTATCAAAGTACCTATCAAAATGGTTGTCTATGGAAATTTTTTGAAACGGCACACCTTGCTTATGGTCTATATTTTCAGATTATCAGTTGTTTTTTTCTTTTTTTTCTCCTCCTTTTTATTTCTCTTTTTCTTTTTTTTTCTGTGAATCATTCATGCGGCCCTTGGTACCTGCTCATGCACCCCATAGCATGCACCACTGTTTAAGAACCTTTGTATGTAACAGGGACATAGCAAGTTCACTAACGAGGCTATCTGCCAGAGTTGTGCTGATACACAATGTTTCCTTCATAATAAAAACTATGTACCCCATAGCATGGACCACTGTTTGAGAACCCCTGTGTGTAACAGGGACCTAGCAAGTCCACTAACGAGGTTATCTGCCAGAGTTGTGCTGATACACAATGTTTCCTTCATAATAAAAACTATGTACCCCATAGCATGCACCACTGTTTAAGAACCCCTGTATGTAACAGGGACCTAGCGAGTCCACTAACGAGGCTATCTGCCTGAGTTGTGCTGTTACACAATTTTTCCTTCCAAATAAAAACAATGTACCCCATAGCATGCACCACTGTTTAAGAACCCCTGTATGTAACAGGGACCTAGCGAGTCGTCTAGAGAGGTTATCTGCCAGAGTTGGGCTGATACACACATTTTCCTTCCAAATAAAAACTATGTACACCATGTTCAGTGTGCTTGTTTGTTTTTATTTGTTATCAATATCTTTTTATCAAGTAAAATAATGATTAGTTATTGATGATGGTTGATATTTGATCACATAGTAAGACAAAGTTTGCCATTAGTTGCATTATAGGTCAAAAATGGTCACACATTCATTATCACACAAGATTTATCTCCCTTTGCTAATACCTGGATTGTTCAAACTGTGTCCTGTCGTTAAAATTACGATAGCTGACTCCTGCTTATATTATGATTTGATTACAATTAAACAGACTGTAGACAGTACAAATGTGGCTTGGGTTTACTCGATTGATATCATTTGTTTTCTCTTAAATAAAAGTTAATAAACTTTTCAAGTCCCTTTTATTAATGCTCTATGTCCTTTTAATATTGTATCTCATAAATAATATCGCTTAGGATATTTTGATGTTGTTGGTTTTTTTAAAATTAAATATCGATGTTGAGCATTTTGAATATTGATTTAAATTAACGAATATAATATTTTTAAATAGGAGGTAGCTACAAAAAAATTTGAAGGAATAAGATGTATTACAGAAATAATTAGCTTACAATTGTAATATTTTAGCAGTTAAGCCACGCCCAACATAATGATACGTCATTAGACCATAAACTAATCGTAAACTAAATATAATATAAAATTTCATGGTACGCTCTAAAAAAAAAAAAGGATTTCTTTTCGAAAAACATATGCTGATAATTGAATAACGATATTGCGTATAAAAAAGTAAATGGTGTATAACGGTACCGATCTATTTAAACTAATCACAAAAATATCCAATTTAAATTTGACAGTATATCGAACGATTAAAGTGGACCATGAACAGGGAACATATCACACGCCTCGATCAGTACATAATTATGGTATCTCCTGTCATAGTATTGTGTCATCACAGTGGCTGCCCCTACCCTCCACATACAAGCACAGATACAGGACGGATTCCTAGGATGTCTGTATGACCATCCACCAGCATGGGACCACGAGTTTATTTGTTGTCGTTAGTCTTACTTCTGGCCCTCGGGGCCTCCTCGGCTGAATATGTCGTCCACATGTCCACTGAGGAGAAGAACTGTAAGTGACTGTTTCGTTCAAATGACAAAAACATAAAAACAAAAAGTTGTAAAGCAATTAATGTTCAAAAACCTGTTATGAAATTTATTCTATAAATTAATTCATCTCGTCTCGACTTCGTCATTGGTTTTTGATAGTCAAATTCTTTAGTTACCTTTGATCTATCATCATTTATATAAAAGGTTTTCACAGCTTAAAGTTTAACTAAATTAATATTTTTGGAAACAAAATTGGGTCCTTTATCCAGGGATGGAGGAATATCACAGAAAGGAATAATTACATTCATGGGGGCCCATGTATGAGGGAAAGGCCCATGTATGAGATAGAGGCCCATGTATGAGATAGAGGCCCATGTATGAGATAGAGGCCCATGTATGAGATAGAGGCCCATGTATGAGGGAGAGACCCATGTATGAGATAGAGGCCCATGTATGAGATAGAGGCCCATGTATGAGATAGAGGTCCATGTATGAGATAGAGGCCCATGTATGAGATAGAAGCCCATGTATGAGATAGAGGCCCATGCATGAGATAGAGGCCCATGTATGAGGGAAAGGCCCATGTATGAGATAGAGGCCCATGTATGAGATAGAGGCCCATGTATGAGGGAGAGGCCCATGTATGAGATAGAGGCCCATGTATGAGATAGAGGCCCATGTATAATATATAGCCCCATGTATGAGATAGAGGCCCATGTATGTGTGGAACTCTATGATTCATCCCTTGCTAGGCATGACCATCTACGGGG
>MUZC01001299.1:1666623-1689734 GCA_002072015.1 Radix auricularia
AGAGGCCCATGTATGAGATAGAGGCCCATGTATGAGGGAGAGGCCCATGTATGAGGGAGAGGCCCATGTATGAGATAGAGGCCCATGTATGAGGGAGAAGCCCATGTATGAGGGAGAGGCCCATGTATGAGGGAGGGGCCTCATGCAAAATAAAACAAAAATAATTTCATGACACGTTTAGGACCCTCTCGTGTAATGACGTTATACCATCGTGAAAAAAACAACTTGTAAAATCTGAAGCTATTTGAGCTGACATACTGACATACGAGCTGACATACTGACATACGAGCTAACATACTGACATACGAGCTGACATACTGACATACGAGCTAACATACTGACATACGAACTAACATTCTGACATACGAGCTGACATACTGACATACGAGCTAACATACTGACATACGAGCTAACATTCTGACATACGAGCTGACATACTGACATACGAGCTAACATACTGACATACGAGCTAACATTCTGACATACGAGCTAACATTCTGACATACGAGCTGACATTCTGACATACGAGCTAATATACTGACATACGAGCTAACATTCTGACATACGAGCTAACATTCTGACATACGAGCTAACATTCTGACATACGAGCTAACATTCTGACATACGAGCTGACATTCTGACATACGAGCTAACATACTGACATACGAGCTAACATTCTGCCATACGAGCTAACATTATGACATACGAGCTGACATTCTGACATACGAGCTGACATTCTGACATACGAGCTAACATACTGACATACGAGCTGACATTCTGACATACGAGCTGACATACTGACATACGAGCTGACATTCTGACATACGAGCTGACATACTGACTTACGAGCTGACATACTGACATACGAGCTGACATACTGACATACGAGCTGACATACTGACACGCGAGCTGACATAAGGACATACGAGCTGACATACTGACATACGAGCTGACATACTGACACGCGAGCTGACATAAGGACATACGAGCTGACGTACGAGCTGACATTCTGACATACGAACTGACATACTGACATACGAGGTGTCATTCTGACATACGATCTGACATTCTGACATACGAGCTGACATTCTTACATACGAGCTGATACACTGACATACGAGCTAACATACTGACATACGAGCTGACATACGAGCTGAGATTCTGACATACGAGCTGACAATCTGACATACTAGGTGACATTCTGACATACGAGGTGTCATTCTGACTTACTAGGTGACATTCTGACATATTGCTAGAAGATCTTTTAAGTGTTACAGTAAAAATTCAGAACTAACTTGTAAATATCTTAAAAGAGATCAATACTATAGCAATCTCAGTACCCCCAGCAAACTTGATCCGTTTGTTGAAGTTCAATAAAATCCTGTCTTTAATATTACGTCGATAACGTTAGCTATATAACAAAATAAATTTAACCAACCATTTCTGAACTCTAACCAAGTTTCCAAGTAAATTTACCGTAAAACTTCCACAGACAAAAAGTCTGATAAATTGGAGGCCGTGACGTTCGCTTTTGCCAAACATTTCCAAGATCACATGGTGCTACAGAAGAACCCACAACGTGCAAATATTTATGGATTCTCTCCAACGATTGGTCAGAAAGTTACACTCCAGGTAAGAGCTAACATTTCTTGTTGTTGAGCCTTCTCGTCCATTAGGGACATCCACCGATCATCATCGGCGTCTGCTCTTCCTACAAGGATATAGGTTACCTACAATAAACCTCTAAGCATCTTTTTCTGGGCCAGTTTCTCCAGGATCTTCCAGTCATGATTGTGATGTCTGCCTCCAATTCTCGGCTCCAAGTGTTTCTCGGGCGGCCTCTTTTCCGCTTACCTTTCCTTAGAGAGTAATAAACTCTTCCAAATATTAAAACATCAATATATTAAATGTCAACGATCACTGTAAAAAAATTTGACATTTAATAGTAATTTTTATATCAATTAAAAAACTAATTTAAATTGCGTATGGTTCTAAAGATTCTCTGTGCAATTAAAGTGCGTCTGTCAAACCTAAAGTTACTTTAAAAACACAAGTATCCCCCGATCTTAGTGTTTAAAAGAATGCGAAAAGATAAAAGAAACAAATATTTGTGCACTACTTTCGTTTTCAGAAAACTAAATTACAACTACAATTAAAGTGTATGTTCAGAGTTATGAAAAAAGTCTCTACAATTGGAGATAACATTAACGGAATAATTATAAATAACTTTATATTTAGCTAAATGTTTTGTCAATGACCTCAAAGAATTAGAACATTGCTTGGCTGATTGCATAGGCGTCATATTCTGGTTGGTCATAAGAAGTTTATTGAGCTAAACACGACTTTACAGCTCAGATTAGTTATAAGACTGTAACATAGATCTCATTAAGACTATCATGTTTCAAACAGCTGGACACAGTCCCAGTTACCCACACCTACAGATTAGATTAGTTATAAGACTGTAACATAGATATCATTAAGACTATCATGTTTAAACAAGCTGGACACAGTCCCGGTTAGCCACATCTACAGCTTAGATAAGTTATAAGACTGTAACATAGATCTCATTAAGACCATCCTGTTTCAAACAGCTGGACACAGTCCCAGTTAGCCACATCTACAGCTTAGATAAGTTATAAGACTGTAACATAGATCTCATTAAGACCATCGACCATCATGTTTCAAACAGCTGGACACAGTCCCAGTTACCCGCACCTACCACTATGAGACAACCGTTAGTCAAGGTCCTTCTCCTGGGGTTGGGGTATGGAACCTCGTCATTGACCCCTTCGCCGCTGGCCAAGTGGTAACCATCAAGGTCACTTCCGGTGGAGTCTCACATACTATCTCTGACGTCATTTTTGGAGATGTTTGGATTTGTTCCGGACAATCCAATATGGAGATGACCGTTGTTCAGGTCAGTGTTAGAGTTATGACGAAATCATTTCAAGACAATTGACAATCTACTGAATAGTTCAGAAACGAATTTACAATTAGATTATTTTAAATACTTCAATACTTTTATTCTTATGTCATAGTGTATCACAGCTTGTAATGACGGTTTGAAATGACATGCTAGCTTGTGTCCCTTAGATTGACGGAGCGGCCCAAGAAATAGCCGATGCCCACAACTACCCCAACATCCGCTTGATGACCGTCAACAACGACGAATCGCCCACTCCTCTCAATGACCTGAAGGGAATATTGGAGCCTTGGACCAAACCAAACAACAGTAAGTCATAAAACAACAGTAAGTCATAAAACAATAGTAAGTCATAAAACAGCAGTAAGTCATAAAACAGCAGTAAGTCATAAAACAGCAGTAAGTCATAAAACAACAGTAAGTCATAAAACAATAGTAAGTCATAAAACAGCAGTAAGTCATAAAACAGCAGTTAGTCATAAAACAGCAGTAAGTCATAAAACAACAGTAAGTCATAAAACAACAGTAAGTCATAAAACAACAGTAAGTCATAAAACAGCAGTAAGTCATAAAACAACAGTAAGTCATAAAACAGCAGTAAGTCATCAAAAAACAGTAAGTCACCACACAACAGTAAGTCATAAAACATAAACAAAAATAAGATTGTTGTTTATTTTATCGTTGATGCTTCTGCTTGGAGATTTTAAAAAATCATCAAATATTTTGGATCAATATCTGACATTCAGGAATGTAATAAACAATCTTAGAACAATAGAAATATTCCATTCAAGACAAATAACAAGTCAAAATGAGGTTTCTTTCTATATAACTGACTGTGCTTTCAAAATAATGTACAAGTCAATCTTCTTAGTTACCAGACCACATAGAAACACAGGCCCACAACATACTTCTCATGTGTTGTTAGGTGTCTCATTTAATAATGTACATTAATATGTAACACTTTCTGAGCAGAAGACTAGCGTCATTCAACAAATGATCCCGTTCGGTCAAGGATGTCTCAAAGGAGTTGGCCTCTTCTTGGCTCAACAGACGAGTAGGGTTGGCCTCTTCTTGGCTCGACAGACGAGTAGGGTTGGCCTCTACTTGGCTCAACGGACGAGTAGGGTTGCAGAACTGACTGCGAACCGAAATCGAAACTCCTAGCAGGGAATACCGAAGTCCGATGTTAGGTGTTAGGTGCTAGTCACATATGATTAAAGTCTCTGAATAGATTTTAGGCAAAGCATCAGATGCAATCCCTATGATGAAAACTATAGAACCCGTTGAGGGTTGGGTTATTCCGAAGAGACAATTTTCTCCACCTAATTTTACACTAACAACGCCAGTGCGGATTAGCAAAAGGTACCACGAAGAACGTAGCGGACTCCAACTCTGAGGTTAAACCTAGGAAGGTCTTAGATAATCCCCCGCTTTGTGGCATTCCTTATCATGGAGACTCGTGTGCTTTGCAAGAGTTGCGCCGAAGTTGTAGCGACTCGAAGTAGGAAAAATTCTCCCCCCCCCCCTCCTTGTGAGTTCACTTTTAGTGGGAGGCGTTTGCTACCTTGTGTCCTCGATGCCCAGTTTGCCGCTTCAGAAGTGACCTTTTCCGGGGTGGGGGTTCTCAGGTGTTTTGTCACATTGGGGGTCAAATAGCTGAGAGGATCATCCGGGAAGCCCCACGAAGAGCGCAGGCTCGGGACTTCTATTTTTTTTTCTCATGTAGGATATTAAATTCATTGTTGTCTGACCATTCAGGTACCATCGGACACCCGGCCTGGACCTATTTCTCTGCCGTCTGCTGGCTGTTCGGTAAAGCCATTCACCTGGCCAGGAAGTATCCCATCGGTCTGGTGGGCAGTGACTATGGCGGCACCACCATTAATGCCTGGTCCTCACCACAAGCCAACGCTTATTGTGGAGTCCACGCTCAACACGAGAACCCCCGACCAGACTTTACCGACAAGTGAGTGTAATTACCCAGACTTTACCGACAAGTGAGTGTAATTATCCAGATTTGACCGACAAGTGAGTACGATTACCCAGACTTTACCGACAAGTGAGTACGATTACCCAGACTTTACCAATTGATTGCAGTTAACCAGATTTTAATAATTTTGCGCAATTAATGAAACTTTATTTACTATCAAGTTTAATTACCAAGACTAATAGATAAGTATGCAGAGTTGAACCAAACAAATTTATTTTAGTTAGGCCAACAACCAAGATGAAATGGTTAATAAGAAAGAAATCAAATTATTTTTTAAAATTGCATTAAAGTAAATAAATATTCTTTATTCTCTTCAGCTATTCTGGAACTCTTTCACGTGAGAATAGAAACCGTCTTGAAGGTCCACACAACAGTTCGGTGTTATGGAATGCCATGATACACCCACTGCTGGGAATGACAATATACGGGGCTATTTGGTATCAAGGTAATGGCCGTCTACGGGGCTATTTGGTATCAAGGTAATGACCGTCTACTGGGCTATTTGGTATCAAGGTAATGACCGTCTACGGGGGTATTTGGTATCAAGGTAATGGCTATCTACGGGGGTATTTGGTATCAAGGTAATGACTATCAACGGGGTATTTGGTATCTAGGTAATGACCGTCTACGGGGATATTTGGTATCAAGGTAATGGCCGTCTACGGGGCTATTTGGTATCAAGGTAATGACCGTCTACGGGGCTATTTGGTATCAAGGTAATGGCCGTCTACGGGGCTATTTGGTATCAAGGTAATGGCCGTCTACGGGGCTATTTGATATCAAGGTAATGACCGTCTACGGGGCTATTTGGTATCAAGGTAATGACCGTCTACGGGGCTATTTGGTATCAAGGTATTGGCTATCTATGGCATATTTGATATCAAGGTAATGGCTATCTATGGATGGGGTATCTAGTATATAGGTAATGGTTATCTACGGAGGTTGATCAAGGTAGAAATGATTAACAGTTTTGGTAATCCACCGACTGGGATGTAAATTTTGGTTTACAATTATTGTCACTAGATCTAACAGTAAATAATCACCAATTTTTAGAAATACCTCAATTCAAAAATTAGGAACCGGAAAGTTTGTTTCTTTGCTTAAAATAATATAACGCAACAATTTTTTAAAAAAAATTAACTTAAATACCCCACCTGCACCCTGTATCCCAAATCTCAATACGATTATTTGAGGCCGATTCA
Organism: Radix auricularia; assembly: GCA_002072015.1. Taxonomy (NCBI): domain Eukaryota; kingdom Metazoa; phylum Mollusca; class Gastropoda; family Lymnaeidae; genus Radix; species Radix auricularia. The sequence goes on from MUZC01001299.1 coordinate 1,672,739, forward strand.
AAGAGAATTAGTGATCTTTGGACAGAGCTATAATTTCAAATTCTGTCACAAATATGATTAGCTGCCTAAGATTCGTATCCTCAAGGACTCACCTGTCCGCAGGTGAAAGCGACTCGTCTGGCTCACCCAAGGCACATTACAACTGCACGTTTTCAACCATGATCAGAGACTGGAGAACCAACTTCAATAAAGCTTCCAACGGACAAACAAGTGCGTCATTTCCGTTTGGTTTTGTCCAGGTTGGTTGATATGTCTAGAATGTCTAGAATTTACATTCGCAATTCTAATCAATTATATTTAATCATTTCATATTAAATATTTTATAACATTTCTGTACATTATGATTTGATAATTTCAGATTTTTAAAACAGTTTATTATTTTAAAAATTTGTAATTTTCAGCTTTGGCAACTATATAATTAAAGTCATAATGAGTTAATTTATCTCAGCACAACATATTAGCATATTTCATGAGTTAATTTATGTCAGCACAACATATTAGCATATTTCATGAGTTAATTTATGCCTGTACAACATATTAGCATATTTCATAAGTTAATTTATGTTTGCACAACATATTCGCATATTTCATGAGTTAATTTAAGTTTGTACAACATATTAACATATTTCAAGAGTTAATTTAAGCCTGTACAACATATTAGCATATTTCATGAGTTAATTTATGTCAGCACAACATATTAGCATATTCCATGAGTTAATTTATGTGAGCACAACATATTTGCATATTTCATGAGTTAATTTATGTCAGCACAACATATTAGCAAATTTCATGATTTAATTTATGTCGGTACAACATATTCGCATATTTCATGAGTTAATTTATAACTGTACAACATGTATTTCATATGTTCATTTATATGCCGTGTCGGTACAGCTTGCACCGTATCACCCCAGCCCAGGCCCTGTGGGTGGCTTCACAGACATCAGGTGGCACCAGACTGCGGACAGAGGTTATGTCCCCAACCCTGACCTGCCCAATGTCTTCATGGCGGTTGCTATCGACTTGCCAGATTTTAATTCCACGTCTGGGCCGTAAGTTTAACTCTTGGAAGCCTTGGAAGCTGTCAGTGAAATAAACTTTTGGAATATAAGGAAGTTTTCATACAGTTTAAACATATGGAATAAAAGAAATTTTTCCAATAGTTTAATAGTTATCGCTGCATCACTTGCCAACAGATCATCTGTCATGGTCTGTGGAGCAATTATCTTCTGCATAGAAATAGCGTCTGTATATTTAAGATAAGATAAGCAATGCACCATATGCCTCTGGTGTTACTTGCTGTTAAGGAGATGACTTATTTCATCTTTGTTCATATGTTCCTTCTGTATAATGGAGTTTTCTATTTATGCAAAAAGATTTTTTTTTAAATGTGTTTTTTCCAACTCTAGCACAATTTACTTTGCTAAAAATCCCTTTTAATTTCAAACAGTTTGGTATTATACATACATGGCATCATTAAATATGGGGTTAATGACCGAATCACGTGATCTGACTTAAGCCCCTTTCACATAATTTCTTCTATTGCACAGAATCCACCCACGTTATAAGAAGGACATCGGTTCGAGGCTAGCACTGAGTGGACTTGCTGTAGCCTACCACCAGGCTGGGATCTTCCAGGGGCCACTACCCACAGGGTCACATAAAACTGCGGCTGGGCTGGTTGTTGATTACGGGAACACCTGGCACCTGGACGTGCGTGTGTCAGACGGCTTTGAGGTGAAAACACCTGTTGTCTCCCTTTCCTAATGATTCCACACTTTGATTTCATTCAACTTAACTATTTGATATGAAATTATTGTAGGAATGAGAAACAAAGACGATGTTTTTTTTTCTACACATTTAGTAACTATTTAACATATACAAAGAAGAATTTACTTTTACAAACATTTAAATACTATTTTAATGACTTCAAAGAAGCCATAAAGTGTTCAAAAATATTCTAAAAACACAATTGTTAGAAAAGGATGTGGCACAAAAATAGGGCATTCGCATCATTGCCCCCACCCCCCGGAAATAGCAGCTGTCCCAAAATAATTAAAGAAGCTGACACACACATTTTTTAACTAAAAAGAAAGGCCATTTATAACTTGAAAAGATTAGAAAAGTCACGAACCGGTATATCGATTCCATAATGATACAATAGTCTCAAAAGTGTAGGAAGCTGAACAGTTACAGCAAGTCTAAAATGTATACAGAGGTCTCAAAATTTTAGGACAACCCAAAAGTTAAGAAGTCTTGAGAATGTGGGACAGACCCAAAGTGAAACAACGGTAACACAAGGGTGGGACTGTCCCAAATTTTGAGGAAAAAAAAAAGAAAAAAGAAACCACTGTCACCTCACTCCCCCCTCCCAAATTAACAAAATTATGTCAGTAACATGGGGGGGGGGGTTAAAGTTCAATGTGGTTGTTAATAAACCAATGTTCATTATTTGGTGACATGATTTTTTTTTCATAATGAGGGGTAGGACTGCAATCAGGCTTATAACAAAATTGAATGGAAAAGACGTAAACAAGGTAAGGGTTGGCCTGACCGTACTTAACAAAACAGCGAACGTTTCGGCAAAGAGCATTTTTCAACGAACATACAAACAAAACGATTATAAAAAAAAAAATTAAGAAACTTAGTTGCGATGAAATCCAAAGAATCGAAGAAAGGTCAGGCCAACCCTTACCTTTTTTACGTCTTTTCCATTCAATTTTAATTTTATTTTTTTAATTCCTACTCATTATATATCAGGGTGTACTCACGTGAATTTAATCGTGATCACTTTGTTGACATTCTGTACAGCTCGAATGTAGCTCACCAACCCGATGGGTCGACACCCCAATCATCGCCCACACGACAACCACCGTGACCTTGAAGTACGACGTCTGTCACACAGGTGAAAAGGTCACCGGACTCCGTTATGCCTGGAGCGAGTCGCCGTGTGCCCTACACAAGTGCGCCATCTACGAAACCTCCAAAGGTCTCCCCGGGCCTCCTTTCGTCTCTTATGCAAATTACGACGCCTCTGGAAACATTCATTTCACATTTGATGAGCCGCGGCCCATCTAACGAAGAGATTTCACTGAATTATTGCCATGAATTATATGTTGTTGGAATACATTTTTCTAATGATATGAAAGTGCTAATAAATTATATACATTTTTTTTTTTTAAATGATGTAATTTTTTTAATATAAATTATAAAGAGGGTCCACAAATTTTATGTTTTTGCCATTAAAATATTTGTAATAGAAAACAGCCATATTGAAATGTTAAATAAAACTTTTAATAAATAAATCTGTCGCACGGTGTTTAATAAAATGACCGACTTTCATTAATATCTTGCTCTAAAAGTTATCGTCTGCAGATTAAAACATATTATGAATTAGACATTGATAAGGGGATTAATCAGATACAGCGATAAGGGCATTAATCAGGTACAATGATAATGGCATTAATCACTTACAGCGATAAGGGCGCTAATCAGTAAACTAATACATATTTCCAAACGTATCATATTATTTGTTTTACACTGCAAATATCCCAATAGTCAACAGCCCTTTCTTGAAATGTAATATAACGAGTAACATGGCGGCAGAATGTTGATACTGGAAAATGTGTAAAAGTCAATAACAATGAATTGATTAAATTTTCTTTTAATTTTCTTACAATCGTTGCTTTACCAGTTATCTATTTGTTGCTTCTTTTAAACGAGGGTCTAATATGACTACATAAATAGATACACTATGGATCCGGAAATAAACGATTGAATTTGCGATAAATTGTTTAAAATTTTATTGATTAATTATCGATTAAAATAATTTTAATCGATAAAAATTCGATTAACAGTTAAAGAAATATTTTAAAATCCTTTTTTTCGATTTAATAAAAAAATAATTTAAAAAAAAATAATATAATGGCCCAGATCACAGATACTGTATCGCTGAGGAACTTAGTACAACAGATTTTTCAAAAGTTAACGATTCAATTGAAATTTATCGTTACCAGCCCTATAATACAGAAATTAAGACTGTTATTATCCAAAGATAAAATCAAATATAATGCTAAAACTAGGTTTCTGTATCTCTCAGTTTGAAAGTCACAATGAGTCAGTTCCATTCAAGTTAAAGTCACAATGAGTCAGTTCCATTCAAGTTAAAGTCACAATGAGTCAGTCCCATTCAAGTTAAAGTCACAATGAGTCAGTTCCATTCAAGTTAAAGTCACAATGAGTCAGTTCCATTCAAGTTAAACTCGAACTAATGTAATCTCGAATTCAAATTTCTTTCACTGTTCTTTTCACTTCTTCTGGGAGTTGGTCGTTAAAGGGAGAGACCACAGAGACACCGAGGCATGAGTTATGTGCCCTGAGATGTGTGTTACCAGTGGTGATATCGAGAAAAAAACGACTGAAATAGAGGTGGGGAGGGATACAATGATATCCATGGGGAGGGATACGATGATATCCATGGGGAGAGATACGATGATATCCATGGGGTGGGATACGATGATATCCATGGGGAGAGATACGATGATATCCATGGGGAGGGATACGATGATATCCATGGGGAGAGATACGATGATATCCATTGGGAGGGATACGATGATATCCATGGGGAGGGATACGATGATATCCATGGGGAGGGATACGATGATATCCATGGGGAGGGATACAATGATATCCATGGGGAGGGATACGATGATATCCATGGGGAGGGATACGATGATATCCATGGGGAGGGATACGATGATATCCATGGGGCTGGTTACATTTGGATGTTTGGATTTCACAATTCAACTCTTTTTTAAACTGTTCTTTAGTTGTCAAATGTTTGTTCGTTGTTTTATTTTAAGTGTTTGTTCGTGGTCAAAATAAAAAGTACGATAAATATCTTGTCCTGGGGGGAGGGGGGGCTGCGATTTGGATTTGCACAAAGTTATAGAAGAATTCGTGAAGACCCCCATAACAATATTAGATACGTCAATAATAAATAGTGAACGGTCAGAATGGGACAGCTGAGTTGCTAGTTTTTGCCATTGAATTGTGGCTAAACTGCTGGGTTAAATATGAAAAGTTTAATCTTATTTACCACTAGCACTTGTCAGAGCAAAGAGTTCAAGGCCAGAAAATACAGAACTAAACAAACAAAACAACAAAAAATGAGAGTTTTGAGATTACATGGGCGGTCCGAGCCGATGACATCAGCAAAAATTAGATACCAAGTATGTGTCAGCAGCTGGTAGATATAAGCAGATATGTCGTACTGCTTCACTTTTTTTTTTACTATGATAGTCAACCATAGACAAAAACTTAGTTGAATCCTAGCAGAGTTTTTTTTTTTAATTTGCACTTAGCCTTTAAAAAAATTTTATTAACAGGTTTAAAAATATTCCGTCCTGAAAAGAATTGTGTCAATAAAATAATAATAATAATAATAATAATAATAATTCCTTTACATTAACTCGCAGCGTCTGTCTGTCGCAAAAACTTTGTATCAATTTTAACCCACTTCCCGTTATTCCATTGCGCTGAAATTTTGCTGGCAGGCTTGATGGCAAATATATAAATAATCTAATAAAATTTCACATCGATCGAATGTACTGTAATTAAATTAATGAATTTTTAAAGATTCTCTCTATGTATCTCTATGCACATCGCGAACGAATCGGTCAGCGATAAAATAAGTGCTGTCATTGGCCCTTACGAGGACCTTCTCACCTCAATTACTAAGAGGAAATTACGATGGTACGGACACGTGACAAGATCTGGAGGTCTCTCAAAGACGATATTGAAAGGCACAGTCCAGGGAAGAAGGAAAAGAGGCAGACCAAGGAAGAGTTGGGAGGACAATATCAAAGAGTGGACCGGCCTGTCATTTAGCGACTCCCAGAAGGCAGCTCAGGACCGTGACACATGGCATGAGATAGTGTGCAGCTCAAAATGGTGCCCCAACGACCCAGCGTTGGGTTAAGGAACAGTTCAGTTCATCTCTATGTAGGATGTAAATGTTAATGCTTGTCTGTCGCGCGTAATATAATGAACATAATTTTAGTTGTCTCATATATTAAGTATTAATAGTAAAAAACTTTGAGTTTAACGTTTTTTTTGTTTTTTGTTTTTTTAATTAATGACCTGTTGCAGCTCAAAAGACGGCACAGGGAATATAATTTTATTTAACGATTTATAATTTTGACGGAAAGTTAGAAATGTTCGCTATTTTGAATTGAGATTATGAAAAATTGATTTGATACCTTGATATAAAAATAATTTTAAAACGTATTTGTAAACTCTCCCGTAAAATATAATGTTACAAATCCTAACGTACTTTAATGACCAGCAATTTGCACACTAATATAAATATCTTCAGAAGAATAAGTAATAAATAACGTGTGAGTGGGTAACTTACTGTATGTAACACATTGACTTTTCAAATAGTTCCAATCAACTGCCTCTCAATCAAATCCACAATCGTTGAGACAACCGTACCCACCGTACAAAAATCTTCGCTTCCTCGTAGCAGTCAAGCTCAATTTATTTGTTTGAAGTGCATGTCACCACTCTGTATGTGTATATGCGGAGAATGTTTAAGCCGAATGAAACAACATTGTCTACGAAACTTATTCAAGTTCAAGCTAAAACATAATTGTATAAACCTCCAAGCCGTAAGACCATCTTTGGGGGTGTGCTCTAGAACATCAAAATACTTCTAAAGCTCAGTTGCTATACACATTTATGATGTGATTTAAATGGTTTATGTCCTGTTACAATCGTTCCTAAACATTCTATTAGCGCACTCTTTACATGATTAAATAGAAGAGTGCTCCACGTTATTATTAACATACGCTACAAGGATTGTTGATATCTTTCAGACACACCCATCACTAATCTCTCATATTATTATACACAACATTTAATTCTACTTTTTTATTCCATTTCAAATTTATATTTAGAGTCTAAGTAAAAATACAGATATGATTAATGTTATTGTCGGGTGCAAAATTTATTTGAAAAGTAGTTTCTAGTTCTCCTGTTAAAGTTCAACCACCCGTAACCTAATTCACTTGTTACAATCTAGATCAGTGGTTCCCAAAGTGGTCCCTACGGGCCCCCAGGGTCCGCGAAACCGTTCAGGGGGTCCGTGGAAAATTAAAATTGATTTGGGGGTCCATGAACAACGGCAGGGGGTCAGCGGAAGGTTTAGTATAATAAAATTATGTTGTTGTTTTTTAAATTACGGAAATAAAAATAAACAATCAATAGTGTAAAAGCGCTTTTTAGGTCGTGAGTAAAATAAAGTTGTTTGACCTAGAAACAGAAAAAGGAACTACGATATTTCCACAGCTGGAATCAATCAAAATGCTTGGTTACATGAAACGTATATCACGTTTGATGCATGAGAAAGGCGGGGACCCTATATTTAGGTCATATAAATACAATGTTTTAAAAATATTTTCTTATATATATTCTGATACAATTTTGGAAATATAATTAACACTAGAAATTGCTTTTAGAAACCTAATTTATTGAAACAGAGGAATTTCGACCGCACACCTCCCCACTCGTCCCCCCCCCCCCCAAGTTTTAGATGGCGCAATGTGAGACAGACTACCGAAAATAGTTGTATACAGCAGCGTAAGTTTGCTGCTACATGTATAACTTGCCTACAATATAAAGTCTAAAAGAGTCGTACTTGTCTTCGACAATTTATTTTTATGTCATGCTTATATGACGTGCTTCAACCAATTTTCTCATTCTAATGCTTAAAAAGTTAGTATTTTTAGTTGTAAGTTTTGATATAGCTGAATTTTGTATTGATATCCATATATTTTAAGTTTGAATGTAAGTTTATTTAGTATTTGAATATATTATGTGATCCAAAGAAAAAAATGTAGACAGTACAGTGTTGAATGTTTGAAGTATGGCTTTATTTTATCACCAGAAAATAATATTTTACCAATGAGTCTTCTGTTTAATAAAACTTTGTTGAATAATTCTACGAAACCTTGCAAGCTTAAGGAACATTTAATGAATATCCATAATGATAAAAAAGATAAAGATTTGACGTCTTTTGAAGCAGTCCAAGAAACATATAGATCTATATGAAAACATCATCACTTCAACAACTCATGGGGAAAACATTTAAGCGAGATGGCGATGGGCTGCGTAGGTCCTACAATATTTTTATATTATTTGCAAATTTTGGAAAGCCCCATACATTTAGTGAAGAACTTATTTTACCAGCTGTAAGTGATGTGAATAAAGACAGTATTGCACCAACTTGCTTTCGACTTTACAAAAAGAATTCCACTGAGCATTAATTCAGCCCAAAGAAGGATTAACGAAATGGCTCAGTGTGTTGAAAATTCTTTATGAGAGTACTAACGAACATCTGAATTTTCTCTACAGCTTGACGAGTTCACAGGGAAACGAGCCTTTACTTTTAGCCTATGTACAATTTTGTAAATGAGAATCAATTTTGACAAGATCAGTTGTTTGCTAATTGTTTGGAAACAGATACGAAAGTTGAAAAATTATTTACTGAATTAAAAACATTATCGATGCATATCCTTGACTTCTATAATTTCTGTTGCTACTGACGGTGCTCCAGTAATGGCAGAAATATACAGTGTTCGTGGGGATTTGCGTTTGCTACTCACAAACATTGAGCCGGACATAAATCTCATCAAGTTCATCCAAGACATTAATTTAAAATAATAAAACAAAAGTTTAATTTAAATAAAAAATACTTCAACAAAATATTGTTAATTTGTATACTATGCACTTACGAAGCGTTTTCAATTGGGGGTCCGTGGGCAAAGTTTGACTTACAAAGGGGCCCACGGGTAAAAAATAGTTTGGGAACCACTGATCTAGATGATAGCAGACGATAAGCCATCGGGCGAACTTAACGTTTTGAGATTGTTCACAAAATCAAAGTGTCCGTCAGTTTAGATTTTATGGTCAGTCCGTGCGACGATCTCAACTGGACACTAGTCAAAATGAAGCTACACGTAGCTTTGGTCACTTGGTTGTGTGCTATGACTGTTAGTCAGTGCAAGGCCAAGGGCATTTATAAGATGACCATTGAAGATGAAAGTAAGTTTTAAGCTTTCTCATTTTAATCTTTAACAATTTTACTATAAAGGCGTTTTAAAATGAACCGATTTGTTGAAAACTGTGTGAGGGAAAACACCATTCTTTCTTACTTGACTTTCAGTTTTTAAGGCAAAGAAAGATGACCATATTACTCCGCTCATTTACTCACTTTAATCGTTACCTACATAAGCATAGATAAATTACAAACCGTCCGTTCTCTGTAACGATTTTTTGTGTGACTCATGCCCTTTCTATCTTTGCGAACTTCTCTCTGTCTAATCGACCACACGCCGGCCACCCTCTTCTGCAGACACGCGTATTCTCAATGTTTCTAGGACACGTACAAAAACATTTATTTGGCTAAAGGTCTTTCTCTCTTTGTGCCACAAAACAATGGGATTCCCTACAAATACACATTTGAAGAAGTTCAACTACTTAGGCATCCAAAGACTGCACTGATGTACTAATGTTATAAATATGTTTTACAATGAATGCATATTAATTAATATTATATGTGTTTTACTATTTTTATGTGAGGTCCATCGAGCCCAGCTACTTGTTGGGGTAGAGAGCTGTTGGCCCAGCTACTTGTTGGGGTAGAGAGCTGTGGGCCCAGCTAGTTATTGGGGTAGAGGGCTGTGGGCCCAGCTACTTGTTAGGGTAGAGAGCCGTGGGCACAGCTACTTGTTGGGGTAGAGAGCTGTGGGCCCAGCTAGTTTTGGGGGTAGAGGGCTGTGGGCCCAGCTACTTGTTGGGGTAGAGAGCTGTGGGCCCAGCTACTTGTTGGGGTAGAGAGCTGTGGGCCCAGCTACTTGTTGGGGTAGAGACCTGTGGGTCTAGCTACTTGTTAGGGTAGAGAGCTGTGGGTCCAGCTACTTGTTGGGGTAGAGAGCTGTGGGCCCAGCTACTTGTTGGGGTAGAGAGCTGTGGGTCCAGCTACTTGTTGGGGTAGAGAGCTGTGGGTCCAGCTACTTGTTGGGGTAGAGACCTGTGGGTCTAGCTACTTGTTAGGGTAGAGAGCTGTGGGTCCAGCTACTTGTTGGGGTTGAGAGCTGTGGGCCCAGCTACTTGTTAGGGTTGAGAGCTGTGGGCCCAGCTACTTGTTGGGGTTGAGAGCTGTGGGCCCAGCTACTTGTTGGGGTAGAGAGCTGTGGGCCCAGCTACTTGTTGGGGTAGACAGCTGTAAGCCCAGCTACTTGTTGGGGTTGAGAGCTGTGGGCCCAGCTACTTGTTGGGGTAGAGAGCTGTGAGCCCAGCTACTTGTTGGAGTAGAGAGCTGTGGACCCAGCTACTTGTTTGGGTAGAGAGCTGTGGGTCCAGCTACTTGTTGGGGTAGAGAGCTGTGGGCCCAGCTACTTATTGGGGTAGAGAGCTGTGGGTCCAGCTACTTGTTGGGGTAGAGAGCTGTGGGCCCAGCTACTTGTTGGCGTAGAGAGCCGTTAGCCCAGCTACTTGTTGGGGTAGACAGCTGTGAGTCCAGCTACTTGTTGGGGCAGGGAGCCGTGGGCCCAGCTACTTGTTGGGGTAGAGAGCTGTGGGCCCAGCTACTTGTTGGGTTAGATAGCTGTGAGTCCAGATACTTGTTGGGGTTGATAGCTGTGAGTCCAGCTACTTGTTGGGGTAGAGAGCTGTGGGCCCAGCTACTTGTTGGGGTAGAGAGCTGTGGGCCCAGCTACTTGTTGGGTTAGATAGCTGTGAGTCCAGTTACTTGTTATGGTAGGGAGCTGTCGGCCCAGCTACTTGTTGGGGTAGAGAGCTGTGGGCCCAGCTACTTGTTGAGTTAGATAGCTGTGAGTCCAGCTACTTGTTATGGTAGAGAGCTGTGGGCCCAGCTACTTGTTTGGGTAGAGAGCTGTGGGCCCAGCTACTTGTTTCTCCTTTTCCTCACACCCATGACATATACGCCTCTGATAAACGTCTCGACAATGAACAGTTTTTCAAAGTTACACAATTGTTGTATTGTAAAAATGAAAATTACCTCGATTATTTTTTAAAATTAAATTCACACTAAAAACGCAGTGAACAGAATTTCAAAGTTACAATTGTTGTTTTGTGAGAATGAAATATTCCTAGATTATACTTTTAAAATAAAGAGAATTAACTTCACAATAAAAAAATTAGTGAACATCTTCTGTGTGATTGAATGTCAACAGGAAGATTGTATGAGGATCAGGTGATAGAGAGTCAGAGTAGAGTTGGCGCCGTGACGTTTGCTTTTGCCAAAATTTTCCAAAACCACATGGTGCTACAGAAATCTCCACAGAGAGCAAATGTCTACGGGTTCTCTCCAACCATTGGACAGAAGGTTACACTACAGGTGAGATGTGTGTGTTACACTACAGGTGAGATATGTGTGTGTGATACTACAGGTGAGATGTGTGTGTGTGTTACACTTCAGGTGAGATGTGTGTGTGTTATGCTACAGGTAAGATGTATGTGTTACACTAAAGGTGAGATGTGTGTGTGACACTACAGGTGAGATGTGTGTGTTACCTTACAGGTGAGATGTGTGTGTATTACACTAAAGGTAGGATGTAAGTGTTACACATCAGGTGAGATGTGTGTGTTGCACTACGGGTGAGATGTGTGTGTTACATTACAGGTGAGATGTGTGTGTGACACTACAGGTGAGATGTGTGTGTGTGTGACACTACAGGTGAGATATTTGTGTTACATTACAGGTGAGATGTGTGTGTGTGTCTGTAACATTACAGGTAGACATGTGTAACACAACAGGTGAGATATATGTGTAACAATGCAAATTTGTGCTACCGCCGGTTTTAATTTTAATGTTATCTAACATAGGCATAAATCAATGAGAATAGTAACAACAATTAAATAGCAACATTTCGTAAAGGTTTTTGGTTTTGGGGTGTCACACGTTACACCCATCGAACCCCTCGGGTCGGTCAGTTCTCGTTAAAAATTTCAATATGTGCCAAACATTTTTATGTTATTGGTCTTTAAAGTTACTGATTGTATAATATTTCTTACTTCTTGGAACTTGCCACCAGATAATAGAGGATGTTATAGATTTGTAGAAAATAACATGAAAAAACTCATACAACACAAAGATAATCTAAGAAAGCTAATATCATTCTGAGATAGACATAGGGATAAAAACACTTTTCTTATTCCGTATGCAAGAACAACAAACACATGCAAATTCTCGTTCTTGCCGTACGGAATTTGTACGTGGAATTGGTTGCCCGAGGAAACAGAGGAAAACCAACACTATATAAAAATTTAAAACTATATTAAAAAATTTAAGACTAGATATAAGCCATGGATAAGCGTACGATGCAGTAACCCTCGTATAGAAGAAGCGTCTAAAGCAGATAAGCTTGATAAGACAGGATTGGTTGATTTATGAGTTTGTAACAGCAATAACTAAATGCTGATGGTGCACTTTGTGGTGTTTTTATTTTCTTCATCATCATCAAATAGTTCATAGCCGTGTGCTTTTTACAGCTGGACACAGTCCCAGCTACTCACAGCTATAACTATGAGACAACCGTTCACCAAGGTCCTTCTGCTGGGGTTGGTGTATGGAACTTCGTCCTTGACCCCTTCGCTCCTGGCACAGTGGTAACCATCAAGGTCACAGCCGGTGCGGCGTCACACACAATCGCTGACGTCATTTTTGGAGATGTCTGGATTTGTTCCGGGCAATCCAACATGGAGATGACCGTTTTTCAGGTAAATCAAACTTTTTTAAAATTTTGTCTCTAAGCCAGCAAATTCCAGGGTCTCAACTCTCTACTCGGGGAAGCTATTCTCTAGGAAGGCGCTCTGTAATATTAGTCAACACTATTTGATGATGTCAATAATAATTTTTTATTTTAAATTCAGTCAACACTACTTGATGATGACATATTTTTAATTTGAATACATTTTAACGCAATTTAAATTTACTCTGGGACTTGTGTTCATATATTTGAAATGTCCAGTCAGTCTTTTAGGCATGGGCCTAAAAAAAAAAAAAACGTTTACAGGATTTCCTGGAAAATCCACAAAAAAAAAAAAAAAAATAATAATATTTAGAACAATGTTAGGGAAGGAATTTTTGAAAAATCTCTTTTGGTTCGACTCCCGTAATTTTAGCAGCACTTTGTAGATAACAATAATTGTTTTGTTTAATATCAGAATTATTGATTTCAAATTACATTTAATGTAATCTAGAAGGTAGTGAGTATCGCTTCGTCAGGACGACCCAATTTGCGGCTGCATACGCGCTCGTCAACTTCCGGTTATTGCTATTCTTAGTTACATTGTTTATAAAATAATGTTTATAAAATTGAAGAGTTACAAGTATTCACTGCGCCTTTCATTGAACCTCCGATTCTATATGTGCACTCAAACAATCTCTAAAATCTATCACTAAACCTAACCTAAACCCTAAAAGCTATCACTAAACCTAACCCAAACCCTAAAAACTATCACTAAACCTAACCCAAACCCTAATAACTATCACTTAACGTAACCCTTAAGTCTATCTCTCAACCTAACATCAAATCAAACCATTTTTAAAAAAATTATTCATTATCAATTCATGTAGTATTGTTTGAAAAAAAAAACAACAACAAAAAACAGGCATCAATAAGAAATCGAACCCCGGACCTGCGATGTAGCGTACTATCTTATTATTAATATGACCACACAGCCACACATTGACCGATGAAATTTTTAACCTTTTAAAAAAAAAATGTTACCAAGAATAGCAATAACCGGAAGTGAACGAGCGCGTATGCAGCCGCATATTGGGACGTCCTGACGAGGCTACACTTACTGCCAATGTAGAAGGTAGCGATTACTGGCTCGTCCACTTCCGGTAAGAAATGATGTCAATAAAATTGAAGAGTTATCAGATTCCCTGCGCCTTTCAATTCATTGAACCTCCGATTCAATTAGTGCATTCAAACTATCTAACACGTGGTGGTCGAGAGGTAGCGCTCTCGACTGCCATACCGATGGTCACGAGTTCGAATCCACACTAAGGTGAGGATTTGTTCTCGGGGCCTGAGGAGTCCCCGAGTCACCCAGCTCCGAATGGGTACCTAACTAGACAATAGTTAGGCGGCTGGGGTAATGCGTGGAACCCCTATAGCCGTGGCCTGTGACCGCTACATCACTTGCCAACAGATCATCTCGCATGGTCTGTGGACGCAATTATCTTCTGCATAGAAGGAGCGTCTGTATATCTAAGATAAGATAAATCTATCACCAAACCTAACCCAAAACCCTAAAAACTATCACTAAACCTAACCCAAACCCTAAAAACGATCACTAATAAACCTAACCCTAAAGTCTATCCCTTAACCTAACATATCAAAACAAACCATAAAAAAAATTAACAAATTAAAAAAGCAATATCAGTAAGACCATACAGACTCAGCCAGTAGTGAATTTTTGAAAAATATAAAGAAAGTTACAAGGAAAAGCAATAATTGGAACTAGACGAGGGAGTATACAGCTGTATACTCGGTCGTTTTGACGAGCGAGAAATAACTACCAATCTTAGAATGATAGTTAATGGGATTTTCCGGCCTTGTGAATGCTAAAGTTAGATTGTTGCGCGGTGCGCATTATAACGACATATTCTGGTCGTGACTCTAGAATGATTTCCCTTGAATAAAAAAAGTCGGAAATTCTTTGTGGAAAATTGCGTTTAAATTTAAATACTCATTCTATTTTTTATTAGATATAGATCTACTTGGTTGTTTCGATTTATATAAGAAAAAGAGAAAAAGACTCTATCAACCACGCAATCCACTGTAGAAAAACAACAATTTTTATGTCATCTAGCATAATAGACAGACATAAAGATAAACCATTGTGTATGATATTTCCCGGCAGAAGAACAGGTTGCCCAGGTTTTAGCTAATGCTTTAAAAGAAAACAAAATCTAGTTTTTTATCATGCGTTTGAAAAAACAATAAATAGACCTGACATCAAATCCTACCCTTACTGTTTTTATGACAGGTTAAAACAAATCTTGGAATATCAAGACTCGCGTTATACTAAAAGAAAGTCCTAATAATTTGATATAGTTTATGGAATAGTTATCAGTGTTTTAAAGCGCTCATTATTTTGGTCACTGTCCCATTTTATGTTGATATTGTCAATTTTTGGAGTCCAAATCTTCCTTCCGAATAAGCTAACACGGGATAATGATCTGCGATGTTTGATCAGTCTCAGAGCTCTGTCGCAACACACTTGTCCTTATCTCAAACCTGTTCATCATTGGAACTCTCAGACTTGCCCTTATCTCAAAACCTGTTCATCATTGGATCTCTCAAGCTTTTTATTTCTAAGCTAACGTTCCGATACGTTGACCAATGTCCAGATTGACGGTGGCGCCCAGGAGATCGCCACAGCCCACAACTACCCCAACATCCGTCTGTTCACGGTCCAGAGGGACGAGTCCACCACGCCCCAGGCGGACGTGATGAGAGTAGCTGAGGCTTGGAGTAGAGCTGATAACAGTGAGTTGGGTTGTCAAGGTGGTATTCTTAAAATAGAAATATAGAGTATTTGAACGACCGAGTCAAAAGCTGGTCTTTGTTTACAGTTCTAATATTGATAAAGTCTAATAATTGTTCAACATTCTAGGGATTATAACCACACCATTTTCTTGGCTAGTTCATTGAAACATATCATTTTATTTCAATTTTAGTTCTTATTTTTAAATGTGTACCTTTGTTTCCACGCTTCTCCATCACTCTCTACAATCCCTCTTTCTCTCTGTCTTTCCCTCTTTCTCTCTGTCTCTCCCTCGTTCTCTCTGTCTCTCCCTCTTTCTCTCTGTCTCTCCCTCGTTCTCTCTGTCTCTCCCTCTTTATCTCTGTCTCTCCCTCTTTCTCTCTGTCTCTCCCTCTTTATCTCTGTCTCTCCCTCTATCTATCTGTCTCTCCCTCTTTCACTCTGTCGCTCCCTCTTTCTCTCTGTCGCTCCCTCTTTCTCTCTGTCTCTCCCTCTTTCTCTCTGTCTCTCCCTCTTTCTCTCTGTCTCTCCCTCTTTCTCTCTGTCTCTCCCTCTTTCTCTCTCTCTCTTTTGCCTTCTAAAATTACTATCCTCGTAAATATGTTATAAGAACATTAATTTAGTAACAAGAAATGCTGGGGGTATTTTACCCAATTGAATTGGTCAGATTCCGTGGGGCACGGTGCCTGGAGTTACTTCTCTGCCGTCTGCTGGTTGTTTGGTAAGAACATTCACATTGCCAGGAAGTATCCCATCGGTATGGTGGCCAGCGACTGGGGAGGTACTCCGGTTAGAGCCTGGTCATCACCTCAAGCCCTCGCCAAGTGTGGACTACATGAGGATCAGGAGTTGTTGCAGCCTTATTCATACGACAGGTGAGTTCATATAAACATACTCATACGTCAGATAAGTTCCTACAAACATATTCATACAGCAGGTGAGTTTATATAAACATTCTCATTGCTGAGTTTATATATTCATTCTCATTGGACAGGTGAGTTTATATAAACATTCTCATTGAACAGGTGAGTTTATATATGCATTGGACAGGTGAGTTTATATATGCATTGGACAGGTGAGTTCATACAAACATATTCATACAACATGAGAGTTCCTACAAACAAAGTCATAAAACAGATTAGTTCATACAAACATATTCAAATGACAGGTGAGTTCATACAAACATATTCATATGGCAGGTGAGTTCATACAAACATATTCATATGGCAGGTGAGTTCATACAAACATATTCATATGACAGGTGAGTACATACAAACATATTCATATGGCAGATGAGTACATACTAACATGTCATATGACAGGTGAGTACATACAAACATATTCATATGGCAGATGAGTACATACTAACATGTCATATGACAGGTGAGTACATACAAACATATTCATA
>MUZC01001299.1:1691256-1704873 GCA_002072015.1 Radix auricularia
GTAAAATGTGTCCTATAAAATACCCTAAATGTATCTTTTGAAATGTCTGTAAAATGTGTCCTATAAAATACCCTAAATGTATCTTTTGAAATGTCTGTAAAATGTGTCCTATAAAATACCCTAAATGTATCTTTTGAAATGTCTGTAAAATGTGTCCTATAAAATACCCTAAATGTATCTTTTGAAATGTCTGTAAAATGTGTCCTATAAAATACCCTAAATGTATCTTTTGAAATGTCTGTAAAATGTGTCCTATAAAATACCCTAAATGTATCTTTTGAAATGTCTGTAAAATGTGTCCTATAAAATACCCTAAATTTATCTTTTGAAATGTCTGTAAAATGTGTCCTATAAAATACCCTAAATTTATCTTTTGAAATGTCTGTAAAATGTGTCTATAAAATACCCTAAATGTATCTTTTGAAATGTCTGTAAAATGTGTCCTATAAAATAACCTAAATGTATCTTTTGAAATGTCTGTAAAATGTGTCCTATAAAATACCCTAAATGTATCTTTTGAAATGTCTGTAAAATGTGTCCTATTAAATGCCGGTATTATGACTTTACTTGTCCAGTTATGTCAAGCAACTTCCGGACAAAGAAAAACACAGACTTCAGGGTCCAAGCAACAGCTCAGTGTTGTGGAACGCCATGATTCACCCTCTCCTTGGCATGACCATATATGGCGCCATCTGGTACCAAGGTGAGTGAGATGTGATGGCTGAATGACTGCGTCATGCCAGTGTGGCTGTGGTTAGGTGGGTAGAAATTCAGTTGGTTTCCAAGTTTAAACGCGTTTTTCATTAAATAACATTTATAACTAGACAAATGAAGTTTTCAAAAGGCAAATGTACCTCCTCCTTACAGGTGAAAGTGATGCAGGTGTCGCAACAAGGGTAAAGTACAACTGTACATTCCCAGCCATGATCCAAGACTGGAGGGCCAACTTTAACAAAGCTTCCAACGGACAGACGAGCGCTTCGTTTCCATTCGGCTTTGTACAGGTTCAAAGCTTTCCTCTTCAAAATGAGGCTATTGTTTACGATTGTTACAATGCTACATTTTAACAACTATTTTAACTAGGAAGTTTTTTCCACACAAAATGCGTTCAGCGTATTTAAATGATTTCACAAGTTAACAAAAAAAAAAAAACAATATATTTTTAAAAAAGAAGATAGGAATGATAAACCTAATTTCCTGTTTTCTGTTGACACAGTTGGCACCAAACGCACCAAGTCCTGGCTCTACGAGTGGCTTCACTGACATCAGGTGGCATCAGACGGCAGACAGGGGTTATGTCCCCAACCCTGACCTTCAGAATGTCTTCATGGCGGTGGCCATCGACCTCCCAGACTTTAACTCAACATATGGGACGTGAGTTAAATTTAGATTTGTTTAAAAATAACTGTGGTCGAGCTTCTGTATAGATCAGACGAGATAAGCTAAATTGTTGCTACCATTATTTTTTTGAAGCTCTGTTTTGTGAACAGAATTCGGAAGAACTAAAGTACCAAGTAATTTAACATAAGTATAAAAATCACGTGCCCGTTACAAATACAAGCTGACTTAATATACATTTATGACAATATGTACAGAGTTCATCCTCGCTACAAGAAGGACATCGGCTCAAGGTTGGCCATCAGTGGTCTAGCAGTAGCCTACCATCAAGCTGGAATATTTCAAGGACCGCTCCCTACAGGTTCTCACAAGACGGCAGCAGGGTTGGTGGTAGATTACGGCAGTACATGGAGGCTTGACGTTCGGACACCTGATGGGTTTGAGGTATTGGGATATTACACATATATTACATACATAGCATAAATAATACATGTTTTAAATAGATGCCACTGGTAGGTTAGGGCAGTACATGGAGGTTGGACGTACGGACACCTGATGGCTTTGAGGTAGTGGGATGTTACACTCATAGCTTAAATAATACATGTTTTAAATAGATGCCACTGGTAGGTTACGACAGTACTTGGACCCTGGACGTTCGGACACCTGATGGGTTTGAGGTATTGGGATGTTACACTCATAGCTTAAATAATACATGTTTTAAATAGATGCCACTGGTAGGTTACATCTTACAATGGAGGCTGGACGTTCGGACAGCTGATGGGTTTGAGGTATGATAAAACTGAATGTGTTGCATTATATTCAAACAAACTGTTTCAATTAATGTTAGCATGTATCAAATTTCCGAGAACCTCTAGAAGAACTATGAATTGAAAAGCAGAAAAAAACTTCTTCATAGATTCTCTATGTATTTTAAACTAGATGAGTTGAAGGTTTAAGAAAAAACCCAATAATAATAAAATTCACTTGAAAGCCAAAAGTCTTGAACACAAATCTTATAATTGAGAAATGAATTTGTGCCATTTATATTTAAATCCAAAGCTTCAGTGCGCATCACCATCTCGATGGGTCCACACCCCAATCATTGCTCACACGGCAACCACCGTGACCTTGAAGTACGACGTATGTCACACAGGTGAAAAGGTCACTGGACTCCGTTATGCCTGGAGCGAGTCGCCGTGTCCCCTACACAAGTGCGCCATCTACGAAACGTCCAAAAGTCTGCCTGGTCCACCATTCGTGTCTTATGCAGACTTAGATCAGTTCGGGAATCCTTATTTTATTTTTGATGGACCCCAGCGTGTATGAAATAAGAAAGAAACTTAATTTAAGACCCCAGCGTGTATGAAATAAGAAAGAAACTTAATTTAAGACCCCAGCGTGTATGAAATAAGAAAGAAACTTAATTTAAGACCCCAGCGTGTATGAAATAAGAAAGAAACTTAATTTAAGTTATGAACCTAAGTTTAATAGTAAGGTCCCTGGGTAATTAATTAAGGTGGCTACTTAAGTAAGCTGCTTACTTTCAAGAGCTGATAATATCATTTGCTCTTCTTTATTTGTATTAAAATAAAATTTAAACCAAAAAAAAATAAATGTTGTGTTTCTTTCAATACTGCATGAGCCAGAACTCAGTACAGAAGTAAGACATAAAACTATTTTAAAATAAATTACATAGAATACATCATTAAGAAATCTCATTACACCCACGTATCTCAAAAGTGATTATAAAAATAAATATGTTTAATTAGCCGCTTGACATGTTCGCAAATATATATTATACTTTACGAACCTTATTTCTAGTTTGTTGTAAACGGTCTTCTAGTATAACTAATTTTTTTTAACCAATGGCCAATTAGAATGTCTATTGTTTCTACAGTGATATTTGAGGATGTTATTGTGTTGTTGTGCCGCCTAACTTAATTTTTATTTACTAACCCAAACTGGGTCCCGCGCCATCTGTTTCTCATCCTACGCCCCAAAGAGCCCCGCAATTGGTAAGACCGGCCCTGTTGAGCATTAATAATCAAAACACTTATAAGCTACAAGTATCAAATTTTACCAAATTTTGTAATCATGCCTAAAAAATGTATTTACTTTTCTTATTAAAAAAGTATGTCAATTTTTAAATAAACTAGAGTTTTCAAAAAAAAAAAAATCTTAAAGTATTCATTTAAATAATACTATTCTATATAAATATAATCTCATAATTAGGCTGGTGTATGAATGGTAACGGGTTTGAATCTCAGTGAAGGCGAGCATTTGTTCCCTGGGCTAAAGCTTCTAATAGATGCTTAACTTTAGTTGGGGAGAAAAAGGGGGCGGGGCATTGTGTCGATCTCTCATAGCCGTCGCCTGTGAATGCTACTTCACTTGGCAACAGACCGGCGTGGACTCTCGGCATGTAAACACAGGTTAAAATAAAAAAAACGTTAATTTACACAACTATTGTCTAAATAACCATCATAAAAGTCGACTCTAAAAAGAAAACTCCTGCATAAACATTAATAGCTTTTCTCATTCCGTATGCAGAGAACAAACACACATTTACTCAATTTTATTCTAGAAGATTTCACTAGGGTCATGTCAATTATACTCGATATAGTTTTTAAAATAAAATAAACTAACCTACCCGCTTCGTAACATACGCCGCTGCCACGGGTACACACAGTTGCGCATGACTGGAGAGTGAGGGAGTGCGCCTAATGTATTCATTTTATGGCAGTAATTGTGGATGAGAGTGTGTGACTACTTTTCTGTCGCTGAGCACAACGGAGAGCAGGAAGTTATTATGCCAATGTCGAGAAACAAAGCTTACAGCCGTGTTGCGAAGAAAGTGGGAAATGAAGGGGCACAAACACAAAAATTTTTAAATATTAAAAAAGGTAATGTCTTAGCTGGGGCTTGAACTTACGACCTTCCGCGTGTTAGGCGAATGTAATAACCACTACACTACGTTGACACGCTATTCTGTTATTCTGAAAGAACAAAGTAATTGACCTCAATCCTCAATTGAACGCATTTTTGTCTCGATAATCCCTTGCAATACTTTTCTTGCTAGCTGATTGGTCGGTGGGGCTAGACAGCTCCGCCATGGTTGAACCATGAGGAAACTTATAAATATAGATCCTTAATTAACTCTGGGTAATTTATTCCCTCTTAATTTATAAGATTGTCATTAAATATTCATAAATTACAAATATAGATCCTTAACTCTGGGTAATTTACTCCCTCTTAATTTATATATTGTCATTAAATATTCATAAATTACAAATATAGATCCTTAACTCTGGGTAATTTACTCACTCTTAATTTATATCATTGTCATTAAATATTCATAAATTATAAATATAGATCCTTAACTCTGGATAATTTATTCCCTCTTAATTTATAAAATTGTCATTAAATATTCATAAATTATAAATATAGATCCTTAACTCTGGGTAATGTATTCCCTCTTAATTTATATCATTGTCATTTAATATTCATAAATTATAAATATAGATCCTTAACTCTGGGTAATTTATTCCCTGTTAGTTTATAACTTTGTCATCAAATATTCATAAATTATAAATATAGATTCCTAACTCTGGGTAATTTATTCCCTCTTAATTTATAACTTTGTCATCAAATATTCATGTTTAAAGACAGAAATTATTACAATAAACGATATGACTTAGAAGATGATCCGCTAAAACTTACTCCAATAATTTGTCTACATTGAAACATCTATTTCTAATCAAAGTACCCCAGATAATGATGATTGGATTGTGACGCAACAGTGACCACCGAACTGAAGGAGTCGGGTTCAATTCACAACAAAGGAAATTTTAAAGTGAAATATGTAAACTGATACAACTTCAATTAAAATGTAGTAGCTGATAGTACTGTGAAGGTAAACATGGGAAGTAATTGGGCAGTGGTTTGGCAGTTACTGATGGTGTATTAGCGCATAAACATAACTTTTCGTCGTCTTTTTTATTCATAAACTAGCAGACCCGGTCGTGCGTTGCAACGATCTGAGTAAAAATGACTTTTTAAGAATCCAATGAGTGATATGTTTTAAAAACAATTATGCCAGAAGCCTACACGGAAGTGTGCAAAAAGTCCAAATTTCATAGCAAATAGATTATTAAAATAATAATTTAAAATCTTAAAAAAGAAGAGAAAACGACATTAATGGGCCAGGCTCTAAAATGACTGATAATTTGTACTCAAGCTATGTTTCTCAATCTTGTGTAAAATTGATTGGGGAATTAAATTATTAAAGTGCGTTACAAAAACATTTGGGGACGCCTGCCCGAAGGAATGAACATAAAGAGTTCAGTTCCCTGTAGTTATTATTTATAAAGTCTTTAGTTTTTATTAAGATTGGTCAGATTCGTTTTTTTCTCAGCAACTTAAGCTAGCACTAATTTTTATAAAGGTAATAAAAGGAGAGAAAAAAAAGACATTTAAGGGCCCTTTTGCCCATTCTGTGCATGTGCAAGTTGTCAATTTCAAATAGACTCCTCTAGATTGTTAAAAATAAAATTGAGAAAATATGTTAAGCATATACCAAAAACAGACATTCAGGGCCCCCAGCCCAGAAGGAATTAACATTAGAAGTTCAGTGCCTTGTAGCATTTTAATATGGGCTACCAAGGTTTTATTTTAAAAATTTGTTTAAGATCAATTCTTTTACACAAAACTTAACACATAAACTTATTTAAGCAACAAACACAATGACATGATGGGGCCTATTCAATGCAAGATGTAAAGTTGAAAACACCAATTCATTTAAATTTGCATGATATCATTTGTATTTGTCATTATTTGTCAAGACCATTAAAATGAGAATGGGCAAAATATCTTACACATTTGCTGAAAAGTTTGGTTAAGATCCACCAAGTTACCAAGTAGCTAGCGCTTAAACTAATTTTATATAGCTTATATAAGCAAAAAAAAAAACCATTAAGGGACCCAGGACCCATTCACGGCAAGGTATAAAGTTCAAAACATCTCTTCATTTAAATAAGGATAATAATGGATACATTTATCATTATTTGTCAAGATCTTTAATAATTGAATTGGGGAATGCAATTTTAAATGTTTATTAAAAAAGGTATTATTGGCCCCCAGCCCCAAAAGAGTGACCCTTAGGAGATGACTTACCTATAGTATTTTAATATTGGCTATCAAGAATATAATTACAAAATTTGGTTAAGATCCATCCATTTAATTTATCAAGAAGATAGCCCTTATACTAATTTTTATATAGCTCATATAAGCAAAAATTGACATTTATGGACCCCGGCGCCCCGTTAGTGTTACATGGAGAATAAAAAGAAGCCAGTAACCATTCCGGAAGGGTACTCATCAGTCTCAAAAATTTTCATGGCGATCGGATGAATGGTTTAGTCAGCTCTAACGGACAAGCACACACACACACATACAAACTTTCATGTATATNATATATATATATATCATCCAATTTTTCAAAAATCATACTTGGCTTTGCACACCTGGTTTGCTTGCGTAACACCAATTCGCACCACCAGTTTGAGTCCTACAATGTTGCGATAATTGTCCAGACATACAGGAGAGACATATCAAAGAAAACATACTCCATGTATCTTTTTTACTAATTCAATTGGGTACTTTACAAATGATTTTATTTGTCACCATCTTGATGATCACATTATCTAATGATGCGAAGGGTAAATAATTTGAATGTACATAATGACATAATGGCATTCTTTAAGCACAATTAAGACGCAATAATCAATCGTATAGAAGATGAATAGGTAATTAGATGCGACCCGCGGCGTAGCATGCGCCGTAGACTTGCTAATAGTTAGTGCAAAGAAAGGGGGAGAAATAACAAATTAGCATGCACATCAATGTCTAAAACAACATTTCATAGTTTGTCATTTCAATAGTTTCATTTTTAAACTCACTGTAACATGAGTTAAATGAGAATGAATTCGACTCTTGTATCATTGTATACCATTAAAAATAAGAGGATTCTATAGCTATTTAACAAAATCCTGGCAATGTCATTTTCTCATGTTATAGAACTTGCAGCACATGTTTAATCGATCTATTAACAGAAATTTAATCCAAACTAAAGCTTTTCATACTACAACAAAACAACTCCGCCCCTTTTAATGGATGCTCCCGACCATGCTGTCTGTCCCAAGTTGATCAAGAAGACGCCATGACATATTTCAAGTGACACTCTCCCTGAAGAGAGATATGAAAATCAAATGTGTTTATCGTGTGCTACGCATGCATGGTCTTCAAGATGTTCCAAGTTTGATTACTGTAAGAATGTTTCTGTGTAACCTTTCAACACATCCGTTGACTTGATTAGGATGATCTAAAAGTCGGCGCTTTCATCAAACCGAGGCTCTGATTGTATGAATAGCTGGGGAACCAATGAGACGGAACGGCCGTTGTGACGTCGTGTCTATGAAATAACCTGATGACAACGCGTTGTGACGTCATAGGATTCTCAATTGTTTGACGTTTTCAAATTTTTAGTTATACACCAAAGCTCGTCATCTTCTGGGATGTGTGGAACATCCGATAATTTAAAGATTTTGAGGATGATTACATAAATTTATTTGGGTTTTTTAAAATATATTTTTTAAGAAAGTATTTTTATATTCTGACATAGATTTTAAATGAATATGTTCTCGCGCTGCCAAGAAGTGAAATTATTGTTGATTTTGAATTCAGGAAGTAAATTTATAATTCTTAATAAAAAATATATCATTTTATTATTGTTGGCATGATTAAAAAAAATGTATCCTTGTGTAGGACAAGACTATCAGCTGACCAAACTGTTTCTCAGCTCATACGGAAACAGGTTTTTGGTGGTCATTCCCTTCCCCAAGGAGCCGAACTCAATGGTCTACTCCATGACGACTCTTGTCAATACAAGTTTTAAGGTAATGTACCAGATTACACTTGGGTCAATTTTGTGCGTGTTCAGTAAGTTATTGAACACATTGATCAACTACTCTCTGTGTTCAGTTAGATATTGAACACATTGACCAAATTATTTCTCTGTTCAGTAAGTTATTAAACACATGTACCAACTTTTCGCTCTGTTCAGTTAGATATTGAACACATTGACCAAATTGTTTCTGTGTTCAGTAAGTTATTGAACACATTGACCAACTTATCTCTGTGTTCAGTGGACTAAGGACAGAGTATGTTGATTTCAGGAACAAGACACTAGACACAAGTAGACAAGAAAACGTCCGTAGCGAACACAACTTTCTAACGTTTTTTTTGAAAAGAGACCACAAACAATACAAATTAACAGACCACAAACAATACGAATAAACAGACCACTAACAATACGAATAAACAGACCACAAACAATACGAATTATCAGACCACAAACAATACGAATAAACAGACCACTAACAATACGAATAAACAGACCACAAACAATACGAATTATCAGACAAGAAAATCGAGATAGAAATATATTAATACAAAAGGGACGATGGAAGAGAAATGTACACACCCTATGAATATGCAAATTTATTTTTAAAATGTAACTGGCCTTTAATGGTGTTAACAAAAGGTGTAGTCAACTTTTGTTGACATTTACTGAGTGCATCAGTTAGATCTAGTTTTAATGTTTACTTCATTGGTTGATAAAGATTTGATTTTATTCGACTAATTTAGTTCACATCTGGAGCTCTACTTATTGTAAATTGGAAAAGAAAATTTAGCGGAAAGATTTTTAAAATTCTACTTAAAAAACCAATTAACTTTCTTTACGTTATTGTTTTTATGATAAAACTGAAACGCAAGCTCAGATAATGTTGACACTAACAAATGAAAATCTTCCAGGTGTCTATTGCTTGTCCTCACTGTGAGGCCTTCATCAAGCCACAGGCAGTAAACTTAGAGAGGAATAAACCAGTGAACTTTCTCGTATCAATGAAATATGAGTAAGTTAGTAAGTCTATCAGACATATAGAACGATTGAGACATCAAAGGTAGAGAATATTGAAGCTATAGAAGGCTAACCAAATAAATATTTTAGCAACCAGAGTTGTCTATAATAAGAGTAAGTTTAAGCATTCATCTGCATATAGATACATATACATAAAAATAAACCTAACATCTTGCTCCCCTACCGTACCAACATCCTAAAAATAAACCTAACATCTTGCTCCCCTGATCTAGGCCACCAACATCGTCCGGTCCAAGAAAGTGTTACAGAGCCAGTGGGCCCCGGAAGTTCTCATTGACCATGTATCTACTGACACGCTGGCACTCAACGGCCGCTTTCAAGGTCTTGCCAGTTGAATCGTGGGGACACAACTACATAGTCTTAGTGATGGAGTAAGTCAGTTAAGGGGACACAACTACATAGTCCTAGGGATGGAGTAGGTCAGTTAAGGGGACACAACTACATAGTCTCGGTGATGGAGTAAGTCAGTTAAGGGGACACAACTACATAGTCTCGGTGATGGAGTAAGTCAGTTAAGGGGACACAACTGCATAGTCCTAGTGATGGAGTAAGTCAGTTAAGGGGACACAACTGCATAGTCCTAGGGATGGAGTAGGTCAGTTAAGGGGACACAACTACATAGTCCTAGTGATGGAGTAAGTCAGTTAAGGGGACACAACTACATAGTCTCGGTGATGGAGTAAGTCAGTTAAAGGGACGCTACTACGTAATAGTATGAGACATATCACACAGTTTTCTAAACATTTGTTCTTGAAGACAGGTCGCAATAGAATGGCAGCAGATTTCTTTCAGTTAACGAAATGAGAAAAAGCTTTTTTAAATCTTTGTTCATGATGTCTGGCTTGTTTGAATCAAATAAGTTAGTAATTAGACTTGTTATATGACATTTGTTTGATGGCCCTCGGTCTCATTTGATAATTTTTTATTGGTCCTCTTCCAGGCATAAGTCAGTTGTTCAGATCATTTGTTTGATTGGTCCAACCCCAACCCCAACCGGATGTGCCAGTTATTTATCTTGGGCCAAATACCTAGCTATTGGACCACTTTGGGAATAAGTGGTACCAGGAGCGGGCGGACAATACGACGGCCAGGGGGGTTTATGCTAACATGCCCTGGCCGAACCGATCAGACCAGTGGTGGGGTCTAAACCGTAAACATCAGGGTTTAGTGACCCAAATGCGCACCGAGCATTGCCCAACCAACTCTTACTTTAACAGGCTAGACCACAACAGGGACTCGAACTGCCGTCATTGCAGCCAAGCCTCTGAGACGGTCACACACCTGCTGACGTCGTGTCCCACGCTAGACATAGCCGGTGAGGTACGAGAGGCAATATAGTCCCACGTGAAGACGATGTAGTATGGCACTGCTCAGCGGATGGAGCAGGTTGCCCAGGTATTAGCCAAGGCCATAAGAGAGTAATCTCAGGCCTACAGAAAATGTAATTAGTTTAGTTTAAATGGTTCCCTTCCAGCCACAAACCAGTTGTTCAGATCATTTGTTTGACTGCTCCACTTCCAGCCACAAACCAGTTATTCAGATCATTTGTTTGACTGCTCCACTTCCAGCCACAAACCAGTTATTCAGATCATTTGTTTGACTGCTCCACTTACAGCCACAAACCAGTTATTCAGATCATTTGTTTGACTGCTCCACTTCCAGCCACAAACCAGTTATTCAGATCATTTGTTTGACTGCTCCACTTCCAGCCACAAGCCAGTTATTCAGATCATCTCTGACTCTGATGACAACCTTGTGACAGTGATGTTCAGATTCACCGTCAGCGGTTTCGTGTTTGTCTACGACGGTGTCAGCTACGGTAATGGAAACACTATGACCATCAACATCAACAAGCAAGTGGCCCATTGTCTATTGTCGATTACATGTCCTAGTTATAACATTTTTGTGCTAGAAGATTTCATCTTGACTTCCTAAAAAGCTAAAAATCCAAAACAATTAGATTTATTATTTTTTTTTTTTTGTTTTGTTTGGTGAAACATAACAATATTTTTTTTTCTAATTCTAAATTAAATTGATAAATGACTTATTTATCACTAGTATGAATGTAATTTAACCATCATAGACTACGCCGAAAGAAAAGACTCAATAAATTTTGTTAATAAACAGAACACAATAAGCCCAGTAGACGGCATATTTGGAAATCCATAAAGACAAAATGTAAAAGCAATAAAAGAGTGTAGATTTGCCAACACAAAATGATCAAATTACATCATTAAACGCTGAGACGTCACTAGGGTGTGTGTCACCCGGGGCAGAAGCTCATGGTGTCACCCGAGGCGGTAGCTCATGTTGTCACCTTGGGCGGTAGCTCATGATTTAACCCATAGAACTCCTCCGAGTTTTCCAGTGCCAAATGACGGAAATATATAGAATTTTACAGTTTGGTGTCACCCCCTTGATGGTATCACCCGGGGGCGACGCCACTGATTAAAAGAAGATTCCATAGTTAATTCAACCTAGAAATAGAAACACTAGAAGAACGAAGAACAAAGTTGTAAACATTACAAAAAGGGATCAAGTAGAAGCTTGATAATAGAACTTATCAACAATGTCATCGCAATACCATTCTAGGATATATTGGGAAAACACGATTTTTCTGGCTCCGTATTAAAGAAAAAACACCAATAAATACACATTATCATAATCATCATGCATTAGAGCTTGGATTTAGTTGCTTGAACAAACAATGTAGACAAACTTTCTAATAACATTTAAAACTCTAATACAAATACAAGACTAGAAACAGATATAAACTATAGACGCAATTATCTTCTGTATGGAAGGAGCGCCTGTGAGATGTAAGATAAGAATAAGATAACTTTTTTTCAATTTTTTAAAGGATTTTAAAATCTTTATAAAAAAATTAATTTGTTTACTTTATCTGTCGGCCAGGTATGAAGCGTTCGCCATATCTAAATGTGATGACGAGGGGAAACGTCCAATGACAGGTGACAGGGGACGGAATTCTCGATCAGTGTGTCAATAAAATAACCTTCCTTTTAAATTAAACAAAGGCTCGTCAAATGTGATTGAGTTGTCGTAATGGATAGCAATGAAAGGTTTAAGGGAGTTCTATAAAACATATACGAGGTATAGATCTAAGTCGTCAGTATAAAAAATAGTTTGAAATAAAAGTTTGGTGGGATGGGAATGGTTTTTTCAAATCAGTATTGTGCTATGGTCTGAGGTCTTACTTTCATTACAATGTTCTTGTCTGTGGTCTTACTTTCATTACAATATTCTAGTCTGTGGTCTTACTTTTATTATTGTTTTCTTGTCTGTGGTCTTACTTTCATTACAATGTTTTTATCTGTGGTTTTACTTTCATTACAATGTTCTTGTCTGTGGTCTTACTTTCATTACAATGTTCTTGTCTGTGGTCTTACTTTCATTACAATGTTCTTGTCTATAGTCTTACTTTCATTACAATGTTCTTGTCTCTGGCATTACTTTCATTACAATGTTCTTGTCTGTGGTCTTACTTTCATTGCAATGATCTTGTCTGTGGTCTTACTTTCATTACACTGATCTTGTCTGTGGTCTTACTTTCATTACACTGATCTTGTCTATGGTCTTACTTTCATTATAATGTTCTTGTCTGTGGTCTTACTTTCATTATTGTTTTCTTGTCTATGGTCTTACTTTCATTATTGTTTTCTTATCTGTGGTCTTACTTTCATTATAATGTTCTTGTCTGTGGTCTTACTTTCATTATAATGTTCTTGTCTGTGGTCTTACTTTCATTATTGTTTTCTTCTCTGTGGTCTTACTTTCATTATAATGTTCTTGTCTGTGGTGTTACTTTCATTATAATGTTCTTGTCTGTGGTCTTACTTTCATTATTGTTTTCTTGTCTGTGGTCTTACTTTCATTATAATGTTCTTGTCTGTGGTCTTACTTTCATTATTGTTTTCTTGTCATTGGTCTTACTTTCATTATAATGTTCTTGTCTGTGGTCTTACTTTCATTATAATGTTCTTGTCTGTGGTCTTACTTTCATTATTGTTTTCTTGTCTGTGGTCTTACTTTCATTATAATGTTCTTGTCTGTGGTCTTAATTTCATTATTGTTTTCTTGTCTATGGTCTTACTTTCATTATTGTTTTCTTGTCTTTGGTCTTACTTTCATTATAATGTTCTTGTCTGTGGTCTTACTTTCATTATAATGTTCTTGTCTGTGGTCTTACTTTCATTATTGTTTTCTTGTCTCTGGTCTTACTTTCATTATAATGTTCTTGTCTGTGGTCTTACTTTCATTAT
>MUZC01001299.1:1721751-1734220 GCA_002072015.1 Radix auricularia
AACGTTTTAAGTTTGATATAATTTTTCGATTGGTTTTTGGTCAAACGCCTCTGACCATTCTAAATATAATGATTAATGTGTTCATTTAAAATTAGTCAAAAGTATTCATTAACTTTATTGAATGCATCAAATTCTCGACATCGCAATTCAAGAGGAGCACAAAATTACTTTCTTCTGAACTCAGTTTTTAAGGCATTAATTCTAAATATGACAGAAAGGATACTTGATACAGTCCAGTCATGTTGATTAAGATTATTGTCACTTGTGTCAACATAAATGAAAGTAGGTTGGATTTAGGCGTCTTCGTATAGTACG
This sequence comes from Radix auricularia, assembly GCA_002072015.1. NCBI lineage: Eukaryota > Metazoa > Mollusca > Gastropoda > Lymnaeidae > Radix > Radix auricularia. Next base: position 1,722,067 of record MUZC01001299.1, read on the forward strand.
TAAATAAGAAATCTACATAGATAACAAATTTAACAAATGCATTTTCTGGAAAGAACCGGTTCAATAGTGGGCATATGTTACAAGCGTAAACGTACACATGACGTATTTGAAAATATCTAGTGGAGTGGAGTGGATGTTATATGTCCCAAATGAGCCTGCATTACTCCCAAAAATTCCCTTTTGACCCAAGCCCAAGATGAGGTAATTTACCCCTGTTAGCCGACCTCTTTCTTAAGGGATGCCCGTCAGTCAATTGAGCGATTTTTTAATAAAATACATTTTAAAAACATTATTTTTAAATAATTTTTAAAACAAAGAAGTTAACAGTAATGATTTATAGTCAATGTTTAATTTGTATGAATTAAAATAAAATATAATCTAATGATGTTAACACATTTTTTTTCACGGCCGTTTATCCCCAAAATGATTATGATTCAGCATTACCCCCAAGAGTTCCCTTTTTACCCCAATGAGATACTGTATCGTTGTTAACCGACCCCTTGGTTTAACAGGCCAGGGTAGCTATGTATTTTTCATTAGTTTATAAATTCCACAAGAGGATCCAACAATTTAAACACTCCTCGTCCATTGGTGATATTATATTTACAACTCTTGTGTGACGTACGTGAAATCCTGAAGAGAAAAGAATTGACAAAACAACAACAAAACAAACAAACTTGTGAGCTTCGGAGTAAAAAGTTATGATAAGATTGGATATTTTAATAATGTTATAGTAATTTTTCAGTCCTCAACTTGCAGGAATTACTGTATTTACAAGATGGCACTTTACTTTCCTGCACAATTGGTGGGTCGTTCAGTATTGGCTATTTTCCGATTTCCTCTTCCAGCGCATACCTAATAATTTTTTTAGAAAACATGAGACGTGATACCAATGTGATAATTTTAGGTCAAATGCCTTTGATGTGCATATACTTAGTAGGAAAACTGTCATTAAAAGATCGAAATCAATTGGACGAATTGTCTTACTTGTATCTATATATTCTAGGTCTGTCAACAATACAATGATTCTTGTAACATCAACAGTTATATTCACGAGCTTAATCATGAAGGTTAATCACATCGAATGGTTTTTGACATTACCGCTGCATTGTTCAATAGCCGTCTTGCAATGCCTTGGAAACTTAACATTTATTTTAAAAATATAATAATTAAGACAATCTGAATTCATACTTAATCTTATAGGGCTTTAAGTTTTGAAGGGCCTCATTTTGCTATCAAATCAGTACAGAGAAAATCATGTCAAACGGGCAAAAGAATGCATCGGTACCTGGTGAAATGGAAAAATTCTTTGCGGTCGTCTGATATGTAAAAGTTTGAGAATCACTGACTTACAATTTATTTAATTTCTTTTACTTAGCTTCACGCGTGTTACAATATTACATTGTAGAAATACATTAAATGAATACTTAAATGACAAAAAAANCCCCCCCCCCCCCATTTTTTCGGTAGTTTCCTCGCAGCATTTATTTTTGTGGATATTTAATTAATAAAACGATTTTTTACTTGAACCTAAAAACCTGCTGCAGGAATAAGGCCTTCTCGCTGTCTGGCTGTAACTCACGTCAAGACAACTCAATTACAGGTAGAACATGGCTTGGATTTAACATATAAAGTGGCATTGTGTGGTGGAATGTGTTAGTGTGGGGGATTGTGTGGTGGAATGTGTTAGTGTAGGAGATTGTGTGGTGGAATGTGTTAGTGTGGGGGATTGTGTAGTTGCATTTGTTAGTGTAGGAGATTGTGTGGTGGAATGTGTCAGTGTGGGGGATTGTGTGGTGGAATGTGTTAGTGTGGGGGATTGTGTGGTTGAATTTGTTAGTGTAGGAGATTGTGTGGTGGAATGTGTTAGTGTGGGGGATTGTGTGATGGAATGTGTTAGTGTGGGCATTGTGTGGTGGAATGTGTTAGTGTGGGGGATTGTGTGGTGGAATGTGTTAGTGTGGGGGATTGTGTGGTGGAATGTTTTAGTGTGGGCATTGTGTGGTGAAATGTGTTCGTGAGGGGGATTGTGTGGTGAAATGTGTTCGTGAGGGTGATTGTGTGGTGGAATGTGTTAGTTTGGGGGATTGTGTGGTGGAATGTGTTAGTGTGGGGGATTGTGTGGTGGAATGTGTTATTGTGATGGATTGTGTGGTGGAATGTGTTAGTGTGGAAGATTTTTCTAATCACGTTTCACCATTTACCTAGTTTTGTTGTTATGCACATCTCTTATGAGTTAATCTTCCTTCCCTTCAGGTACCACGATACAAGGATCTGATCCTATTGGTGTCATCAGTGGACACTGTCGCGAGTACATGACCCGTGTATTATGTGCACCTGGCGTGTTCCAAGACCAAGTACAGGATTTTAAGGCCGGTAAGTAACTGACGTCACAGCCGGTAAGTGACTGACGTCACTGTCTGTAACAGGCGGGTAGACACAGTTGACCCACTTTATGTTAATGTGGTCAAGTGTTTACATTCCTAGTCATAGAATCAGTTCCAATTTTGTTGGTAGACTTTGAGCGTTTGAAAGTGATTCAACGAACAGACCCGAGCAGTTGTCCCAATATTTGTTTTAAATATGTTTACATTTTATTTCATTAATTTAACAAATATGATTTTTAATAGTTAGTTATTAGTTTTAACCGAGGAAAAAAATTGTCCATTATACGGCCCTAATTACAGCAATAATTTGTTGTCGTGTAATTGGGACAACCTTCAGAGTAGAGCACTTAGGCAGGTGCCCTGCGTATCCTGAGTACCCTGCGTACCCTGAGTACCCTGACTACCCTGAGTACCCTGACTACCCTGAGTTCCCTGAGTACCCTGCGTAACGTGGCTGCGGCACTTCTCATCAATAAATCCATAGTTTAACAAGATGTCCAAGTCGTGATAATAACTCCTGAAATACACTGCCAGAATAATTTTAACGTCTCAAAAAAATTAAAAAAACAAGATTTCGATTTTCACGTCAATTTGACTTCTAAAATGTCACCTCAGCTCTAACAGGTGCTTGAGTTGCCCCCCCCCCCCCTCGAAACGAATTGCAGACATTTGCAAGTGGTCATCTCCTTGATATTTCCTAGTTAGATCATTTGTTGACTTGTTCCGCCAGCTGAATTGATTTTATTGTTTTGGTTTCCCCAACAGATATGCTATTCCCAATACAAGGTCTTGGAAGAACCTTTGTCATATTTTATTTACAAGGGAGAGCTAACAGCAATAAACTACATGTCATAAGTCCACTCAACGCCACCTACCTAAAGCTAGAGTCAGACAAAGAGATTCGAAGGTACTCAATACCGGATGCGCTGACCGCCATAATTGTAGGTATAGAAAATCTTAGAATGCGTGTTTTCAACGATTAACAATTGATGATTTCCAAATGTTTTATTTAATTTAAACGAATAAATTTCCAGTGTTCAATGTTTTCATCGTCATCATCATCTTTGGTTCCGGTCTGGAGAGATAATTTAGTAACGCGACCTGGAATTAGAGTAACACCGGCCTTATGTTTGCTGTGACTCGGGGGTTGGGGGGGGGGGGCTATTCTGGAGCATCAGACAATGTTGCAGTTCGGTCAGCTAGCTAAGTCCAGTGGGATTGTGCCGGTGATGATTATTGGAAATATCTTTTGGCTTCTCTTCTCTGGCCAGCAGCAATACGAATTTGTTCATCACCAATAATTAGTCCTGCCTTGATGGAACGCTTCCCGGCGCCTCACCAATAATTAGTCCTGCCTTGATGGAACGCTTCCCGGCGCCTCTGGGTCAAGTTTTCCCAGTTGTCCGTACCTTTAACCATGAGGTGTCGCTTACAATTAACTCTCTTTTCTGCGTAAGGCTTAGAGTCTAGTTGATTTTAAAAAATCTTAAATAAAGACGAACACGAAGAAATAACTGATAGAAGTGTTTGCGGTATGTTACAATTGAGTGTGAAAAGAAAAATGTAATTATCCACTGCTTGGAATCGAACTCGACACCGGTTGCATCACGCGCCTGTGCTCTCGCCACACGGCCAGCGGAAATTGCCTATTATAAAAAAAATGTTAAAATATAAACTATATTTTATACTATGTTCTGTAAGCGAGCCAATTAAATCAAGATTTATCGATTATTAAGACTGAATAGCAAACAGCTGTATAGATAATATTTTCTTATTTTATTTTATTATATTGTCAAGGGTTCATGCAAACATTTGCACACTTTTATTATAAAGTATAAAAAGTTTCGGGGCCCCCAAACCGTCTGGGGCCCCTGGCTTTAGCCCGCTCAGGGGACGTGGTGGTCGATAGGTAGTGCGCTCGACTGTCATACCGATGGTCACGAGTTCGAATCCAAGCGAAGGCGAGAATTTGTTCCCGGGGCCTGAGGAGTCCGCGAGTCACGCAGCTCTGAATGGGTACCTAACTAGACAATAGCTAGGTGGATGGGGTAATGCGTGGAACCCCTATAGCCGTGGCATGTGACCGCTGCATCACTTGCCAACAGATCATCTCTCATGGTTTGTGGACGCAATTATCTTCTGCATAGAGTGAGCGTCTGTATATCTGGGATAAAATAAGATAAGATAAGCCCCATCCCCTCTAATCCGCCATAGTAACAAGTAACCTACACATAATATTAGGGCCATCAAGTCTCACAAAAACATTTAGGAATAGTTTGGCCTATCAATCCCCTGCGAATTTGTAATACATGAATCCCACCAGGAACATTTTATTTATCCACTTTCCGTTGAATTTTGTGATCCATCTACTTACAAGAATGATGCAGATTATGGCTACATTCATCCACTCCCCAGATTTCTACTAACTATATCAATCCGTTCCCCAGATTTCTACTGACTATATCAATCCGTTCCCCAGATTTCTACTAACTATATCAATCCGTTCCCCAGATTTCTACTAACTCTGAATATATCCTCACCTCAAACAACCCAGTTCATGTTGTACTTATGGCAGAAGATCATTGTTGGTATGGGAAGCGGTTGGCGGATGACCCAAAAGCTGAGCCAGACTCTAGCATGTGTACGCTGCACCCCAACGACCTGTTCTACGTGGCGTACATGTGGACGTAGGTCTCAATACGCCATACTTTCTGCCTATTTAAGCCAAAGACTGTATCCATTGTGACCGACAGGCAAATAATCAACTCTGACATGACGCCTGGGTGCTAATAAAATATTTAGTTCTTTTCGTTGAATCTTTTCTCCAGCCGACATTCAAACACACACACACACACACACACACACATACATACACACACACACACACACAAACTCAACTGCCCAAGACTATCTGATTTACTGTCTTATATAATCGTATTTATATTTCTTTGTTGTCAGTAACGTAGCGAACGCAGACTCTCACCTGATGATGTACGTCATTGCTGTGGCTCACATCGATGTAGTAGACCATCTCCTGTTGAACGGGAAACGATACGACACTTAGTGAGAGAACTTGTTGTGGTTTATTTAACGATACGACACCTAGTGAGAGAATGTGTGGTGTTTTATTTAACTGTATCAGACACCTAGTGAGAGAACTTGTTGTGTTTTATTTAACGATATGACACTTAGTGAGAGAACTTGTTGTGTTTTATTTAACGATACGACACCTAGTGAGAGAACTTGTTGTGTTTTATTTAACTGTATCAGACACCTAGTGAGAGAACTTGTTGTGTTTTATTTAACTGTATCAGACACCTAGTGAGAGAACTTGTTGTGTTTTATTTAACGATACGACACCTAGTGAGAGAACTTGTTGTGTTTTATTTAACAGTATCAGAACCTTATACGACACAGACATCAATGTCAACTTAAATTTAAGAAATTTCTCAGGGGTTAGTGAGTTAGTTGCTTATGCTATAAATTGTCCATGTAGTTGAGTCTCACGATTCTGTTATTAAACCGAATGACTAATTAATATTTATTTTGGATCTTTCATTCCCAGCCCATTTGTACGCAGTCCACTGTTTGGTGGCGGGATCGAGTTATATTATTCCATCAGCATTCAAACAGACGAACACACAAGCACTTTAACTACTGACCGACATCTACGGTTTGGTTGTTATATCTACGGGGTGGCCTACAACTTGTCTATACTATACACAGCCGGCTTTCAGGTACCAACCATCACTAGCACAATGGTTGTAACTTATAATTGTATAAACTAAAAATAAAACGGTAAAGGTATATTATCAATGGCAAATTTTTAAATAAAAGTTTAAGACGAAAATATCAAAGTTATCAGAACTTTCGTCCAAACTTCTAGTACTAAACTTTCGGAAATCTTTTAGCTTTGTTACATTAGTTATCTGACTCCATGACTACAAGATTGTTTTGTTACATTCTAACTTCCTGTAGTCTGGGCTAATTTGTTACATGCGTAACTATAATCTGGGCTGCAACATTTATGATGTGGAATCTATAGTTTATTAATTAATTTTTGTGTGGTGTAAATCAGTTCATTTTAGTGGCTGGATAAGACCTTTTAAAAGTTCTGAACATGCACGTATTTTAATAATGAATGTTTCTTTGAAATTTATTTACTTTCGATTTTCCCATCAGGTGTGAAATGTTTTTAAAAATATATAAACCATTTGGTCTATTAAACATAAATCAATTAAAACAATAAACAAACATTTTAAGGTATTGATTTTTTGCACGATACGAAAGTTTTATTTTATCCTTACGGCAATTAAAATTAAAATCAGTGGTGTTTTTTTTTTTTGTTTGTTTGTTTTTTTTTTTTTTTTTTTTTTTTTTCAGCATTTAATAATTGTTATATCTTATAAACTATTTAGCACCAATAAAATTAATTATAACTAACAAAATTAAAATCAACCGTTTAAAACCCAGTAAATTTTACATTAAACAACCAAATAAATTCGATGATTGTAATAGGAATTTTTACTTTTTTCTCCAGATAAAATTTGTTTTAAAACCTTTAACGTGTCTCATTGCATGAACTAATTGTAACAATTCTAATGAAATAACTCTTTACCTCAGAACTGTTTAGTTACAAATGGCTCAGCGAATGATTTCGACAACGACTGTGATGGCAACATTGATTTTTTCAGATATCAAAACATAACATGTAAGTGACGCTAATATTAGAATAACATAACATGTAAGTGACGCTAATATTAGAATAACATAACATGTAAGTGACGCTAATATTAGAATATCAAAACATAACATGTAAGTGACGCAAATATTACACTATTAAAATATAACTTTACAGAAAAGAATTGTATCATTTTTAAACTCCATTTAATGTGCTCCTTTTCTTTTGCGACAGTGCGATCCCGATCGAAAGGGGGGGGGGGGTAACTATTGTTACGTACCCAAAGACCGCCGCATTGCCAGGCTTTATAAAAAAAAAAAAAAAAAACCTGACCATATAAGTCCGCTAATTAACTTACTTCATCGGCTACCCTGTATACTAGTACGGATTGAAGTACTATCTTCTCTGACTTATGCCCCGCTGATCTTGGTGAACCTCCATCTGTCTACTCATCCTCTCGTCTGTGACAGTCTCCTGAGGACACACGTATTCTCTCTGTTCCTAAGACACGCATTCAAACATTTGGCGAAACGTCTATTTTCTCTTTTCACCCCAAACAATTGATTTCTCTACCTCTCGTAGTATTCCAACTACCAAGACCGTTACGACTTCACTCAAACATATTTATTCAAACGTAAATTACAACGTTATTGTGACATTGTCGTCATCTCTTTGTCGATGATAATTGTAGATTATGTATACTGCTATGTCGTTATGTTTTGTGGGTAAGTATGACTGCATCCATTATTAAATGTGCGTAACTAAATTTATATATTTTTATGAAGCGCTGTTAGCCCAGCTACATGCAGGAGTGCAGCGCTACATAAATTATCAAATTATTATTTTTTCGGCAAGGACCTTATACATTTATTTACAAGTTTGTTACGATTCTAGTTGAATTAACTCCCTTGCCTATGGTGCTAATTCCTTACAATAAGAGTTGTCCAATGAAACGTTTAATAAAAGAAAATATTATGATTGGCTAGTGCCCTCCATTCAGTTGTCCAATGAAACGTTTAATAAAAGTAAATATGATTGGCTAGTGCCCTCCATTCAGTTGTCCAATGAAACGTTTAATAAAAGTAAATATTATAATCCTATCTTCGACATCCATAACAACCACTTCAGTCTTCGGCCAATGGGGAGAATGGGACGTGTGGAAATGTGAACAAACTGGGAAGGCGTCTTACTTGGTCAGGACAAGGTATTTCATTGACATTTTTATTATGTTCATCTGAACAGACTGGGTATTTCATTGACATTTTTATTGTGTTTATCTGAACAGACTGGACATCTTATTGACATTTTTATCATGTTCATCTGAACAGACTGGGTATTTCATTGACATTTTTATTATGTTCATCTGAACAGACTGGGTATTTCATTGACATTTTTATTATGTTCATCTGAAAAGACTGGGTATTTCATTGACATTTTTATCGTGTTCATCTTAACAGACTCGGTATTTTATTGACAATCATATTGTGTTCATACAGTTCATACGACATTAATTTTTAAAATGAACACTCTTAATCAATGTTCCCTGTAAGCAGAGGCGTCAATAGGGTTGGTCTCACCCGGGGCGGTAGCTCATGGTGTCACCCGGGGCGGTAGCTCATGGTGTCACCGGGGTGGTAACTCATGGTGTCACCCCCTCGTGATTTAACCCATAGAACTCCTCCGAGTTTTCCAGTGCCAAATAACGAGAATATATAGAATTTTACTGTCTGGTATCACCCCCCTGATGGTGTCACACGGGGCGGCCCGCCCCCACCGCACCCCCTAGCGACGCCACTGCCTGTAAGATTCATTGGTCGGTGTACAAATTAACAAAGTCGCGTGATAAAGTTGCTCATCATCAATTTGTTGTGCAAAATTGAAAACCATATGAACTCGTATTATATTATTCGTATCAAAATTTGCTGCGTGGTAATTCTAACCTGATGCGCGTAGTCGGTCAGATATCTGTGTGGCTGCCCTCCCGCACAGCTTAAAGGGAATATGGTTCTATACGTGTTTTTAATAAAGGACATGGTATTTTTAATGACACTTATATTGTGTTCACTTTCCCAAAACAGGGTATTTTATTTACATTGGTATTTTGTTCACATAATAATCACATGGTATTTTAGTGACATTTTTATGTTGTCCATCATATAAATAGAATACGTTTTGTATTTAAAGTAATGCTATAATTAGTTTGTGTCTAGATTTTAATAAAAATTATTTTAAAATTTATATAGAAAATAAAACTGTACAAGATGTTGTATTTCATCAAAAGTTTTTTTAAAAAAACAAGATGTTGTACTTCATCAAAAGTTAGATGAATAAGATGTTGTACTTCATCAAAAATTAGATCAACAAGATGTTGTAATTAATCAAAAGTTAGATCAAGCACAGACATTCTCACCTCGTTTAACTCCTCTAAATTATGAATATTAACGAGAACCACGTGAGAACGAGACTAAGTGACTCGTCTGCTTGATATCGTACGTCTAATGTTGTTTATGAGATCTATTGACACAACTATTTTCAGCAAAGCGTAGAATAATTCTCTCAACGATACTTTCATCTATGTTCTACTTTCTTAATCTGACTGTCACAGGGTGTGTACTGTCACAGGGTGTGTACTGTCACAGGGTGTGTACTGTCACAGGGTGTGTACTGTCACAGGGTGTGTACTATCACAGGGTGTGTACTGTCTCAGGGTGTGTAATGTTACAGGGTGTGTACTGTCACAGGGTGTGTAATGTTATAGGGTGTGAACTGTTACAGGGTGTGTACTGTCACAGGGTGTGTACTGTTACAGGGTGTGTGCTCGTCCGTCACCTAGTGAGAGTGGTGTGTACTGTTACAGGGTGTGTGCTCGTCCGTCACCTAGTGAGAGTGGTGTGTACTGTCACAGGGTGTGTGCTCGTCCGACACCTAGTGAGAGTGGTGTGTACTGTCACAGGGTGTGTGCTCGTCCGTCACCTAGTGAGAGTGGTGTGTACTGTCACAGGGTGTGTAATGTTACAGGGTGTGAACTGTTACAGGGTGTGTAATGTTACAGGGTGTGAACTGTTACAGGGTGTGTAATGTTACAGGGTGTGTACTGTTACAGGGTGTGTGCTCGTCCGTCACCTAGTGAGAGTGGTGTGTACTGTCACAGGGTGTGTACTGTTACAGGGTGTGTGCTCGTCCGTCACCTAGTGAGAGTGGTGTGTACTGTGAAGGAAGTGGCCACCAGATACGACATGTTCAATGTGACAATGTGGAGCCCATCTCAGGCAAGATGTTGTAGTTAGACTTATCATGATAGTTACCAAAGATGTTGCAGTTAGACTTATCATGATAGTTACCAAAGATGTTGTAGTTAGACTTATCATGATAGTTACCAAAGATATTGTAATTATAATTATTATACCGATAGTAATTTAAACACGATTTTCATTTTTTTAAAAAGTGTACAACATATCAGTTTCATAAAAGATTATCGATATATTAAATATTTTATTTGGATTGTTAAAACATCGATGTTTACAAGTTGACGAATACTCTGAACAAGTTTGATTCTTTTATTGTAAAGACATTCATGTTGCCTGCCCCACCATGGGAAAGGGGGTTGAGACGGAGGGTTTTTATCAAAGCTCATACATGGTTTATCTTGTTAGACATATCTGAGGCAAATAGAGACAAGACATAGACCTATCTGAGACAAGGAGAGACATATTAGAGACATATCTGAGACACAGAGAAAAAAAAACAGACATGGCGTAGAGACAAAACAATGACCGATCTGAGACACAAATATAACAGAGACCCATCTAAGACACACAGGGAGAAAACGGAGACCTATCTGAGACACTGAGAGAGAAAACGGAGACCTATCTGAGACACAGAAAGACAAAACCAAAACCTATCTAAGACACACAGAGAGAAAACGGAGACCTATCTGAGACACTGAGAGAGAAAACGGAGACCTATCTGCGACACAGAAAGACAAAAACGAGACCTATATGAGACACTGAGAGAGAAAACGGAGACCTATCTGCGACACAGAAAGACAAAAACGAGACCTATCTGAGACACTGAAAGACAAGACCGAGACCTATCTCAGACACAAAAAGACAAAACGGAGACATATCTGAGACACAGAAAGACAAAACGGAGACCTATCTGAGACACAGAAAGACAAAAACGAGACCTATCTGATACATAGAAAGAGAAAAACGAGACCTATCTCAGACTCTGAAAGACAAGACCGAGACCTATCTCAGACACAGAAAGACAAAACGGAGACCTATCTGAGAAACAGAAAGACAAAGCGGGGACCTATCTGAGACACAGAAAGACAAAACCGAGACCTATCTGAGACAAAGAAAGACTAAACGGAGACCTATCTGAGACACAGAAAGACAAAACCGAGACCTATCTGAGACACAGAAAGACAAAACGGAGACCTATCTGAGACACAGAAACACAAAGCCGAGACATATCTGAGACAAAGAAAGACAAAACCGAGACCTATCTGAGACACAGAAAGACAAAACCGAGACCTATCTGAGACAAAGAAAGACAAAACCGATACCTATCTGAGACACAGAAAGACAAAACCGAGACCTATCTGAGACACAGAAAGACAAAACGGAGACCTATCTGATACACAGAAAGAGAAAACCGTGGTCTATCTGAGACACAGAAAGACAAAACCGAGACCTATCTGAGACACAGAAAGAGAAAACGGAGACCTATCTGATACACAGAAAGAGAAAACCGTGGTCTATCTGAGACACAGAAAGACAAAACCGAGACCTATCTGAGACACAGAAAGACAAAACCGAGACCTATCTGAGACACAGAAAGATTAAACCGATACCTATCTGAGACACAGAAAGACAAAACCGAGACCTATCTGAGACACAGAAAGACAAAACGGAGACCTATCTGAGACACAGAAAGACAAAACCGAGACCTATCAGAGACACAGAAAGACAAAACCGAGACCTATCTGATACACAGAAAGAGAAAACCGTGGTCTATCTGAGACACAGAAAGAAAAAACCGAGACCTATCTGAGACACAGAAAGAGAAAACGGAGACCTAT
>MUZC01001300.1:18155-30736 GCA_002072015.1 Radix auricularia
AAGAGTTATCTAAAAGTACTTGACTCTCACAAAGCGACGTTAACAACATGATGTGATTGTGGATAATAAAATAATACGATAATTCAATCAAATATAATAAAATGAGACTTTAATAATACTTGTTAAAATAGTTTTAATTCCACTTATAACTATTGCCATACGCCATTACTCACACAATCACTAAATTATACAATCACTCACTTTAAAAAATGACGATTTTTTTTCTCTGTACATAATATATAATACATATTCATCAATTGCTCTCAAACAACAACTTTCATAGTTGCTATCATTGTTTAAGCATTAATTCCCTAAGAAGCACCTTAACAGGTATACTGAGCATATTTTTTGAGTGTCTTTGTTTATGTCTTTCTTGTTCCATGTTTGAACAAAAGTTTTATTTAACAAAGAATAAAATAGTTGTACATACGTTAAGTCTTGGTTAGGTTAAAATGGTCAACAGCTGATGGGTGGTCGGACACTTCAACCCCGGACGATTCGACGCCGGACAGTTCGACCCTGCCAGTTCGACGCCAGGACGTTTCGACGCCCGGTTGTTTCGACCCCGGTCGGTTCGACCCCGGACGGTTCGACCCCGGACGATTCGACCCCGGTCGATTCGACTTTGGACATTTCGACCCCAGGACGTTTCGACTCTAGGGTGTTTCGACCCCGGACGATTCGACCCCTTTCTCTTTAAGGCGTGAAATGTTTTGGTTTTTATAAAATCCATTTTTAATCCCTTTTTAAATAAAAAAATAATCAGTTTAAGTTTTATATTATCTTTTTAAAAATAAAAACAGTATGAAATTGTTATTTTTAATGTTTATTTAATGATAGTATGATTGAACAAATAAAATAGTTTTATATTAATATCTCTTAGAAATTAAAAATAGAATGAGATGCTATTTTTAATTAGTAATATAAAATAGTACAATATATAAAATAAATTGGTCTAATTTATATTAATAGCTCTTAAAAAATAAAAATAGAATGAGATATTTTTAATAATTAAAAATAGTACAATATATAAAAGTGTAATATATATTCAAAATTCCATCCATAAACTTCCACATTGTTGGATGTTGACAGCTGAAAAGGGATTGCAAGCCATGATGCCATCCCTCACAGATGTTGTTTGTTCTAGCAAGTCCACTAGCCGCATCACTTCTTTTATTACATGTTGGAATGCTAAACAAAGATGGCCCATACTGTTCCGCCCTTCCTCGCACACGGCGTCCACGGATGTATGTGTGCTCAAAGTATGTTATTAATTCTTCCATGCGTTCGATTCGAGGCATGCCATCGTCTAGCTCATCAAAGATGTCTGCAAAATCTTCTTCAGGAACAAAAACAAGAGCTGATAGGCATCTTACGATTTCAGGATTTTGTTTCGAGTCACATTCAGAACTTATGTAGTCAGTAATGGTGGATTAAGAATCCTTGATAAGGTCAACTCATTAGATGACAGTACTGGTGACCTTAGAATCACTTTAGCTGTCAGTATTTAGATGATAGTACTAGTGACCTTAGAATCACTGTAACGGTCAGTATTTAGATGACAGTAATGGTGACCTTTGAATCACTGTAACAGTCGGTACTTGGATGATAGTACTGGTGACATTAGAATCATTGTAACGGTCAGTATTTAGATGATAGTACAGGTGACATTAGAATCATTGTAACGGTCAGTATTTAGAAGACAGTAATGGTGACATTAGAATCACTGTAACGGTCAGTATTTAGATGATAGTACAGGTGACATTAGAATCATTGTAACGGTCAGTATTTAGATGACAGTACTGGTGACATTAGAATCAATGTAACGGTCAGTATTTAGATGATAGTACTGGTGACATTAGAGTCACTGTAACGGTCAGTATTTAGATGACAGTAATGTTTGCTTTACAAAATTGTTTTAGTCAGAACTTTAGATGACAGTCATGGTGGGCCTAGAATAATTTAACGGTCACTTCTCTAGTTAACAGTACTAGTAAACCTTAGAGATCCTTGTAAATGTTAGCACTTAAGTTGACAGTGCTGGTGAGTTTAGAATCATTGTTATAGTTGTAACTTTAGTAGTCAATGTTATTTACCCACATTTTCATTTAAACATGTTATCATTTGTTTAAGGTCGTCGTGCAACAGTCAAGGTCTTTGAGATAACTCTTATCATTAACACAGCAGTCAACAAGCCTCAACTCGTAAACTAAGTTTACGATTCAAAAGCAACCAACTAATTAGTCACAATAAAATGTCTCGTGTGTTGTTGTTTCATCCCTGAAGTAAAATTACTGTCACAATAATTCATTTACATGTGTGAAAATGTTCACATAAATATACGTGTTTTAAAACCTTACAAGTTCAACGCAAAAGTGGTCGTAATACTTCATAATGAAATATTCTTCTGTATAGAAGGAGCGCCTGTAACACATACGTGTCATAACATAACTCACACATTGAAACACTTAGTCATATAACCACTCAGTTATACATTCAATTGTTTTAATAAAAACATCATTTAATCTAAAACACAAACCAAATCAGTTTCGCTTGAAACAATTGTGTGTCTGTGCTCACAAGGTCAATAATCTCAGATAAATGTAGTATCACTGTATAGAGGCACGTCTTCAAGGGACATGCGCACTAGGATGGAGTATTAAATGATGGTCACAACCGGCAATTTGATCTCAGTGTAACAGCCAACTTAACAACTGAACTGAATGTAACCGAGGGGGTAAACTGGCCCAGGTCAGAATATGTCACTAAGGCCATGATATACCGTAGTGAAGATATATAGTTAAAACATATAACTATAATTTTTAGACATTCTATTGATGTTGCAGTCTCATCAGAAAAGTTTAACGATTTTCTGAGATAGCAATTTTGTTTTTTTCTGTAAATTCAAATTATGTCTTTTTAAAAAATAAATTAATAACTTGGCCTTTTATTTTAATTTGCTACTCTAATTTGCGTGGTAGTCTACGTTGTAGCGAGCTGGACTACCAGACCGCTTACAAGAACACAAGACGCGAGTTCCAGTCGTGGCACTGGCAAGGCCCCCGGGGCATTGTGCTAACCACACAATGCCATGCTCGTTAGTGGTCAATGAAACATGTGAACGCTACTCCACTAGCTCCTATGGACCTTCGTCGTCTGTTAAGGATATTTGTAAAACAACAATAATAAAAACAACCTCTAATTGTCTCGTTGTTCAGATCTGAAATATTATATTTTTTTTTATTATAGACCAACAGTTTTAGTCTTTACAAATATATATGGAACAGAGCTTTATTATTTTTTAGCGCATTTTCGAGATGTCGAAATCGCTATTGCCCCCGTTGTGTCCGTCTGTCTGTCATCACCATGATCACAGGATCCATAAGTCCTAGACCCATGATGTATATATGTTTTTTGTATGTCCTGACCTGCCATTGGTGCATCAACACTCAGTTACTCGATCCGTTAAAAAACCCCGTTAAAACTACCAAAAAACTTTGCGAATCGAGAGTTAACACTGGCACAAGGAACGGGCGCCATTGCCGGAAGTCGAATAGAGCATTTTTCAAGCATTCAAGAGTGGTGCGAAGGCGTGCAAAAGAATTAGTTGTTTTTTTTAGTTGACGTCATTAGAATATGTGTAAAGGTTTAGAGACTTTTACGTCATCATTTGTGGTGACTTGTAGTTAGATTAAAGAGAAAATAAAAAATTTTAAAATGTAAAGAAATGACTTTTAAATTTAAAAATGTCAGGTATATTCATTACACAAGAAAATTCATAAAAATATGTCTAAAATCTAAACACAATTACTGATAACTACATAATGCTGATATCTAACATAAGTACTGATACATAATACGAAAATGCGCTAACACGTCCTTAGTTCCAAAAGGGACCAGGCTTAACATGATTTTTTTTTTTAATATTTTTTTTTTGAAATTTTACATTCACATAATCTATATAAATTTTAAAAAAAAAAACATTAAGCGTGGTTATATTTGTTGCTTATCAAGTGGGTTCAAAAACTTTGGATTCCTTCCCTTATTGAATCCTTTATAGAAGCTCCTTCTAAAAAGACGGTTATTGCATCCTACATTTATCCTTGGTTTGTACTTAGTCTTGCATTTGTATGATAGTTTAAAATTTTGATATAGTGTTGGTTTTCCTGGTTTTCTCAGGCATCCCTGCCACGTACAAATACCGGATGGAGAGAACGAGAAATAGTTAGTGATTGTAACTGTATGCGGATTAAGAAAAGTTGTTAATACCCATGTCTATTAAATGGTTGCATTAGATTTTCTTTGTGTTGAATTTCCAGTTTAGAATGAATCAAATACTTTATACTAAAGCGTTGATCTTCCTTCTTCTATCCTCTAGGTTTACAAAGTTTGTTGATTTAACTGTAGCTAAAGGTGTTACCCTTGTCAGTTTTGATAGTGTACAGTAATAAAGCTAAGAATTTGTTTTTAATTTTTTGTAGGCTCTAATACCTAGGTAAACGTAATTCTTTATTTTCTTCTAATAAATAACGTGGTTTATTTGGGCTGATGTCTTATCTCTGCCAAATAGATCATCAAAAGTTGGATCGCCATCCTATGCCTTCATGATACTTGGCAGATGACTATTACACACATGAGAAACGTGAACCATGTACAAGAGAAACGTGAACTGTGTACAAGTGAAACGTGAACTGTGTACAAGAGAAACGTGAACTGTGTACTAGAGAAACAAGAACTGTGTACCAGAGAAACAAGAACTGTGTACCAGAGAAACAAGAACTGTGTACTAGAGAAAAACGAACTGTGTGCCAGAGAAACAAGAACTGTGTACTAGAGAAAAACGAACTGTGTACCAGAGAAACACGAACTGTGTACCATAGAAACAAGAACTGTGTACTAGAGAAAAGCGAACTGTGTACCAGAGAAACGTGAACTGTGTACAAGAGAAACGTGAACTGTGTACTAGAGAAAAACGAACTGTGTACAAGAGAAACATAAACTGTGTACCAGATAAAAATTAATTGTGTACCAGAGAAGCATGAACTATGTACCAGAGAAACATGAACTGTGTACCAGAGAAACACGAATTGCATATCAGAGAAAAATTAACTGTGTACCAGAGAAACAAGACATGTGTACCAGAGAAACACGACCTGTTTACCAGAGAAACACAAACTGTATACCAGAGAAAGACGGACTGTGTACCAGAGAAAGACGAACTGTGTACCACAGAAAAACGAACTGTGTACCAGAGAAACATGAACTGTGTACCAGAGACAACCCTTGTTGGAAAAATGGCTGGACTACCAAAGGGACTGAATGACAAGCTCATGAACATGAAACTTCCACTGTTAGATGGTAAGAAGCATGTCACCATCATCAGTGCATACGCCCCAACCATGACCAACCCAGATGAAGTCAAGGCAAAGTTTTACGAAGAACTTAACACACTCATTGCCGATGTTCCAAAGGAGGACAAGCTCATCTTGCTAAGTGACTTCAACGCAAGAGTTGGGAAGGACTACTGTGCCTGGGAGGGAGTACTTGGACACCATGGAGTGGGCCAATGTAACAGCAATGGCCTTCTTCTGCTTTAGACTTGTGCTGAACATGAACTGCTAATCACCAACACGATCTTCCGCCTCCCTACCCGCAATAGGACATCATGGATGCACCCCCGCTCGAAGCACTGGCATCTTATTGACTATGTCATCGTTAGGAAGAGGGACAGACAGGAGGTCAGAGTGACTAAGTCCAGGTGTGGTGCTGAATGCTGGACAGACCACCGCCTCATCCTCTCCAAGCTCAACATTCGTATTCAGCCTAAACGGCGCCCGCAAGGGAAGAAAGCCCCCAAGCGGCTAAATGTTCCCAAGTTGAAGACCACCAGTGGCAAGCAGTCATTCGTGATTGCTCTGGAATAGCGCTTGAGATCCACCTCTTCTGAAAACCAGAACGTGGAGGCAGATTATACATCGCTTAGAGAGCTGATTTACACATCAGCTACAGAGACCCTGGGACCCCAGACCAGAAAAAATAAGGACTGGTTTGATGAGAATTGCGAAGTCATCAAGCATTTACTGGATGAGAAACACCAACTCCACCAAGCTTACATCAATAACCCCAAGTCAACTTCAAGGAGAGAAGCATTCAACAACATACGTAGAACTGTACAGCAGAAACTCCGTCAGATGCAGGACGATTGGCTCAGCAAAAAAGCTGATGAGATCCAATCCTATGCAGACAGGCATGATTATAAGAACTTCTACGAAGCCTTGAGAGAAGTGTATGGCCCAACGTCCTCAGGCTCAAATCCACTTCTCAGCGAAGACGACAACATTCTCATCTTGGACAAAGGAAAGATATTGGACAGGTGGGATGAACACTTTGACAACGTCCTCAATCACCCATCAACAATCAACGAAGAAGCCATCAATCGTCTCCCCAAAGTGCCAACAAACAAGGCACTGTATAACCCACCAAACTTGCTCGAGACCCAGAAAGCAATCTGTCTACTTTCAAGTGGCAAAGCACCTGGTTCAGATGCCATACCAGCTGAGGTATACAAGGAAGGGGGACCAGCCCTAACTGAAAGGCTCCACCAGCTATTTCTCTTGATCTTGGAGCAAGAGAGTATCCCGCAGGATTTCAAAGATGCATCCATTGTACATCTTTATAAAGGAAAAGAAAATAGACTGATGTGACAACCACGGATGCATATCCCTGCCTTCTATCGCAGGAAATATCCTAGCCAGAATCCTGCTAAACCACCTCACAGCTCATCTTGACCAAGGTCTCCTGCCTGAAATCCAGTGTGGCTTCCGAAGAGAGCGAGGAACCATCGACATGATTTTTGCTGCCAGGCAACTACAAGAGTAATGCCAGGAGCAGAACTCTGACCTTTTCTCCACCTATGTTGACCTAACCAAGGCATTCGACACAGTTGGCAGAGAGGGTTTGTGGAAGATCATGGAGAAGTATGGTTGCCCAAGCAAATTCATTTCCTTGGTTCAACAATTCCACGAGGGCATGCAGGCCAGAGTCTAGGACAGAGGAGAATCATCTGACCCTTTTCATGTCACAAACGGTGTCAAGCAGGGATGCGTCCTGGCCCCAACGCTATTCAGCATCATGTTCTCTGCCATGCTGACAGAGGCCTTCAGAAACGAAGATGTTGGTGTCAAGCTGAGGTACCGTACGGATGGCAAACTGTTCAACCTTCGGAGGCTTCAGGCAAAAACCAAGGTCAGGACAGACACAATCAGGGACTTGCTCTTTGCAGACGATTGTGCCCTCAATGCTGCCTCAGAGGATGAGATAAAACGCAATGTTAAACTGTTCTCCAGCGCCTGCACTAACTTTGGTCTGAAAATTAACACAAAGAAGACTGAAGTCCTTTATCAACCCGCGCCTGGAAAGCCTTATGTTGAGCGCATTATCAGTGTCAGCAACCAGAAACTCAACGCAGTGAAACGCTTCACATACCCAGGCAGCACACTGTCACAAAATGTCACCATCGATGACGAAGTAAATGTCAGAATTGCCAGGGCCAGCTCCACTTTTGGCAGGTTGTACCTGAATGTCTGGAACAGAATGGGCATTACCATCCAGACCAAAGTGAAAGTATACAGGGCAGTTGTGCTCCCTACACTGCTTTATGCATGCGAAACTTGGACCGTATATCAACGCCATGCTAAAAAGCTGAACCACTTTCACACAACAAGCCTAGGGAAGATTCTGGGCATAAAGTGGCAGGACAAAACTCCAGACACCACGGTTCTAACCAGAGCTGGCCTTCCTATCATCTTCACCCTCCTGATGCAGTCACAGCTTCGCTGGGCAGGGCACCTAACCCTAATGCCAAAGAGAGACTACCAAAGAGACTCTTCTATGGCGAGCTCCCGGATGGCCAGCGGTCCCATTATGGACAAAAGAAACGCTTTAAAGACACATTGAAAGCGTCTCTGAAAGCGTTTGCAATAAACCCAGACACGTGGGAGGAAGCTGCGTTGGACCGGTCCACCTGGCGCCAATCCATCCATGAAGGTGCCAGGACATGCGAGGCAAACAGGATTGACGCCGCAGAAAAGAGGAGACAAGCCCGAAAGGCCCGTGCTGTCAACCCTCCAGGAGACAATCAACTCATCCAATGTCCCTTCTGTTCCCGAACTTTCCGTGCCAGGATCGGCCTTGTCAGCCATCTGCGCACACATAGGCAAAACAAGTCCCAGCAACCCTCGGATGACTAAAGTGGTCCTCGTCGATTCGACGGACGAACGAAAAATTGTGACCAGTGATTCTCATACCTTGACACCGACATTATTGACCAGTAACTCTCATACCTTGACACCGACCTTTGTGACCAGTGATTCTCATACCTTGACACCGACCTTTGTGACCAGTGATTCTTATACCTTGACAACAAAATTTTTTACAAATGCTTTGATAGCTTAAACAAAATTTGTGATTGGGGTGAAATATAAAATAATTTTAAATATACTATTTTTGTTGTTTCATTTTAACAGTAATCTTTTTGGTTAACTTTTGTCTGTAAAATATTATTGTTTAAAAAAGAAAAAAATCCTTTTACAGTTACAGCAAATGCTATTTTTAAATGTAAGGTATGTACTTTAGAAGTGGCTGGAGGGAGTCAACATACTCTAATTTGTAACGGTTCAACTGTTTGTTTGCTTGTTTGTCGTCAATTTATTTTTATTTTAAAAAAAATCTCATTTGTGTTTAAATCTGGCCTGGGGACAAATTATGATTTCTGTAACTTAACTGAGAATTACCGTAAATAATTAATTGTCTCTCTTATTTTTTAGATAAAAAATAAGGGCTTAAGTCCTAAGTTATTGTTATTTCCATGTAAAGCGCTGTGAGCCTGGCTCCTTGCTGGGATACAGCGCTATATACATTACCATTTTATTATTATTATTCATTTTTTCAAATATAAACATTGATTTTAAAAAGGCGATGAAGTAATGTGTTGCTATCAATAATTGACACATTGGAATGTATGTTGCCAAGTAAATAAACTCATAAACTTGAAGCTATTTGACCGACGTCCATCATCTTTACCAGGACCACCACCGTCATTGGAGCATGGAATGTACGCACGAAGTATGAGACTGGTAAAACAACACAAATAGTCACTGAGATGAGCAACTATAAAGTATAAACAGTCACTGAGATGAGGAACTATAAAGTATAAACAGACACTGAGATGAGCAACTATAAAGTATAAACAGTCACTGAGATGAGGAACTATAAAGTATAAACAGCCACTGAGATGAGCAACTATACAGTATAAACATACACTGAGATGAGGAACTATACAGTATAAACAGTCATAAAGATGGGGAACTATTAAGTATAAACAGACACTGAGATGAGGAACTATAAAGTATAAACAGACACTGAGATGAGCAACTATAAAGTATAAACTAGGAATCAGATAAGAGAGATGGAATGAATGTGGACAGAAAAATCACAGGAGAGTAGATGTTATATTATATGACGTATGCAATACAATGACATCGTTATGGGATTAAACGTGGTGGTCGAAAGGTAGCGCACTTGAATGTCATAAAGGAGGTAACGAGTTCGAATCAACGCGAAGGCGAGGATTTGTTCCCGGGGCCTAAGGAGTCCCCGAGTCACTCAGCTCCGAATAGGTACCTAACTAGACAATAGTTAGGCGGCTGGGGTAATGCGTGGAACCCCTATAGCCGTGGCCTGTGAACGCTTCATCACTTGCCAATAGATCATCTCTCATGGTCTGTGGACGCAATTATCTTCTGCATAGAAGGAGCGTCTGTATATCTTTTAAAAGTGTTAGATCTATATTAAAATATGCATGTGTTTTATTTTCTAATTTAAATTTATTTTCTCATGTATTATTACTACTTTCCACTCTGTTTTCTATCCTCCTGTTTTTAAGTTAGTGATAACATTATGGTATAAAGTTTTTTGTACGCTTTATAAAGAGATTGTTATAACGTACGACATTGTTAACGTTGATAGATTTGTTGAGATAAATGTAAATGTATTATACGATTGGCTACATTCCTTAGACTTACAATTAAGTTTTTTAACATTAATTTTAAATTTTTGTGATACTAGTTTAATGTAAACAAGATAGCTGTTACAGTTAATGTTAAAACTACAGGCACTAGTTATTTCTTTAGAAGATTAAGAACCATTTACGTTTTATTTCAAATAGTTATTTTTTTCTTTTAAAGTCCCTTCAACAATTCTATCTCATGAAAATAAATGTAAAGAAACGCTTCTTTCACCGATGATATAAGAATATTCTTTTTGTTTTAAATATCACTCACTGAAACAATCCCAGTACAGGTTTGTCAACACTGATGTACCAAACAAACTAGTTCAATCACGAATTGATATATCATCACATGTTCCCACACACTTCATTTATTCACACATAAAACCAACATATGACCATACGCAAAAGCCACATATAACCACACCACAAAACCACATATGACCACATCCAAAACCCACATATAACCAAATCACAAACCCACATATGAAAACACCGCAAACCCACATATGACCACACCAAAGACCCACATATGACTACACCACAAACCCACATATGACCACACCCCAAACCCACATATGACCACACCACCCACATGTTGTCACACCAACAAACATGTCCGTTCAGGTAAATTCATCTATCAATAAACATTAAAAAAGACACAAACAATAATAACATACAAAAGTCAAACGATTTATTGCGACATGTTTATTAAGTCTAATAAAACATGAAACAAATGTGCTAGAATGGTATTAAAAACAATTTTTAAAATTTTTTTTTAAAAAACGAAGCTGATATGAAATTTAACTATTAAATATACTTTAAAATTCTACAAATGTTTAAATGTACATGAAAGGAAAAACAAAATGTTACACGAAATTTTAACTTAAAGCAAAGAATAGTGGATACAAGTTTTCTATATAGTCGCATTTTAAAAATTAAAATAAAAAACTGTATAACTGTATGTGAATATGTTGTATAAACAAGAAAGAACATAATAGAAGGTTGGGATGTAATATTGTTACAGTGTGCGTATATAAGGGTGGGGGTAGCAGTGCTGTCTTATACATTCATACAAATGAGGTAAATGTTCTTAGAAAATGAATTTGTAAACAAAAGTTTTTAATAATAACATTTTGTAATTAAATAAAATGCGTTAATTAAGGGTAAGGGTGCCGACATTGTTGTTGAGGGTGTAGAAACTGGTGTGTGGAGGGCACATGACCGTGGCAGATGTTGTTCTTTATTACAATAATAATAATTTGATAACAGTTTGTATCAGGTAAAAATATAAACAATAAAATGTGTATCCTAATATTTTATTAGTACATGAGATAGGAATGTTGGAGGTAGGGTGCCGACACTGGTGGTGAGGGCGTACATGGGGCGTGGTGTTGTGATATACATGGGGCGTGGTAGAGGGTGTTGTCTATTACAACAATCAACAGTTGATACAAGTTTGTATAAAGTATATAAAATATTATAACATTGTTTACATTATCGATATTAGCTCTACTCCCAACCAGCGCCACTAAAATTTCTTCCCTCAGAGTTGACCCCACTGTGGACATGGAGGACAAACGACCAGCCAACATCACAATCCAGTAAGTGGACATAAGCCCCACTACTGCCTGGACATGTACATGTTGTGTACGTGTACTTGGTCATACCACGACTCACCTTGTACCTGTCTATCCAGTGTCCTACAGAGATCTGTTTAGGACATCCATGTGGATGTGATACTATCAATGTCAACTTGTCTCCACATCTCTTGTATTTTTTGTTTACTTTCTTCCATAGATCATACCAGTGCCACCACATCTTGACCAGTTTGTTTAGTAAATCTACGTCACATGTCACACATAAAAACGAACACCAGTCTGCCTCAATGTTTGCACCAACCACCGCCCAGCCATCAAGAGTGACCAGTGGACTATCTTGTCTATCAAAGAACAATCTACACGTGGTGTGTCTCGCCTAAAGGTCATCAAACACCACGTGTCTGGCCGTGGTCATCCTTACCTCCCTCCACACTTTGCTGGGTGTGTCCGAGTGTTGACACTTGTGACATGGACAAGTTCCCTTGTTGTATTCAATGTCTACATCCGTCACCATCCCAGTCCCTAGTCTCATGACGTCACTTCCTCTCTTGTCATAAAATGGATATGGTTGTTTGGTGTTTGGGTCAAATTCTGGTCTTTTTGTACTGGTCATTTTAACAGCTACCCTGACAGTGAGGTCAGCTGTAGCTTTGATGTACTCAACTAGGAGGTTGTCATGGTTACCTTCAGGCAGGTGATTGATGTTAAAATCGTTGACAGGTACAAACTGTTTGTGACCTGGATTCTTCTTACAGCCAACAAGATGTTTGTGTAGATCTGCTTCTCCTCCTTCTGACACCAGGGTTTCATGGGTACCTGACAAGGTCATCAAACAAAGTACATTTTATTACAGATGTCTCTTTTCTATTGGAATAGATTTCATTAAGTCTATACTTTCATCTCAATAGAATCAA
>MUZC01001300.1:40243-52518 GCA_002072015.1 Radix auricularia
GGGGGGGTGTATAAGAAAAGCTCCAAATCTTTTCAAAAGTTAAACATCGCCAAAGAACTAACTACTTATAGTTCATAATTTATAATCTTAAAAAAATAATTTTAAAAAACGAAAAAAAAAAAAAACTATTGTGATGTTGCTTTTGAGAAAATATTTGTTCTAAAGCCTTGCTTTAATTGTCAACAATGTGGTAAAATAATTCAAATAAATAACTTTCCTGAGCATCCATATTGGCTTTGACCTCAAGTTAATCAAATTGACTGGCTTTGACCACAAGTTAATCAAATTGACTGGCTTTGACCTCAAGTTAATAAAATTGACTTTTTCAGATGAACTCGTCCGTGTATTTATTTCATTTGCGTCACTAGGGTTGGTGTCATCCAGTGTGGTAGCTAATGGTGTCATCCAGTGTGGTAGCTAATGGTGTTATCCAGTGTGGTAGCTAATGATGTCATCCAGTGTGGTAGCTTATGGTGTCATCCAGTGTGGTAGCTAATGGTGTCAGCTGGTGTGGTAGCTAATGATGTCATCCAGTGTGGTAGCTTATGATGTCATCCAGTGTGGTAGCTAATGATGTAATCCAGAGTTTTAGCTAATGGTGTCATCCAGCTTGGTAGCTAACGGTGTCATCCAGTGTGGTAGCTAATGGTGTCATCCAGTGTGGTAGCTAATTGTGTCAACCACTGTGCTAGCTAATGGTGTCATCCAGTGTGGTAGCTAATGGTGTCATCCAGTGTGGTAGCTAATGGTGTCATCCAGTGTGGTAGCTAATTGTGTCATCCAGTGTGGTAGCTAATGGTGTCATCCAGTGTGGTAGCTAATGGTGTCATCCAGTGTGGTAGCTAATGGTGTCATATAGTGTGGTAGCTAATGGTGTCATCCAGTGTGGTAGCTAATGGTGTCATCCAGCTTGGTAGCTAATGGTTTCATACAGTGTGGTAGCTAATGGTGTCAATCAGTGTGCTAGCTAATGGTGTCATCTAATGGGGTAGCTAATGGGTCATCCAGTGTGGTAGCTAATAATGTCATCCAGCGTGGTAGCTAATGGTTTCATCCAGTGTTGTAGCTAATGGTGTCAACCAGTGTTGTAGCTAATGGTGTCAACCAGTGTTGTAGCTAATGGTGTCATCCAGTGTCCCCCTTTACTACTTAACCCACCAACCTCCACCTCTCTAATAATGGGAAAATACAGATTTGAACACGTTTTGTCACCTGGAATTTTTACCAGACACTAATAAATGTTTTGTGGATGAACGTCGCCAAGGAATATCATGGTCCTTCCTAGCCGTGGTCTGTGTTCTCCGCGTCACTTCCCAATACGTTCTTACGTTCGTAACAGTACATAGCACACAATAACTTCTGTATAGAATGAACGTCCGTATTATTAAGGAAGATAATAATTTATAAGTACATATTCACAGAACATTCAATGAACTAGAAATTTAATAATCAAATAACCCAGTAAATTCAAATGTTGAATGTTGTAACGTGTCGGATTCTCTGCTTTATTTACATTAACTCATTGATCTTCAGAAATGGGTTTTCTCAATATATTCATCATGTTTCTTCTAAGATTATTAAGGAACATTGAACTACGGTCATAGCTTACACTTAACATCACGCGCAAATATTAGGTGAAGGGGGATGTCACGCATTAGTGACGAGGGGGGAGAATGTGTGTGAAGAAATGTGACGTCACATCAAAATCCGCCACTTTGAATATAAAGAAAAAATTAATAAAATGTTTAATTGCTTCTTTATTTTAAGACGATTTCAGCGGATTCACATTTGTAACGATATAAGAGAGCATTCTTAAACTAAATACATACTGAAATAACCAAAAAAAAAAAAGATTTTAAAAATTCAACATTATAATTTTAAATTATAAAATACTGTTTGAAAGGTAGTTAGAGGGGGGGGGGGCGTTGAGTGTCAAGCTTTATGACGCGATGTTAGGACTCTGAGCTGCATTACAAAATACAAAATATAACACGTAACAAATGTTCTACAATATATTGATTTACAGTAGGTCTAAAATTAAAATTATAAAATGTATTTATGTTTTGTTTCATTACAAGTTTGCCTATACATTACTTGTAGAAAATATATAAATTTTATCTTGAGTACATGCCCATGGACACAAATCATTTATTAACACACATGGGATTACTGTACGTTTTGTACTTTTATTATTAGTATCTAAGCTCCTCATATATCGTTTGTAAATATCTACAGATTTACATATATAATATCTTTGTAATGTATGAAGTTGGGATAAGAACTTAATTTTTATACTTTCAGTTTATAATGTATAAAGTTAGGATAGTAACTTAATTTTTATACTTTCAGTTAGAAATGTAAAGAGTCGGTATACGAACTTACTTGGTATGCTTTCAAGTTGTAACATATAAAGTCTGGATAGGAACTTTATTTTTATACCTCAGTTTGTAATGTATGAAGTCGGTAAAAAAACTTAATTTTTATACTTTTAGTTTGTAATGTATAAAGTTAGGATAAGAACTTAATTTTTATACTTTTAGTTTGTAATGTATAAAGTTAGGATAAGAACTTAATTTTTTTACTTTTAGTTTGTAATGTATAAAGTTAGGATAAGAACTTAATTTTTATACTTTTAGTTTGTAATGTATATAGTTAGCATAAGAACTTAATTTTTTTACTTTCAGTTTGTAATGTATATAGTTAGGATAAGAACTAAAT
The DNA here is from genome assembly GCA_002072015.1 of Radix auricularia. Taxonomy (NCBI): domain Eukaryota; kingdom Metazoa; phylum Mollusca; class Gastropoda; family Lymnaeidae; genus Radix; species Radix auricularia. The sequence continues at coordinate 42,962 of MUZC01001300.1, forward strand.
TTTTACAAAGAAATGAAGTAACCACATATCCTAGTGATAACAACATTTATATCTTCTACATATTCTTCTGATCTCACACTTAGTCTTTTAAGGTCTTTGGCTAATAACTGGTTAACCTGCTTCATCTGGTGGGCATGGGCCTTCAACTCTGTCTTCACGGGGGACACTTTTGTCCCCTAACCTTCCCGGCTATGTCTAAGGCGGGACAGTTTTGTCCCTTAACCTCCCCGGCTATGTCTAAGGCGTGACACTTTTTTCCACTAACCTCCCCGGCTATGTCTAAGGCGGGACACGAAGTCAACAGGTTTAATACTGTTTCAGAGGGTAGCTTACATGATGGCAGTTTAATACTGTTTGAGAGGGTAGGCTGAAATGACGGAAGTTCAATACTGTTTCAGAGGGTAGGCTGAAATGACGGAAGTTCAATACTGTTTCAGAGGGTAGGCTGAAATGATGGCACTTCGAGTCCCTGTTATGGTCTAGCCTGTTGAAATCTGAGTTAGTTGGGAATTTGGGTCACTAAGCTCTGATGTTTGGGACTCAGACTCCACCACTGGTCTGATCGGCTTGGCCAGGGCATATTAAAGAATTACCCCTGGCATGGCCTGGGCATATTAAAGAATTCCCCCTGGCATGGCCTGGGCATATTAAAGAATTACCCCTTTGGGATGGCCTGGGCATATTAAAGAATTACCCCCTGGCATGGCCTGGGCATATTAAAGAATTACCCCCTGGCATGGCCTGGGCATATTAAAGAATTACTCCCTGGCATGGCCTGGGCATATTAAAGAATTACCCCCTGGCATGGCCTGGGCATATTAAAGAATTACCCCAGGCATGGCCTGGGCATATTAAAGAATTACCCCTTTGGGATGGCCTGGGCATATTAAAGAATTACCCCCTGGCAGTCGTATCGTCAGGCCACTCATGGTACCACTTCTTCCTGAAGTGGTCCTTTAGCCAGGGCTTTTCCCCACTATTTTCTTCCTTACTGTCAAACCTAAAGACATAATGTTACTGAGTTAACAGATGTCTCTGTACTGACAACGACCAGCCGCTCCCCATTGCCTGCCGTTAAGAGTTTCTAATGTTTTTACAATACTGTCTTACTTCCTCTTACTTGACTTTTGTCTCTGTTACGGTCAAGAGGGCACTTTAAAAAAGAATATAACGTCATCATGTCTTCATGATTGATGTACAAGTATGTTGGCAACCCGGACATAGTTCTAAACATAGACTTTACTCAGTGGATTGCCGGGGTACACAAGCTTTTTGGCAAACCGGACATAGTTCTAAACAGAGACTTTACTAGGGGATTGCCAGGGTTGAGGACCGAACCGGTTGACACCATTACAATGAGGACGTTAAAAGATACTATAATTTTTTGGCACTGGCATACTTGATTGGGGTCCTGGAGCTAACGCAATGGGAGACGCAAACCCTAGTGGGGGACACAAACACTAGAGTGGGACACAAACCCTAGTAGGGACACAAACCCTTGTGGGGGACACAAACCCTAGTAGGGACACAAACCATATATAGTGGGGGACACAAACCCTAGTGAGGGACACAAACCCTAGTTGGGGACACAAACCCTAGTGGGGGACACAAACCTAATGGGGGACACCAACCCCGATGGGAGACACAAACTCTAGTGGGAGACACAAACCCTAGTGGGGGACACAAACCCTAGAGGGAGATACAAACCCTAGAACCCTAGTAGGGGACACAAACCCTTGTGGGGGACACATACCCTAGTGACACATCAGATCCTAACGTTAACGTTAATCATGAGAGGAAACTAAATTACGCGTGGGTCTTACAGTCTCTAGTAATTAATTTTTTGATGATTTTTATTCCCCTTGTCACACTTCGTCACACAAACTTAGACCCCATCCCCTAAAAGCTGTATTTTCTAAACGTATTGTGCATGTCATTTAACATGTATTTAGTATAAGCATTCACTGTAATATTGTCGTACGTGTGAAACCATTGAAAACGTCATTAAATTAATTTCCAGCTATGAAATTTTGAAGTGGACATTTGATTTAAAGTTGATTATTTTTGGTGTAACGTCACATTTCTTTAACACTTATCTCCCACTCGTGAACAATCGTCAAAAAAAGGTTCCCCCTTACCCTCCGGCACTTTACGTTTCGTTTATGGTAGGACCTTATTTTGGTGTAACAAAAAAAAAAGAAGTCTTAAATAGCTCTAATCCGGCGGTTCTCACTTTTTAATATTATTATTTTTAAAAATAATTTTAAATATGTTTTTTTTAATACTGTGTGACTATTTAAAGTGCATTTAATTTAAATATTTTTAAAGAAGAGTATTTACCAAGATTTGTAATTAAATATAATATCTGCCTCGTACTTTTGGAATGTAAAAAATGATTAAATGATATTTGTGTGTGCTATCGCAAGATAATTAAAAAAAACCTCTTATTTCTATTGATCAATCAAAGCATAAAAAGATATTTATGAAAGTATTAAGTACAATATTACATATATGTATGCTTCTTATATTTATATTATTTTAGAAATGGTTTTGTAATTTTGTTCAACAGATGTTAGGTGGCTAGTTCTGATACACTTTTCACAACATCGACTAGCAATCTTGGCTACATTATTTCTGACATGTCTATCAACAACTTCATCAATCACATTCGTCGCTCTGCCTATACTGCCATTCGTCAGATCAGTTCAATCCGTCATTACTTAACAGACAGTGCAACAAAAACTCTAGTCTGTTCTCTTGTTCTAGCTGGTATGGATTACTGCAATTCTCTTCTGTCAGGTGCGCCAAAACAATGCATTGAAAAACTACAGAGAGTTCAAAATTCAGCTGCAAGATTAGTTCTAAGGGCAAAAAAACATGACCATGTTACTCCGCTACTTTACTCTCTTCATTGGCTACCTATACAAGCCCGAATTGATTACAAACTGGCCGTTCTGTGTCACAACTTCTTTTCTGACTCATGCCCTTCATATCTTAGTGAACTTTTGTCAGTCTACTCACCAAGTCGTCAGCTACGCTCCTCTGCGGATACTTGCATTCTCTGTGTTCCTAAGATAAGAACTAAATCTTTTGGCGAAAGGTCATTCTCCTTTTGTGCAGCCAAACAATGGAATTCTCTTTTATTACACATTCGTAGCATTTCAACTGCTAGTTCATTTAAGACTGCACTTAAGACACATCTCTTTAATATTTATTTTCAAAAATAATAAAACCACATTTCTGTAATTGATTAGCGTAGCTGATGTATTGAGTATACCGTATTGTTATTTATGTAGTTAATATGCTATGAATGTTTCTTTTTATTTATATATGTATTTTTGTTTCCATGTAAAGCGCTGTTAGCCTGGCTCCTTGCTGGGATACAGCGCTATATAAATCATCATTTTATTATTATTATTATTATTACAATTTTATGTCTTGTAAAACATTTTGGTTTCAAGTATTAGACAATATATTATCCATATTATATATTACATAGTTTATGTCTTGCATATGTATTGTTCATTAAACTTTTGATGTAGTGAGCAAGTTTGAGACTCACTGTAATTGTAAAAAAATCTTTTAAGTGGACTACACAACGTCACATAAAGCGGATCTCTGATGTCAAGTATTTCTTGAGAGAAAAAGTTTGTTGGCTTACACTTAAGTGGTTCATGACGAGATCCGTTAGAAAGCCTCCAGTAAACTACAGCAAAGTACGTGACGTATTAAATTAGGTTTACATTATTGAAAAGCTGAGTGAAGTAATGTTATTTGAGGCAAGTTAAACATTTATCTCCTCGTTTTTTGTCCTAGGTAAAAATATCTTTAATAATTTTATTCAAATTTCATTTTTTTATACCCATCATTTATGTTCTTTAAATTATGAATAGATTGTCCCATAACGAAAACACTTCACTTCAAGAACTAACCGGATCTAACGTTGTACATCCTTGTTGTACTAAATATGTCACATTCTCATTGGAGGATAGAGTCATTCAGGCTCTTATAACCTGGCTACAATATCAACGTCGAGCCTCAACATATGGGCGTTGCCATGAAGATATTCATCCGCAGTGCGTGTGCTGCCATACCCGTCCCCGACCCCAATAGCCGTAGAGCATTGGATCAGCTGAAGTGCTACTGTCTCCTCGGCCATAACCCCATAAACGGTAGCCGGGTTCCCTGTTTCTATCTAGCCTGTGAAAGTAGCTGTTTGTAGGACAGTTTTCAGTCCGCATATGCGGGATGAGGTACTGGCAGCTACGAGGCTACCACTAAGGATCTCGCTTGCGCGGTCGCGGCATTTCATCCTGAAGCATCCTTGCCGTGTCACCATTCTCCCAGTCCGCTAGCCATTTTTCCGTGAAATGGTCTCTTAGCCACAATTTTACCCCCAACTGGGTGTTGGAAAACACATCCTTCTTCATACGTTTTGGCGCACCTCTTTTACACCCTTGTGAATTGCTTCTATCATGTTAACACAATTTAACTAATCATGTTAACACAGTTTAACCAAATACGTTAACACAATTTACCCAATCATGTTAACACCGTTTAACCAATCATGTTAACACCGTTTAACCAATCATTTTAAAAGAGTTTAACCAATCATGTTAACACAGTTTAACCAATCATGTTAACACAGTTTAACAAATCATGTTAACACAGTTTAACCAATCATTTTAACACAGTTTAACCATTCATGTTAACACAGTTTAATCAATCATGTTAACACAGTTTAACCGATCATGTTAACACAGTTTTTAAAAAATCATGTTAACACAGTTTAACCGATCATGTTAACAAAGTTTAACCAATCATGTTAACACAGTTTAACTAATCATGCTAACACAGTTTAACCGATCATGTTAACAAAGTTTAACCAATCATGTTAACACAGTTTAACTAATCATGCTAACACAGTTTAACCAATCATGTTAACAAAGTTCAACCGATCATGTTAACACAGTTTAACCGATCATGTTAACACAGTTTAACCAATCATGTTAACAAAGTTTAACCGATCATGTTAACACAGTTTAATCGATCATGTTAACATAGTTTAACCAATCATGTTAACAAACTTCAACCGATCATGTTAACACAGTTTAACCGATAATGTTAACAAAGTTTAACCAATCATGTTAACACAGTTTAACCAATAAATGTTAACACAGTTTAACCAATCATGTTAACACAGTTTAACGAATAATGTTAACACAGTTTAACCAATCATGTTAACAAAGTTTAACCTATCATGTTAATACAGTTTAACCAATCATGTTAACACAGTTCAACCGATCATGTTAACACAGTTTAACAAATCATGTTAACAAAATTCAACCAGTCATATTTGCACAGTTTAACCAATAATGTTAACACAGTTTAACCAATCATGTTAACACAGTTTAACCATTAATGTTTACACAGTTTAACCAAACATGTTTAAAAAGTTTTACCGATTATATTAACACAGTTTAACCAATCATGTTAAAACAGTTTAACCATTAATGTTTACACAGTTTAACAAAACATGTTTAAAAGTTTTACCGATTATATTAACACAGTTTAACCAATCATGTTAACACAGTTTAACCAATCATGTAAACACAGTTTAACCCATCTTGGTAACAGAGTTTAACCAATCATGTTAACACAGTTTTAAAAATCACGTTAACACAGTTTAACCAATTATGTTAAAACAGTTTAACCATTCATGTTAACACAGTTTAACCATTCATGTTAACACAGTTTAACCATTCACGTTAACACAGTTTAACCATTCACGTTAACACAGTTTAACCAATCATGTTAACACAGATTAACCATTCACGTTAACACAGTTTAACCATTCATGTTAACACTGTGTAACCATTCATGTTAACACAGTTTAACCAATCATGTTAACACAGTTTAACTATGCGTTCTAACAGAGTTGAACCATTCATGTTAACACAGTTTAACCGATCATGTTAACACAGTTTAACCGATCATGTTAACAAAGTTTAACCAATCATGTTAACACAGTTTAACCATTCATGTTAATACAGTTTAACCGATGATGTTAACATAGTTTTAAAAATCATGTTAACACAGTTTAACCATTCATGTTAAGACAGTTTAACCGATCATGTTAACACAGTTTAACCAATCATGTTAACACAGTTTAACCGATCGTGTTAACACAGTTCAACCAATCACGTACTTCCTGTATCATTATATGTCAACTTACTACGCTGATCATAGTTTACACGTTACATTTCCTATTCTAATTGTAGGATGCTAATCTAGATGCTTTTAATCGATATCTTATAATGTTAACAAGTTCATAAAGTGCAGTAAAATTATGAAGAATATCGAAAACTTATATTTCTGTTAATTGACTTAATTACAACAGACTAAGACAGAACAAAAATATTTCATGACAAGGGAGGAACATTTTCAAACTTTGCAACACCAAGATTCTAAATAATAAATATGTTACTTACTAATGATATTTATAACGCTAAGCTCCTAAAAAATGAATATGTTACTTACTACTAATATTTATAATCAGAGTATTTGAATTAGAAAATTTCCACTGTTTTCTAGACTAAAAATGTGTAATTTTAGTTTTACTGCGTTTCACAAGTCAATTGATTGTGTCTCTATAATTAACAATGTAATTGAGCAGTAGAGATAATCTTTCAACCAAAAACATAATAATAATATTCTATATTTTTAAAGAAAAAATTATTATTTAACTTTATGGAGATATATACAAATTAACAAAGCTAATATAATGGTTTTAAAAAGAAATTGTAAAATGAGACGAAGAGAGAGAGAATGAGATAGAGAAAGAGATAGATATAGAGAGAGAGAAAGAGAAAGAGAGAGGAGTTGTTGTTTTCTGCATTACATGAAGAAATGAAATATGACTTATAACACAGTCACATGAACAGATAATTGACATTTTAATATGTGTACCATATAACCAATCATTTCATTCCAATTATAAAACTAATTCTATTAATATGTAAATATTGGTTTATAATTCAATAGATATGTGATAAAACGAAAAAACAAATTATTTCAAAAAGTAGGAGTAAGATAGCCTACATGCCATAGGCTAGTTGACAAGGAAGTTATTTAACATGTTATCTGATAGACTTAATTGAATGCATTAAAATAACGTTGTTTAGTTGTCTCTTTAAGGTCAAGGATTCTGTGTTAATAAATAATTCTTTAAATACAACATACAGGTTATCTAATAAAGCATTTAATGAAAAGTTCTCACCTTTGATACTTTTCTTGTCTTGAGAAATCTGTTTTCTCGTTGAGACTGTGTGTGAGCTGTGAGCGTTGTTGTGACTGTTTCGAGTAACAGGATGTGCGTATATCCTGTACGACTACCATGTCAGAGAGGCCACTTAATACTGACGTGGTTTATTGTTCTATACATAGGTTCAGGAGCGGCGTTTGATGGTGGCAAATGGGGGGACCGCCCCAGGACCCGCGCTTAGGTAGGCCCCGCGTTTCGGTCCTGAACATGTCTCGTCCTGGTTAATAGCCTATACACGTAGAACCAAAGAGTGGATAATAGAACGAATGCCGGAAAAGATTGTAAAGAAACGAAAGAGGCACTCTTGTTATTCTTTTTGAAGGTCAAATTCCGTAGCGTAGCTCTAGACGTTATTGAAAGCATTACACAGTTAGCAGAAAATAGGTCAGATGTACTATGCAGCCAATCCCCTTTATTTGTGTACACGTCATTCTCAAAACGCATTATTTTGCGATATGTCTGCCAATAAGTGCATTTTAAATCACGTCTTAACCAGCACGTCATTTTTTGATAAGAATAAACCGTTGTTTAAAGACCATAGAAAATAATAAACTTGTAATAATTTAATAAAAAGCTGACACGCGGTATTAAAATTACACAATAATCAAGATATTTCATATTTTTAAATACCATAGCATACTGGTGCTTAGCGATCTTTACTAGTACTCTGGCCCCGCGGGGTCATTGCTGCCACTAGGCCCCGCGCTTACCTAACGCCGCTACTGCATAGGTTAAGATGTAAAAGGAATGTGCATCGTAATCCTCAGAAACCAATGTATGAATTGCTTCTTCTACAGTATGAGTATTTTATTAATGACGATTTAATCCTATCTGTAACATGTTTTTTCTTTCAATGAACACTACCCTTGAGGGTGAATACTTTTATTAATGACGAATTATTCCTATTTGTAACATGTTTTTTCTTTCAATGAACACTACCCTCCAGGGTGAATACTTTTATTAATGACGAATTATTCCTATTTGTAACATGTTCTTTCTTTCTATGAACACTACACTCTAAGGTGAATATTTTATTCATGACGAAATTCTCCATTATTTAACATGTTCTTTCTTTGTAAGAATACTATGAGCCGTAGGTAATTTTGTTCGAACTTATTCTACACATAAACATAATAACTGCTTTCATTTCTAAAGATTTATCCTAAATGTATCATCATATCTTGCAGTATGACTGTCCTGTTTGGCACCGCTTTTAAAATCTCCAACCAACACATAAAAGCAATCTGTTCATTAAAACAATATCTTCGTGGTTAGATTCACCTATTTTCTACCATACTGTCAAGTCCAATAACTATAAGGTCAATATCTTCGTGGTTAGATTCACCTATTTTTTACCATACTGTCAAGTCCAATTACTATAAGGTCAATATCTTCGTGGTTAGATTCGCCTATTTTCTACCATACTGTCAAGTCCAATTACTATAAGGTCACCAAGTCCACAGATGTCTCTGTACTGATAACGATCAGCCGTTCCCCATTTCATTGCGTTAAGAGTTTCAAGTGTTTTTACATTACAGTCTCCCTTCTTACTACTTGACCTTTGTTTCTGTCACAATCACATCACGTTATGAACAATGGCACTGACGTCATTACGTTATGAAAAATGGCACTGTCGTCATCACGTCATGAACAATGGCACTGACGTCATAACGTTATGAACAATGGCACTGACATCATCACGTTATGAACAATAGTACTGACGGCATCAGGTTTTGAACAATGGCACTGACGTCACAATGCGATGAACAATGTCACTGACGTCATCACGATTTGAACAATGGCACTGACATCATCACATTATGAACAATGGCAATGACGTCATCACGTTATGAACAATGGCACTGATGGCATCAGGTTATGATCAATGGCACTGACGTCATCACGTTATGAACAATGGCACTGACGTCATCACGTTATGAACAATGGTACTGACGTCATCACGTTATGAACAATGGCACTGACATCATGACGTTATAAACAATGGCACTGACGTCATCATGTTATGAACAATGGCAGTGACGTGAAAACGTGATGAACAATGGCACTGACGTCATCACATTATGTACAATGGCACTGACTTTATCACGTTATGAACAATGGCACTGACTTTATCACGTTATGAACACTGTCACTGACGTTATCACGTTATGAAAAATTGCACTGACTTTATCACGTTATGTACAATGGTACTGACGTCATCACGTTATGAACA
>MUZC01001300.1:57809-69307 GCA_002072015.1 Radix auricularia
AGGTCAGTAACACGTTGTCCCAACTACACAAATGTTAGAAACCTCAGGTCAGTAACATGTTGTCCCAACTACACAAATGTTAGAAACCTCAGGTCAGTATCTACTGTCTATGAGGACTGCAAAGTGGCAACACTTGAACTTTGTTAAATGTTCATCCTTTCAGAGCAGTTCATTGGTGTAACGTTGTATCAAAGGCGTATCTACCTACCTTGTGGATGAGATAAAAGTAGACACTTTTCTGTATCTCAATATTTGACGCTGTTTTCTTTGGCCATTAGTAAGAAGAATAAGACAGGGACTCCAGCAAAGAAATTGTTTTTGTCAAAAGAAACTGTATCGTTTGAGTGGTTGGAAAAGTATTTATTTAAAATATAAGCGCTGAATTTTAAAGCACATGAGACCCAATGTTTCATTTCATTATTGCAAACAAAAGAAATAGTGATTGTCATTAAAAGCAATACTTTAAAAAGAAAAAAAAATATGGAATGTAATACAAATTTAACAGGATGTAACAACACGGACAACTTCCTTGTTATCTTGTTGACTTTCTCAAAGAAAGTTCAGCGAAAATCTAATAAATTGACATGAACTATTTTTTTAAAGATCATTGTATTGTGGGAAATCCAATATTATATTGATTGAAAAAGCTTTATGTAGCATGTAATTTCAAAAATTCTAACAAGAAAATTGACCCTCAAAATAACCATAACCCTCCACTGACGTAATCGCGTAATTTTAAGTTATGAAAAAAAATTCGTACATTTCACGTCCAGCGGTTCTATTGTTTTATCCTTTATTTTTTTTTTAAATTGTAAACGCCTTTCCAAGGAATGTAATTAAAATTAATTGCTTGCTTGTGCATTTAGAAGATAATAATATTTAATGTTATTATTGCATGATCAAAATTATATATTAAAAAATATATTTATAAGGCAATCATAAACAACTAAAAAAACATAGGTATACAAATTTCACGTTATATTTTACAAAGGTTTAGGGTACGTATAATTTGATATAATTATAAAAAAAAAACATTTAATCTACAATAATTAATTATATTAAGATAATATATTTAATGTTTAAAATATTTCAGTTCACGTTATATAACTCATATCATCCTACATCCAACAAGACTTTCAACATTAGAGTAATATTTATGTGTTGTACTTCTATGGTTCATTAAACCCTTGACTTACAGAACAAGTTTGAGATGCATTAAGTTCAAATCCTTCATTAAAATGTTACACTAAAATCAAACTCTTTACAGTCACACAATGCGGATCTTTATGAAGTGATTGTCATTGAAAAACAACTAGGAAACACTTAAAATACAACGCGACTCGTTGATGTTAGAATGCCTCAATTAATGAAAGCAGTGTACGTGAAGTATTTAAAAAGGGTCTTTAAAATGATAAGTTGTGTTATGTTACTGTTTGTTTATCATACATTCGTTTTTTGTCATCAGTACACGTCTATCATTCAATTTTTTTTCTCTGCAAGTTGATTTTAATATTCCACACTTGTATTGTATAAATGATGTTTTGATTGTCACGTGACGTAGTCGTTTAACCTCACGTACTTACCGGATCTAACAATGTCCTTCCTTGTAGTTATCTCGTTATTGTTAATTAAAACTATTGTCTTTGTAACACAAAATACGGTGGCGTTGGGTGAGATGAAAGTTTTAGTACAAGGGTCTCCAAACTACGGTCCGCTGTGCCCTCTCATCCTGTTAATTAAAACTATTGTCTTTGTAACACAAAATACGGTGGCGTTGGGTGAGATGAATGTATTAGTACAAGGGTCTCCAAACTACGGCCCGCTGTGCCCTCTCATCCTGTTAATTAAAACTATTGTCTTTGTAACATAAAATACGGTGGCGTTGGGTGAGATGAATGTTTTAGTACAAGGGTCTCCAAACTACGGCCCGCTGTGCCCTCTTATCCTGTTAATTAAAAATATTGTCTTTGTAACACAAAATACGGTGGCGTTGGTTGAGATGAATGTTTTAGTACAAGGGTCTCCAAACTACGGCCCGCTGTGCCCTCTCATCCTGTTAATTAAAACTATTGTCTTTGTAACACAAAATACGGCGGCGTTGGGTGAGATGAATGTTTTAGTACAAGGGTCTCCAAACTACGGCCCGCTGTGCCCTCTCATCTTGTTAATTGAAAGTATTGTCTTTGTAACACAAAATACGGTGGCGTTGGGTGAGATGAATGTTTTAGTACAAGGGTCTCCAAACTACGGCCCGCTGTGCCCTCTCATCCTGTTAATTAAAACTATTGTCTTTGTAACACAAAATACGGTGGCGTTGGGTGAGATAAATGTTTTAGCACAAGGGTCTCCAAACTACGGCCCGCTGTGCCTTCTCATCCTGCAAGTGGAGACCTTTACATCTGATAAAAGACAAAACGTTTACACGTAGTTAAACACAAAGATTAATAGTTGGCCCCCAGACTGATGTGTCACAAATAACGCGGCCTTCTGGCAAAAAACTTTGAAGGCTTATGATGATTTAGTCGATCCCAATTATTATTGACACATTTTCACAGAAGCAATGAAGATGACCAATTGCTAGAATGAATATAAATGCTAATTAATTATAATTATAAAAAAAATAAAAATAATTCCATAATTTATAAATAACATCATATTAATAAGAATTATCTTGGCTCACAGTGCTTCAATGAAATTAGTAACACGTCTTTAAGGAAAGAGAAATCAATAACCCATTAACTAATTACAAATTCTCTAATTTTCTCTTTAGGTAGAAACATATAATCTAGGAAATTGTGTATGCTCTCACGACAATCGTTTGTATTTAAAAAAAAAATCCACTCTTGGGTGCATTGGACCGTTTTTGTTAACTATTTGAACATTTTTATAACAATGGCTACATAAAATAAAACGATATTGACCACTATTGGTAAATAAAAACTTACTAAAAAATATTAAAATACCATTACGTAAAGAACTTATAATATCCATTCTTTCTGAGCCGGACCCGATTTTGTTATTCGTAAACATTAAAATTAGTACTCCTTATTTTCTTTTACACAATTTGACCAATATTGACAAGTGTATCCTTTATGATCTATATTAAAATCAATAGTTGTTTTAATTTTTACAGCTCACACGAATGGCCTGGTAGAATATTTTTTGCTTTCTTACATACGCAATATAAATATTATTGCATACATCACTTCGCCATGAAACTGTATAAATATTTTTGTGTTCATCACATCGCCACAACAAATATGTCAATATTATTGTATTCATCACATTGCCATTGAACTGTATAAATATTATTGTATTTATCACATCGCAGTTACACTGTATAAATATTTTTGTATTTATCACATCGCAATGAGACTGTATTAATATTATTGTATTCATTATATCACCATCAAGCTGTATAAAAATTGTTGTATTCATCACACTGCCATTAAACTGTATAGATATTATTGAATTCATCACATCACCATCAAACTGTATAAATATTATTGTATTTATAACATCACCATTGAGCTGTGTAAATATTATTGTATTTATAACATCGCCATTAAACTGTGTAAATATTATTGTATTTATCACATAGCCATTAAAAAGTATAATTATTAATGCATTTATCACATGGCCCTTAAAAAGTATAAACATTATTGTATTTATCACATGGCCATTAAACTGTATGAAAATTATTGTATCCCTGACATCGTCCCTGAACTGTATATATATTATTGACTTCATCAGATTGCATTGACACTGAATAAATATTATTGCATTTAACATATTGCCATTAAATTTTATAAATAGTGTTGTCTTTATTAAACAAAATGAGGGGTAATTGTTATTACAGTGACTGTTATCATTTGTTAAGGACTTTGATTTTTGTTCTGTTTCCCCCATACCAGAAGGCGAGTGAATAAGTTATCATTGCCTTCTCCAGTCTACCTTAGCTAACACGAATTTCTTTATTTCCCTTTAATTGTATCTTCACGAACTTGCGCTGTCAGCTTTTTTATAGGCCATATCTAAAATAACACCAACATTTGGTTCTAGTTAAGCTGGAAGTTGTTTTGTTTGTATGTCATCAGTACGGCCATTACTAGCCATATCTAAAATAACACAAACATTTGGTTCTAGTTAAGATGGAAGTTGTTTTGTTTGTATGTCATTAGTACGGCCATTACTAGCCATATCTAAAATAACACCAACATTTGGTTCTAGTTAAGCTGGAAGTTGTTTTGTTTGTATGTCATTAGTACGACCATTACTAGCCATATCTAAAATAACACCAACATTTGGTTCTAGTTAAGCTGGAAGTTGTTTTGTTTGTATGTCATTAGTACGGCCATTACTAGCCATATCTAAAATAACAACAACATTTGGTTCTAGTTAAGCTGGAAGTTGTTTTGTTTGTATGTCATTAGTACGGCCATTACTAGCCATATCTAAAATAACACATACATTTGGTTCTAGTTAAGCTGGAAGTTGTTTTGTTTACATGTAATTAGTACGGCCATTACTAGCCATATCTAAAATAACACCAACATTTGGTTCTAGTTAAGCTGGAAGTTGTTTTGTTCGTATGTCATTAGTACGGCCATTATTAGCCATATCTAAAATAACACCAAAAAATCTACCAACATTTCGTTCTAGTTAAGCTGGAAGTTGTTTTGTTTGTATGTCATTAGTACGGCCATTACTAGCCATATCTAAAATAACACCAACATTTGGTTCTAGTTAAGCTGGAAGTTGTTTTGTTTATATGTCATTAGTACGGCCATTACTAGCCATATCTAAAATAACATTAACATTTGGTTCTAGTTAAGCTGGAAGTTGTTTTGTTTGTATGTCATTAGTACGGCCATTACTAGCCATATCTAAAATAACTCCAACATTTGGTTCTAGTTAAGCTGGAAGTTGTTTTGTTTGTATGTCATCAGTACGGCCATTACTAGCCATATCTAAAATAACATAAACATTTGGTTCTAGTTAAGATGGAAGTTGTTTTGTTTGTATGTCATTAGTACGGCCATTACTAGCCATATCTAAAATAACACCAACATTTGGTTCTAGTTAAGCTGGAAGTTGTTTTGTTTGTATGTCATTAGTACGGCCATTACTAGCCATATCTAAAATAACACCAACATTTGGTTCTAGTTAAGCTGGAAGTTGTTTTGTTTGCATGTCATTAGTACGGCCATTACTAGCCATATCTAAAATAACACCAACATTTGGTTCTAGTTAAGCTGGAAGTTGTTTTGTTTGTATGTCATTAGTACGGCCATTACTAGCCATATCTAAAATAACACCAACATTTGGTTCTAGTTAAGCTGGAGGTTGTTTTGTTTGTATGTCATTAGTACGGGCATTACTAGCCATATCTAAAAAAACACCAAAATTTGGTTCTAGTTAAGCTGGAAGTTGTTTTGTTTGTATGTCATTAGTACGGCCATTACTACGGCCATTACCAGCCATATCTAAAATAACACATACATTTGGTTCTAGTTAAGCTGGAAGTTGTTTTGTTTACATGCAATTAGTACGGCCATTACTAGCCATATCTAAAATAACACCAACATTTGGTTCTAGTTAAGCTGTAAGTTGTTTTGTTCGTATGTCATTAGTACGGCCATTACTAGCCATATCTAAAATAACACCAAAAAATCTACCAACATTTCGTTCTAGTTAAGCTGGAAGTTGTTTTGTTTGTATGTCATTAGTACGGCCATTACTAGCCATATCTAAAATAACACCAACATTTGGTTCTAGCTAAGATGGAAGTTGTTTTGTTTGTATGTCATTAGTACGGCCATTACTAGCCATATCTAAAATAACACCAACATTTGGTTCTAGTTAAGCTGGAAGTTGTTTTGTTTGTATGTCATTAGTACGGCCATTACTAGCCATATCTAAAATATTACCAACATTTGGTTCTAGTTAAGCTGGAAGTTGTTTTGTTTGTATGTCATTAGTACGGCCATTACTAGCCATATCTAAAAAAACATCAACATTTGGTTCTAGTTAAGCTGGAAGTTGTATTGTTTGTATGTCATTAGTACGGCCATTACTAGCCATATCTAAAATAACGCCTACAAATCTACCAACATTTGGTTCTAGTTAAGCTGGAAGTTGTTTTGTTTGTATGTCATTAGTACGGCCATTACTAGCCATATCTAAAATAACACCAACATTTGGTTCTAGTTAACCTGGAAGTTGTCTTATATCTCATTAATATTTGCTGCCTGTATTGGGTCAGATATCTTATATCTCATCAAAATTTGCCGCCTGTGTAGGGTCAGATATCTTATATCTCATCAAAATTTGCTGCCTGGGTTGGGTCAGATATCTTATATCTCATCAAAATTTGCCGCCTGTGTTGGGTCAGATATCTTATATCTTATCAAAATTTGATGTCTGTGTCGGGTCAGATATCTTATATCTCATCAAAATTTGCTGCCTGTGTTGGGTCAGATATCGTATATCTCATCAAATTTGCTGCCTGTGTAGGGTCAGATATCTTATATCTCATCAAAATTTGCTGCCTGTGTTGGGTCAGATATCTTATCAAAATTTGCTGCCTGTGTTGTGTCAGATATCTTATATCTCATCAAAATTTGCTGCGTGTGTTGGGTCAGATATCTTATCAAAATTTGCTGCGTGTGTTGTGTCAGATATCTTATATCTATTTAAAATTTGCTGCGTGTGTTGGGTCAAATATCTTATATCTCATCATAATTTGCTGCCTGTGTTGGGTCAGATATCTTATATCTCATCAAAATTTGCCGCCTGTGTTGGGTCAAATATCTTATATCTCATCAAAATTTGCTGCCTGTGTTGGGTCAAATATCTTATATCTCATCAAAATTTGCTGCGTGTGTTGGGTCAGATATCTTCCAGGCTACACAACTTAAAGGGAACTTTAAACTGACAATCTGGTCATGTAAGGAGGCATAGATGAAACGTGTTGTATAAACTTTAGACTTTGAATTTTATCTTTGATATTAATTATTTGGTGTACCACTCTAAATGATTCTTAGTAAGTAATTGCTAGCTGTTGCGATATTCTCCTCTGGCACCGGTCGTAGATGATGAAGGAATCGCGGTGTCCCGGTAACCAGGGACCAGATTCTATAAAACAAGGTACAAACTTTAGTAGTTTACCCGTTATATACTATTAGTTGTCCCTCATTGACATCCAAGCCTTCAGAGCAAGGTGTCAAAAGGGAATCAAAGTATTCATAAAATAGTACAAGATAATGGTAAATAATACATCAAATCGTTATTATTAAGATTGTATATTACCCCTTGTTAATAATAAAATAGCAATAATCTCAATTTTCATATATATGCGTTACTGATGCGCACAAATTGAACAATAGTTAATCTATTAATTGATTAAATCCATTGACAAATGGAAACTGGTGTTGTATCACATACAACGATAATAAATATAGAATACCTAACGGCATTCTTATGGTTATTTAACCGATTCAAATAAATTCAACATATAATAAATGATTAAGCATTTAATTATAAAACTATTAATTTGGCATAGAACAATATAATGACAGTGTATTAGTCGATAATTGAGGTCGTTCTTACTTTATCTGGATTTCGGAATGCTTGGTTCCTTGAGGGTTACAATCCGAATGAATATACAACAGTTGATGCTGTCACATCGTTTTAAGAAAAATGGAGAGTCGTACCTCGATCACTTTCCTTAGATGACAGTTAATATGCGTATTCAACTATTCCGTCTCACGGCGCGAAATGGTGCGCCTTTAGAGACATTTCCTTTTCTTGTTTAGTTGTTGCTGCGCAGTGAGGAATTGCGCGTTCATAAATTTCGTCACAGAGCCCCTTTTTTGAGATAATTCATCTCGATGAATTGTCAAGTGATGAACGACATTTCCTAGGCGTTGATTTAATAGGCTTCTGTGTATTCCGAATTTCCAGATATGCTTGCGAACGAGCTCAATTTCTTCGATCTAACAGTCTTCTGTCTGACGATCAGCTTCTTCTAGTTCGACATCGGGTGGAAGTCGGCTTAAATAATCAGGACCGTAATTTGTCCTTCCAGGGATATACTCAACTCGGAAGTTGTATGGTTGTAAAAGAAGAGACCATCTCATTAACCTAGCGTTTAATTTCTTGGATGATGATAGGAAAGATAGTGGATGATGGTCGGTTTGAAGTAGAAACTGTTTGCCATATAAATAAGGTTGAAATTTTTCTACTGCCCATACTAAGGCTAGGCATTCCAGCTCCACAGTGGCATAATTCTTTTCTGGCTTATTAAGTTTCCGGCTAGCGTATGCAACTGGAAAAAGTCGAGGTTCTGATCCTGGTCCATCTTCAGCTTGCATCAAAATTGCTCCAATTCCTATGCCACTAGCGTCAGTTCTAAGGATAAACTCCCTATCTAGATTAGGTAATCTAAGAACAGGCCTTTCTGCTAATGCGTTCTTGAGCTTGGTAAATCCTTCTTCACATTCATTGGTCCACTTTACTTTCTCTGGTTGATCCTTTCGAGTTAAGTCAGACAATGGTGCCGCTAACAAATTGAAATTCGTTATAAACTTCTGATAATATCCACACATTCCTAAGAATGATCTGACTTGAGTTTTCGTAGTGGGCCTTGGTGCTTTGAGCAAGTTGTCCACTTTCTCATTGTCAGGCATTATCAGGTTCTCTTGGATCATGTGACCGAGAAATTTCAACTGTGAGTATCCGATCATGCATTTTGAAGGTTTGGCTGTCAATCCTGTCTGCTGTAACCTATTAAACCGAACCACCTCACTAGCAGGGATTAATTGAGTACTTGAACCCTTTCTCTGGTCCTCGACATCAAATAATAAACGTTCTACAACATTTTCTTTTCCTGCTGTGTAGTCACCCTCTTCATATTTGTCAGGTCTCTTAAGGGTTAAGTTTTCTGGGTTCATGTTCAATTTCATTTTAGGCTGTCTAGCGGCCATACATACATTCGATCCTCTATGCAATACGTCTTTGATAAACTGACTATCCTTAGGGAACGATCTGTAGGCTGATAATTTCTGAGATTTAAAGTTCATGCTTTTCTCTTCTGATTCTTGAACTTTCAGTTTGGCTTTCTCTTGTTCGTTAAGAGGATATTTTTCAAATGGATTGTATGATTCGGCATTGCTAAGCCATGGTTCCTTAAGTGTAGGCATTCTGTTTTGCTTTGTAACATCTGTCTCCTTATCTTCTTTCAACAAATATAATAATGGGACATTAGGATCCTCTTCTTCCTGCAGAAGTTCACCCAGATTACTTCCAAGATTCGATTTGATCGATCTTCCTCCTTCCCTATCATAATTAACGTATTTATAATGGTCATGCCACTCTATTGGAATCTCATCCCTAGTGTTGCGAACATCTCCTTCATCATATAATTCATGTTCATACTCATCATTTTGAATCTCAGCATTTAACACCTCATCCATTTGACCACTGTCATTGATACTGATATTTTGATTATCTATTTCATCATCATTATCTACACATTCTTCATCATTACCACTACTTGACTCTTCATCTGAGACATCAGTAGCTACGGAATCCTGTCCTACTTTCTTGGAAAATAACACATTATTGTCTGCATCATTGACTAAGTTTTTCACTTTTCGTGCTCCTGAGTATCCTTCGCAAAACATGGATCGGGTGAAGCCCGATGCGGCTATGGCCGGATATTTAGGTTCACCCAGGTATACATACTTGCAGCCTAAGACGAGGTCATATTCGGGGTCTTTCATTACGGCCGCTCGAATCTTTCCCCTTACGTACTGGGTTTCCACGGTGATATAAGCCACAGGTAATACTTCCGAAGATCTCTCTCGACCGATGCATCTAATTTCTATGCTTTCATCAGTTATGTCCTCTGGCTTGACTAACTTCCTGTGCACTATTGCGTCATAAGAGCAACCTGTATCGTTTAAACATATTGCCGGTTTGCCATTGACCAAAACTCTTTCGCAGGGTGGAGGAAGGTTGTCCTCGGAATTTGCATGCTGTTTATTAAGTAGTATTGCTCCCAACACAGGTCGTTGTGGTTTGGGGTGGGTAGTTCTCAAATTAGAGTAAGGGTCCTTTATCCTGCAATCCTCATTGGAGTGGGATGAAGACTTGTGATATTCGCACCAAGTGCGATTCCGGTTTGAATGTGGAGTGGACTGGATTCCTCTCCCACTTGGAGAGTTTCCTGGTTTTCTATTCTCTGGAAAATTAGGTCTTCCTCCTCTATCCTCAATACGTCTTGGGCGGTCTCCGTGATTGAGGCTATCCCTTCTCCTAATACTATCTTTACTTTCCCTATGGGCTGTTACATAGCGGTCCGCTAGCTCCTTAATTTTACCTAGCTGTGTTGCTCCGTTCTCTTCAACAAAAATTCGCACTTCAGGAGACATACATTCCTTTAATTGCTCCGTCAAGATCATGTCGACGATGCCTTGGTAACTTTCAGGGTACTTTCCTAATGTGCGCCATTTATCCAAGTACTTGGCCAATCGCTCCAGTAGCTGTCCGTATGTTTCAGTCTTCTCGAGGCGGGCATTTCTAAATTTCTTTCTGTATGAATTTGCGGTCAGCTCATATTTGGTGAGGAGTGCTGACTTTAAGGTAGGGTAATCTTTAGCGTTTTCTTCCTCTAACTTGGCGTATACTTCGTAAGCTTTCCCTTTCAATGCATGGGACAATCTCAGGTTCCACTTCTCCTCTGGTAGCTCAAACATTTTTGCTAATTGTTCAAACCTGTCCAGATATGTCTCGATAGTCTCCATCTTCTCATCGAAGGGATCGAGTGGAAACAATAAAGATTGGTGGATTAATCCTGTCCTTGAATCTATCATTACGTTTCCCATCGGCGAGGTCGCTTTTTCCTTCTGGACTTTCACCTTCTCAATTTCCAATTCCAATATTCTTAAGGCATGTTCCCTCTCAGCTCTCTCCTTAGCCATTTCTTGCTCTGCCTTCTCCTTGGCCATTTCTCTCTCGGCCTTCTCCCGTTCTCGTTCTGCTTCTTCTCTTTCCCTTGCTATAAATAGGTCCACCTCTCTATTTATGTATTGTACCAGATCAGCCCCCTCCAGACCGAGTGATTCACCTTCGCGGCGTGCTTCAGCCTTGACTTCAGCCTTGGCCCTAACAAAATCAGCCATTTTATTTGTATGTGTTTTATACAGTTTTCGTAATGCGATCCTCAAGTATCGCTAACACAACAGTCACAAGTGCTAAGAGTCACAAGTGCTAATCGTGCACCACAATGTTAACTTATATGTAACAAATAATATAACAATACATTAAGTTGTTTAAACAATATAGATTGAACATATAGTTAAAGGCAGCCAATGATGTACGTATTTCCTATAGTTTATTGTATATCAATGCGAGATCACCAGAAATCGTTAATCAAATCCCGGCTCGAGCCCCCATTTTATACCCTTGTGGCGATAAAAGATGTGTTTCTTGTA
>MUZC01001300.1:70041-92076 GCA_002072015.1 Radix auricularia
ACACTGTTGCGATATTCTCCTCTGGCACCGGTCGTAGATGATGAAGGAATCTTGGCGTCCCGGTAACCAGGGACCAGATTCTATAAAACAAGGTACAAACTTTAGTAGTTTACCCGTTATATACTATTAGTTGTCCCTCATTTGACATCCGAGCCTTCAGAGCAAGGTGTCAAAAGGGAATCAAAGTATTCATAAAATAGTACAAGATAATGGTAAATAATACATCAAATCATTATTATTAAGATTGTATATTACCCATTGTTAATAATAAAATAGCAATAATCTCAATGTTCATATATATGCGTTACTGATGCACACATATTGAACAATAGTTAATCTATTAATTGATTTAATCCATTGACAAATGGAAACTGGTGTTGTATCACATACAACGATAATAAATATAGAATACCTAACGGCATTCTTATGGTTATTTAACCGATTCAAATAAATTCAACATATAATAAATGATTAAGCATTTAATTATAAAACTATTAATTTGGCATAGAACAATATAATGACAGTGTATTAGTCGATAATTGAGGTCGTTCTTACTTTATCTGGATTTCGGAATGCTTGGTTCCTTGAGGGTTACAATCCGAATGAATATACAACAGTTGATGCTGTCACCTCGATAGAAGAAAAATGGAGAGTCGTACCTCGATCACTTTCCTTAGATGACAGTTAATATGCGTATTCAACTATTCCGTCTCACGGCGCGAAATGGTGCGCCTTTAGAGACATTTCCTTTTCTTATTTAGTTGTTGCTGCGCAGTGAGAAATTGCGCGTTCATAAATTTCGTCACACTAGCAAGGTACATAAGTATGGGAAAAACTTATATTACAATATTATGTCCCTTACCTATGATATGTCTGTCATTAATATATGAACGTTTAAAATGTTTGCATCAAAATAAAGCGATATTACAAGCAAACAACAACCACAAACTATAATAGTAATACTTCAAAAGGGTAAACAAATAAGACATAGTAAAAAAATAGTATCGATTTTGAAAGAAAAAAAAAAGTATACTAAATATTAATGACATTAAATATTATCAGATATAATGTGTATTTAAAAATCATGATGCAACTATGACAAGTATTTAATATCTACTGAACAAATTAAAATCTATTTAGATTGCTGCTATTTCTATGTTGTTTAAAAATCAATTAGAATACAATGACATGTTTGTTATACATTAAACTTTTTCAAAATTTGGTGTGTTGACGGGTATAGTTTTTTTCCTGTTAGTTTCTTTTCATTAGCTGTCTACTAAATGTTAATGTAATTTTTGAAGCTAAATACACGTTTAAATTAAATAGACGAAAATAGATTAGATTTAATATGAAAGGGATGAGAGAGTAAGTTTAAATATTTTTGTTTTGTTAACTTTTATGACCAAAAATGTTAAGTCATTTTAATAAATTTTTCATATGAATAAGATCACTATTAGTGATATTATTCCTAGAAGTAATTAGTTATTAAAACTAACCGTACATTTATCAAAGCGATATTTTTAAGGCTAAAGATATTGGTCCTAAAAGTAATTAGTTATTTAAACTAACCATACATTTATCAAAACGATATTTTTAAGGCTAATGATATTGGTCCAAAAAGTAATAAGTTATGTAAACTAACCGTACATTTATCAAAGCGATATTTTTAAGGCTAATGATATTGGTCCTTAAAGTAATTAGTTATTTAAACTAACCATACATTTATCAAAACGATATTTTAAGGCTAATGATATTGGTCCTAAAAGTAATTAGTTATTTAAACTAACCGTACATTTATGAAAGCGATATTTTTAAGGCTAATGATGTTGAGATCTCAATACAACACTGATTGTAGTCTTATATTAAAAACTAGATTGTGCCGGGCGCCGTGGCGCCTGCGGCGCCCCCGTTTTTTGGGCACCTACGGCGCCAACCTTTTTTTTAAAGACCAACTAACTTGTCCTTTTTGATAAATACGAATTATTAAACTTTATGAAATGTACGCAAAGTATTTATTTAATAATAATAATAGGGGTTGTATTTTACGTACCGATGCACACCAAACAATGACGTCATCACATTAAATATTTTTACAGCGCTCATCAACACACGATTTTTCAACTAAACTAACTGCTGTAGACTGTCGAACATCGCTCCTCAGCGTTTCAACTAAACTAACTGCTGTAGACTGTCGTACATCTCTTGCGTTATGCGTTAGGTTACAAACAAACATACAGAACCACACCACTGGGCTTTTATACATATAACTAGATTGTGCCAGGCGCCGTGGCGCCTGCGGCGCCCCCATTTTTTGGGCGCCTACGAGCCAACCTTTTTTTTAAAGACCAACTAACTTGTCCTTTTTTGATAAATACGAATTATTAAACTTTATGAAATGTACGCAAAGTATTTATTTAATAATAATAATAGGGGTTGTATTTTGCGCACTGATGCACACCAAACAATGACGTCATCATATCAAATATTTTTACAGCGCTCATCAAAACACGATTTTTCAACTTTAGACTCATTCTTGATTGAATTAAATAAACAAAATCTACAATAATATTTGTGGCTTACTTACTTTACATTAATATTACTATTACCTAGTAACACTTCGAAGACGTTGAGGAGAGTGGGCATTTGCGCACCGATGCACACCAAACAATGACGTCATCCTATTAAATATTTTTACAGCGCTCATCAACACACGATTTTTCAACTAAACTAACTGCTGTAGACTGTGGTACATCTCTTGAGCGTTACGTTACAAACATACCCACACCACTGGGCTATTATATATATAATAACGATGACGTCATTGAATAGATTGTGCACCAACCGCAATAAAGCTTTCTGATGAGTCTAAATAACTTTTGAATAAAAAAACAAAGGAGAATATTGAATTTTGTGAAAATATTGGTGTTCCGTTACTTTCGGGAAGATCGATGTTGTGGCACATATGGGGTGTAATTAATTACCATAAATGAATAAAGTACCGTATAAACTCGCATATAAGCCGACCCCATTTTAACTGCCTAATTTTTTACCCATATTATATAACATCAGTTGCTAGCATTTTCGTTATTAATTGTATGTCATATTTTAATACAAAAATTAATTGTCAATGGTAATAATCATACTCCTCATAAAAAATATCAGGTATGTACACAATTAATCTTTGAAGGGACAACACTGTATTTATATTTATTAGTGCTCTGTACACACAACGAAATAAGGAGCCAGATACCAATACAAATATATAGCTGGATCATTGGCTTTAGTGTCCTGTCATGGCATGTTTTTTTAAAAATAAATTTATTTTTTATTTATTTTTTTAAAATTTATTATTTTTGTTTTTTGCGCATACAACTGATCCGGGTTTTCACTATTATATTTTGAAGTTTTAAAATCCACTTGTATGTGAGTATATGCGGTACGTTTTTATTACTATGTACACTATTATTAAAGATGCACAAATCATAAATGGCCAATATGTATCCCTCCTGCAGCATGGTCTATTTCATTATAACAAAGCCTTCCACTGAAACATATGCTTCTCTAGGCAAGGGCTGGATCCCATTCTAAAGTCCTCCTTAAGTACGATCACGTGACAATCCTGTTCTAATGCGTATGAGTTGACCTATGGCTTTCCGTGTGATGTGTATAAGTTGAACTACGGCTATCTGTGTGATGTATATGATTTGACTTATTGCTATCTCTGTGATCCCAAGTACATGTAAACTAAACAATCCTGCTGTGATATGTATGATTTGCCTATGGCTATCTGCGTGATGTGTATGAGTTGACCTTTGACTATCTGTGAGATCCCAAGTAGATAGAAACTAAACACTCGTGCTGTGATATGTATGATTTGACCTACGGCTATCTGTGTGATGTATATGATTTGACTTATTGCTATCTGTGTGATCCCAAGTACATGTAAACTAAACACTCCTGCTGTGATATGTATGATTTGCCTATGGCTATCTGCGTGATGTGTATGAGTTGCCCTTTGACTATCAGTGTGATCCCAAGTAGATAGAAACTAAACACTCGTGCTGTGATATGTATGATTTGACCTATGGCTATCTGTGTGATCCCAAGTACATGGAACCAAACACTCCTGCTGTGATGTGTATGAGTTGACCTATGGCTATCTGTGTGATGTGTATGAGTTGAACTATGACTAACTGCGTGATCTCAAATAGACAGAAACTGAAAACTCCTGCTGTGATATGTATAATTTGACCTATGGCTGTCTGTGTGATCCCAAGTATATGGAAACTAACAAAATATAATAGTTTAAGAAACAGGCCAGAGAATGCAAATAACAAAAGAAGCTAAAAATCCCTTTCCAAAGTCCTCGCATTTAGAATGGTCAATTATGTAACATATTTGTATCTTTATACACACTCATTACTACCACCAATGCATTTGAAAGGCTTAGTAATCTATTCTGATAATGTAGTGTCTACTGTTGACCTATTCAGTACAATCCTTTGTGACATTATATGTCCTTTCATGTATATTTCTCTTATGTGCTGTCAACTCATGTATTTATTTAACATGTATATGTCCAATTATGTTTTCAAGTCAAATTCTGTCATGTCCATTTCTCTCTCTCTCTCCTTTTTTATTATTTTTTTGGTCATGTCCAAAATATTATTGTCTATTTCCGTCTTATCCTGTTCCCTCGGGTTACGTACCATCTTTTTTTGTAAAGTAAAGTACGGTCCTGTTTTGTCTAAAGTAAAGTACGGTCCTGTTTTGTCTAAAGTAAAGTACAGTCCTGTTTTGTCTAAAGTAAAGTAGGGTCCTGTTTTGTCTCAAGTAAAATACGGTCCTGTTTTGTCTAAAGTAAAGTAGGGTCTTGTTTTGTCTAAAGTAAAGTACGGTCCTGTTTTGTCTAAAGTAAAGTACGGTCATATTTAGTCTAAAGTAAAGTACGGCCCTGTTTTGTCTAAAGTAAAGTAGGGTCCTGTTTTGTCTAAAGTAAAGTACGGTCCTGTTTTGTCTAAAGTAAAGTACGGTCCTGTTTTGTCTAAAGTAAAGTACGGTCCTGTTTTGTCTAAAGTAAAATACAGTCCTGTTTTGTCTAAAGTAAAGTAGGGTCCTGTTTTGTCTCAAGTAAAATACGGTCCTGTTTTGTCTAAAGTAAAGTACGGTCCTGTTTTGTCTAAAGTAAAGTACGGTCCTGCTTTGTCTAAAGTAAAGTACAGTCCTGTTTTGTCTAAAGTAAAGTAGGGTCCTGTTTTGTCTAAAGTAAAATAAGGTCCTGTTTTGTCTAAAGTAAAGTACGGCCCTGTTTTGTCTAAAGTAAAGTACGGTCCTGTTTTGTCTAAAGTAAAGTACGGTCCTGTTTTGTCTAAAGTAAAGTAGGGTCCTGTTTTGTCTAAAGTAAAGTACGGTCCTGTTTTGTCTAAAGTAAAGTAGGATCCTTTTTTGTCTAAAGTAAAGTACGGTCATGTTTTGTCTAAAGTAAAGTAAAGTACGGTCCTGTTTTGTCTAAAGTAAAGTAGGGTCCTGCTTTGTCTAAAGTAAAGTACGGTCCTGTTTTGTCTAAAGTAAAGTACGGTCCTGTTTTGTCTAAAGTAAAGTACGGTCATGTTTTGTCTAAAGTAAAGTAAAGTGCGGCCCTGTTTTGTCTAAAGTAAAGTACGGTCCTGTTTTGTCTAAAGAAAGTACGGTCTTGTGTTGTCTAAAGTAAAGTACGGTCCTGTTTTGTATAAAATTAAAGTACGGTCCTGTTTTGTATTAAGTAAAGTTCGGTCCTGTGTTGTCTAAAGTAAAGTACGGTCCTGTTTTGTCTAAAGTAAAGTACGGTCCTGTTTTGTCTAAAGTAAAGTACGGTCCTGTATTGTCTAAAGTAAAGTAGGGTCCTGTTTTGTCTAAAGTAAAGTACGGTCCTGTTTTGTCGTGTACAGTCTGCATTCACCGATGGAGCAAGGAACCGTCACGTGGTATCAGGATATAATTAATGTAATTTATCAAATATCGGCTGTCAGTACAGAGTGCGATCATAAGAAAAGATTTTACCTATTTAATACAGTGACGAGGTAAGGCGATCACAGAACACTAAATTGATCAAACACCCATTAACCAGATTTGGACTGAACATTGTCTATGAGACGTGTTAGAGAAAGGGTGCTATCAGACACTCATCAACTAGATTTGGACTGAACATTGTTTATTAGAAGTGTTAGAGAAGTGGTGCTATCAGACACTCATCATCTTGATTTGGACTGAACATTGTTTATTAGAAGTGTTAGAGAAGTGTTGCTATCAGACAACCATCCACTAGATTTGGACTAAAAATTGATAAATAGAAGTGTTAGAGAAGTGGTGCTATCAGACACTCATCAACTAGATTTGGACATGAACATTGTCTATATGACGTGTAAGAGAAGTGGTGCTATCAGACACTCATCAACTAGATTTTGACTAAACATTGTCGATAATACGTGTTAGGGAAGTGGTGCTGTCAGACACTCATCAACTAGATTTGGACTGAACATTGTCTATAATACGTGTTAGAGAAGTGGTGCTGTCAGACACTCATCAACTAGATTTTGACTGAACATTGTCGATAATACGTGTTAGAGAAGTGGTGCTGTCAGACACTTATCAACTAGATTTGGACTGAACATTGTCGATAATACGTGTTAGAGAAATGGTGCTGTCAGACACTCATCAAATAGATTTGAGCATGAACATTGTCGAATAGGTACCGAAACTTCACCATGTAAAGCCCCGTCCAGTTCGGGTCAAAATTCGATTACGTGGGCCACCGTCCCTTCGGGGCAGCCACACAATCGACAGGCTTGTTCCCTTCTGTTGTGAAACTTATACGAGTAGCTTCGTGTGGGACAATGATCAGTCCTCATCCCTGTTATGAGTGTCTGATTACGTTCAAGTTCTCACCAGGGTTTGGTCTTACTCGGTCGCGGCATTCTCTGGTATACTTTCCTGGCCGTATTCCCATTTGATTACTAAATCATTCGACGGTATCGCATAGCATGTACGTACGGTCTCCCAACATTTTAAGAGATTCAACCATATGGACGTCGATGACCTGTCTGTCACTGCCATGGTCTGGTTCACAAACAAACCCAGCAGGGTCAGTCTGGAGAATAGACTTATTCAACAGTATGGAACCATTCCATCACATGGGATGAATGTTGTGTTTTCGGAGACAACCTACAATATCGACCACACCCCTTCTCTCCTTTCCTATATAAGCAAACGCTGCTCTCAGACTCTCATTCTGCTTTTTCGTTGACTATTAGGCTTTGAACGCAGGTAAATATTTTTTATACCTTTATATTCGTTTTATTTGTGTACTATTTGTTCATTGTTTAAGGCTCATTGTCGAAACGTTCGGTGTTTTCTCGGGCTTACTCACAATCTGTTTATATGTTATTTATTTACTATGCTTATGTTGGCAAGATAACAGTAAGAGCTAATGTAGGCAAGATAACGGCTTGCGGTAATGTAGGCAAGATAACGGTGAGAGGTAATGTAGGCAAGATAACGGCTAGAGGTAATGTAGGCAATATAACAGTAAGAACCAATGTAGGCAAGATAACGGCTAGAGGTAATGTAGGCAAGATAACGGTTAGAGGTAATGTAGGCAAGATAACTGTTAGAGCTAATGTAGACAAGATAACTGTTAGAACTATTGTAGTTAAGATAACGGTTAGAGTTTATTAAAGTAGGCAAGATGACTGTAAGACCTAATGTAGACAAGATGACTGTAAGACCTAATGTAGACAAGATGACTGTAAGACCTAATGTAGACAAGATGACTGTTAGAGCTAATGTAGACAAGTTAACCGTTAGAGCTAATGTAGGTAAGATAATCGTTAGAGCTAATGTAGACAAGAAAACTGTTGGAGCTAATGTAGACAAGATAACTGTTGGAGCTAATGTAGATAAGATAACCGTTAGAACTAATGTAGGCAAGATAACTGTTGGAGCTAATGTAGACAAGATAACTGTTGGAGCTAATGTAGACAAGATAACTGTTAGAGCTAATGTAGATAAGATAACCGTTAGAGCTAATGTAGATAAGATAACTGTTGGAGCTAATGTAGATAAGATAACCGTTAGAGCTAATGTAGATAAGATAACCGTTAGAGCTAATGTAGATAAGATAACTGTTGGAGCTAATGTAGACAAGATAACTGTTAGAGCTAATGTAGATAAGATAACCGTTAGAGCTAATGTAGATAAGATAACTGTTGGAGCTAATGTTGACAAGATAACCGTTAGAGCTAATGTAGATAAGATAACCGTTAGAGCTAATGTAGATAAGATAACCGTTAGAGCTAATGTAGACAAGATAACTGTTGGAGCTAATGTAGACAAGATAACTGTTAGAGCTAATGTAGGTAAGATAACTGTTAGAGCTAATCTTGACAAGATAACTGTTGGAGCTAATGTAGACAAGATAACTGTTAGAGCTAATGTAGACAAGATAACCGTTAGACCTAATGTTAAAACTATATACCTTAATTAATTGTTAAGAAAAGAAAGCAGTGTAAGTACTACACATGTTAAAAATTAAATAATGTAATTTTCATCTCTCCGAGTTTCTGATTATTACATAAATAAATGTATAGAAATGCGTCGTTTGGTGGCATTCGTTTAATGTTTACTCGTTTTTAAAAGTTCGTCAGGTCAGTAAAGTGATGGACTTGACTATATAAAACTTTTTTTACAAATGTCTTTCTGCTGTGACAGTTGTATATGGAAAATTTTTTTGAATTACATTTGACCTTGTTGTAAATTCCCTTATAAACACACACATTCTTTTTTAGACATGATTTTTAAAAAAAAATGATGAGACTATTTTTGGGATATTAATGGGCCTCAATATTGTAAGTGTGGCATTAACTATGACGTTTGCCCACATAATGTAATATTACTAATCACTAGGATTTAGACGTATGTTTTTTTCTGTAACCACACAAAGACATCAAAATTGTAAGTTCATCCATACGATTGATAACACATTCACCGATGATATAAGAAGATTTATTGGTTTAAATATCCCACACTGAAGCAATAACAGTACAGGTTTGTCAACACTGATGTACCGAACTAAATCTTTCTACCACACATTGATATATCATCAGCATGTTCCTGTAACATGATGACCGCCACTGAGACCATCTTTATGTAACGATGTGCCCCGTCATTGACATGTTTTGAGTTCTATAACGGGCTTGTCAAACAATCTCCTCTCTCACACAATAATTCATTGCATCCATTGTAGTCAGGAATTCTCTTTAAAACAAAATCTTTAATATCAATATACACGTATGTCACATTGTACGACAGTAATCTCTAGAATTCAAATAGTTTTAATCTCACTCTCTCAACTTCTCAACATCTAATTCTCTCCGAATCCCTATCTCCGTGCTCTCTCTCAGTGACCACACACACCTGGGCTCGACATTGCCCTTTATTTTGACCCTGACACACGACCGCATTCCTTTCATCCACATGTCTCACGTGGCAGTTCCCACACACACAATAAACCCTCATTTGACTAAACCACTCACATATTCTCATATACACAAACATGCCCGTTTGTCTAAATGCATTCATCAATAAACATTAAAAAACGACACACAAACAAACCTAATAAACAAAAGTCAAGCATTTTATTTCTACAAGTTTATTTTGACTAATAAAATCAGACTCACATTATCTAAAATGGTATTTAATAAAATAAAATGTTTGAAATACTAACGTATTTGATATTTTAAATTTTAAAAAAATTAATAAAACTTAAAATACAACAATGTCCAAATGAAACAAAAGGAAAGTAAAAAAATAAATAAAGCGAAGTTCTAATACTATTACAAGATGTTACATGTTTGTTGGAGATGTGTGTGCCGATATGGAAGATGAAAGTGCACATGAAGCGTGTTGCTGGTGATGATATGGAAGATGAAAGTGCACATGAAGCGTGTTGTTGGTGATGATATGGAAGGTGAGCCTGTTGTTAATGATAATAATTTGATGTATTAGACATCTAATACAACTCTCAAAACATGATTAAGTTTCTATAATCAGTTTCAAAACGAACTTACTGTAGTAAATAAAATACACATAGTGTATTTAATACTTTAGTTGGAATGGTCGGATAACAATCAAAGGTGGAGAGAACATTTAGCGTTAAATAGAGCTAGTATCATTTACAATAAACATTTGTTGATTCAATATGTATACATAGTCGAAGATTTAAACAAAAAAATAAGCACTTAATTGTATGCGAATATATTGCATGTACCGAAAATGGCAAAATTTAAGTTGTGGTGAAATATTGGTACTTGGGGATCACTGGAACGTGATAGACCGTGTAGTCTTTTACATTCATTAACATTTGGTTACAATTAATAAAAAATTATATAAACAAATGTTTTATTTAATTTGTAACAGGTAAATTGTACGTGAAAAGTGTTAAGTTAATAATAAGTGTTCCGCCAATAAAAGCAAGAGTGCCAAAATTATTTTTAAGCGTGCCGATGCTGTTGGTGAGGGGATATGAGAGGTATTGTAGTTGGAGTTATTTATTACAATAATTATCATTGAATACCAGTGTGTAACAAATGAATAATATGTAAAAATTAGAAACATGCTATTTTAATATCATATAAGTACATGCGATGGGAATGTTGGAGGTAGGGTACTGACACTGATGGGGAAGGAGCACATGGGCTTTTTGATGTCTACATGGGGCGTAGCAAAGGATGACGTCTATTACACCCATAGGATTAATGTTGTGTTTACTTTGACCACCTAGTCTTTTCCCCCACCCAACCACTCCCTTCCTATATAGTCTTGCACTGCTCTTTCCTGATTTACTTTCATTGACTCTGGATTTCACATCAGCTAAGTTTTTATTTTTTATATTCGTTTTATATGTGTATTGTTTTTTCGTTGGGGAAGGATCTTTGCCGAAACTTTCGCTGTCATGTTGCCTTCTTACAGGCTAATCCTTACCCTGTTTACTTTTTTCCAATTACTTTTTAAAATTATCTATATTAGCTATCTCTCGACCAGTGCAACTAAAATTTATACCCTCAGAATTGACCCCACTGTGGACATGGCGGTCATACAACAAGCAAACATACCCCAGTGGGTGGACATAAGCCCCACTACTGCCTGGACATGTACATGTTGTGTACGTGTACTTAGCCCTAGTATCACTCATCTCGTACCTGTCTATCCAGTGTCCTAAAGAGATCTGTTTAGGACATCCATGTGGATGTGATACTATCCATGTAAACGTGTCTCCGGATTTTTTGTATTTGTTGTATACTTTCTTCCATAGATCACCCCAATGTCTCACCATCTTGTCCAGTTTGTTCAGTAAATCTACGTCACATGTCACACATTTCAACTCACACCAGTCTTCCTCAATGTTTGCATCAAGCACCGTCCAGCCATCAAGAGTGACCAGTGGACTATCTTGTCTATCATAGAACAATCTACACGTTGTGTGTCTCGCCTCAAGGTCATCAAACACCACGTGTGTGGCCGTGTACATCCTTACCTCCCCCCACACTTTGCTGGGTGTGTCCGAGTGTTGACACTTGTGACATGGACAAGATCCCTTGTATTCAATGTTTACATACGTCACCGTCCCAGTCCCTGTTCTCCTGACGTCACTTCCTCTCTTGTCATAAAATGGATATGGTTGTTTGGTGTTTGGCCAAAACTCTGGTCTTTCTGTACTGGTTATTGTAACAGCTACCCTGACAGTGAGGTCAGCTATAGCTCTGACGTACTCAACTAGGAGGTTGTCATGGTAACCTTCAGGCAGGTGATTGATGTTAAAATCGTTGACAGGTACAAACTGTTTGTGACCTGGATTCTTCTTACAGCCATCAAGATGTTTGTGTAGATCTGCTTCTCCTCCTTCTGACACCAGGGTTTCATGTGTACCTGACAAGGTCAGCAAATAAAGAGCATTTTCATGCATGAGTTACGCTTCTATCTCACTTTTTGTCTCTTTAAAGATAGATTTCGCTTAGTCTATGCTTTCATTGTAATAGATTTAAAGAGCAGGTTGAGAGATTATTTGTCAACATTCATTTATGTAAGAATTACAATGTGTACATAGTTGTATTATATGCTAGGCATTAAAGTAGAAGATTGCAAGTTTATTAACTTGTTAATTAATTTAGTATATTTTTATATTTATGAAATGATTATAAAAAATTACCATTGAAAAGACTTGAATTTTCGTTCATGTCACACCTGCCATCTTTGACATCTGTTTGTCTGTCATGTGTGTCAAGTTCAAATAGTATGTGCTCTTGAAATTTTTCTGAAAGGAAAGTTTTCTAATGTATTTCTGTCTTATTAACTATTATTAATTATTAATGTCGCTATTTCTGTCTGTGTTTAATTCTCTCTCAAACTTTTTCTAAATGTGTTAATTTATCCCTCTCTCTCTCCCATTCTGACTTTCTTACATTTCGTCTCTCTCTTTTGTATCTCCTTGTCTCTATTTCTCTTTTTTCAATCTTATCATTTAACCAATAAATTTAAAAAAGGAATCGATAAATAAGAAAAAAAAAACCCACAAACATACATGATTATTTTAAATTTATATGATGGATCATGTTACCGTTATTTTGCAATCCTTTCAGCTTTTCTGATACCAGACCCGATTTATTTAAAGCATTCTAAAAAAAATTAATAAAATAAAAATGAAATTGGTTTTAAATATATACAATTTTATCAGTGTTATTAAAACACAATTTTGCAGTAAATATATAGTTATTCCTATTTGTTTTAAATATCGACAAGTTGACATTAATTTACGCAACTTTTAGTTAATTAACTTTATTAACTGTCAAAACTGGGGTAGAAATACATAAACTGTCTTATTCTTAAGTCTTGTTAATTGCAAACCATCATTCTCCTTTTGATTATTTTAAATAATTGATTTATATTTTTTTAAATTAATGTTATTGCTATTTGTCTACTCAGTCAGATAGTAAAATTTAATAAAACGTTGAATACGATGAAAAGATTTTCATGTTAATTATTAACAAGTCTTCAATACGCTCGACTGTCGTCTGCAATAATATTCTTTTTACTGTAAATGAATGACTACCATATATAGGTATTTATATTTCTGTTTACTGAAGGAAAATCCTTTATTAAAATAAGCTAATTATATTAAGTAATAACAATTATAAAAGTTTAATCTTAAAATAGTCTACATAATATTTAATAATTTGTATACCATTTATAAGATTCAAAGAGAAATAATATTTTCGGAGCGTGAAAGAAAAATGTTTTAGTATAGTCGAGTACATTGTTAATATCAATTATACCATTAATTTTGTAATATAAAAATATCAACGGGAAAAGAATAGCAGATTAATAACAATATATTTTTGTAAATAAAAAAATTACTTGATGGATCAAAAGCTTTATATTATTTTTAACTAGATGCCCGCGGCGTAGAATACGCCGCAGATTTGCTCATAGATTGTGCAAAGAAAAATGGGGGAAAGGCAGACAGAAACTACATCACGATGAAATCAGAACAACGCGAATGAACCTCGGATGCTGAGATAACTGCGAAGCATTGTTGATATGGAAACATGTGTACTGTGGTTAGCCACTTTCCAACCCGCACCACCCTAGCTTGCCAAACATAAACTAAATGGCATAGCCTGACAAAGCTTAGTTCCACTCGTCTTAAGCTTGCTATGGCGATCGAAAAGAAACATTTTTAAAAATTAATAAATTAATATCTAAGCTGGGGACTGAACCTGCGACCTTCGTGTGTTTGGCGAATGTTTTCACCATATGCTCCAAAATGTATGTTATTTTGTTGCTCTGAAAGAAAATAGTAATGACTTCAATTCAACATTGATGACCCCCTACGATTTGTACTAACTTTTCTTGCAATCGGTTTGGTCGGTGGGGTCAGAGGTCAGACAGCTTGCTACTTCTTGTCCGGAATGGTCTGACCATGTAGAGATTTATTTAAATCGATAAATTAAAAATTATAAAAATACTATTTAAAAATTATATTCAGCTTATGTCGATAATTTAAAAATATAATTTAGATATAAGTTATATGTTATTTTTAAAAATTCCTATGTCCTTTTTTATATAATATGACTATGGTTACATAAAGCTGAATTAACTGAATTTATATTTTAAAATTATAGAAAAGTAAAACAATGTATTAGCTACCTACAGTACTTACCCCCATAATGCTTGATCTAGGCTAATTGACTTATATCTGTCAGAGACAATAATCTGGAGAAATAATAGGAATTATTTTTTCAAATCTTTTAAAGAATTGCATTAAATATTTCATAAGTTAAATATTAGAATTGTATATTTTAATATTTATAAAAAAAAATACAGATGATTTACTAATATAAAAGCTGTGGTGTATTTCACTGATCTTCTTGCTATATTGTGATAAAAATAGTTTTAAATATGATTTTGTTCATTCAGAAAGAGATAACTCTGTATGTAGAGTTGGTCATATATATCTGTAAAGCCAAAACAGCTCAGCTATCTTTTCTTTTAATTTTTGTATTATTTGTCTTTGTTCTATGTGTACATTGAATAAGATATTTTGTGTAGCTTTGTTGTTTTATGTTTTCTTGGAAGGTTTATACATATCTTATTTTAACAGCGTATATTTATTTTTTTTATAAAAAGCCTGAATGTAACATTATTTACCACTTTTATAAATTTACTCTACAGTACACATGTACTTATTAAGGGACTGAAGTCATGATAACCTAAATACCAATAATTGGTTCCATTATAAGACTACAGAATGCATATCATTTCCATAGTAATTACAATTAAATGTTACAATAGACAAGTGATTAAGAAAATTTTCTTGGCTGCGTGCCGAAATTCAACAAGGCCCACTTATAAGAAGGAAAGTGCCAATGTGAAGATTAAACCAAAAATGGTAGGTTTACTTATGTGTGTATAATTTTTTATTTTTTTTTGTATTTAAATGGTTTTTTGGGGGTATTATGTGTGTGTATATTACTACTGTTTTCTTTTAAATTATGTATACTTGGTTTCAATCATGCATATTCGGATTCAATAATGCATGTCGTTGTTCGTTTGTAAAGACTTCGTTATTATGTAAGTATTATTGGTTTTTGAGGTTATTGTAACGGTAATAAGTGTTGAATTTTCTGACTTGTTCTTTTGTTGTGTCTTGATATCAGCTGTTTGTGTATAAATACTATTGGTTTGTGTCTCTCAGTGTGACTATACATTTGTGGTACTCTCTTTTATTTGCTTGTAGTTGTTTCCTTTAATAATTTTTAAATATCGTGTTTAACCAACTTCCTTTGTCTACAAGCAAGTTGCAGTTTTTTTTACACATAACGAATTCTGATATCAACGCAACTCTTTATACAATAACACTCGTGAGTTTGCTACACATGACATCAGTGACTTATATGTGACATTTATATTTTAATAAAAATATATTTTTATATAAAAATCTATTAATGTTTCTCTTTGTGTTCGCGCCACTTATAAATGTAGCATGTAGCAGAAATATCCAGAGTTAACATTCTTAAGTCAATATTTTCTTTTAGGACATGCTGATGATTTGTGTGACATTGAAATTATATTTTTATTATCATTATCGTATTTTGTATTTGTTTCAACTGTAATCTTATTCCTAGTGCTACAACTATGATGTACAAAGCTAAGAGAATTCAATTGTTTAGTGTAAAACTATTCGAAGTCTTTCAATTGATGTATCGGGTTATCTCTAATAATTAACACAATAAAATATATTAAAGCCTTGCCAAGATCGTAATCAAAACGTCAAATAATTCTTGTGTCTAGCTTCAGTTTATAGAACTTGTTTCAAAAACAAATGTCAAGCACGTGACTACAGTAATAAAAATCACTAATAATGGGACCAAACCAAAGGGTTCGTTCTTAAAGTTTGAGATAGGACATTAAATAACTAACCAATCAAATACAAAAGTAAGAATAAACTCATTTGACTGACGTAGTAATGCATTAAAGCGTGGAGTTTAAAAAACCGTCTTCATGTTCGAGTCCGACACGCTTGGACGATTTTTTGTACTTTGCTACTGGACCATGAATGTAAGTCATCTAGATCAGTGGTCCCCAAACTTTTTATCACAGCAGACACTTCAGTTAATTAATACTTTTTATCGCAGTAGACCCTTTAAAAATATAATAATTTATCGCAGTAGACCTTTCAAATATTAACAATTTTTATCGCCCTAGAACAAGAATTTCATAATGTGTTATGAATCATTGAAAATATCAAGTGTTTTCAGATGCGTGTATACTAAGTGTTGACAGACTTACTTGTTACACATTTCTATACTACGTGTTGACAGACTTACTTGTTACACATTTCTATACTAAGTGTTGACAGACTTACTTGTTACACATTTCTATGCTACGTGTTGACAGACTTACTTGTTACACATTTCTATACTACGTGTTGACAGACTTACTTGTTACACATTTCTATTTCCAAGTTCACGTATTAAATTGTCTTTAAACATCAACCCGTGGCTTGAGTTGAGTTTATTTCAAGGGAACAAGTTCCATAGACACATAGAGTTATTATGAACAATATTGTTATA
Source organism: Radix auricularia (assembly GCA_002072015.1). Classification (NCBI taxonomy): domain Eukaryota; kingdom Metazoa; phylum Mollusca; class Gastropoda; family Lymnaeidae; genus Radix; species Radix auricularia. Next base: position 86,706 of record MUZC01001300.1, read on the forward strand.
AACTTTAGACATCCATAGACACATAGAGTTATTATGAATAATGTTGGTATAAACTTTAGACATCCATAGACACAGAGTTATTATGAACAATCTTGGTATAAACTTTAGACTTCCATAGGCACATAGAGTTATTATGAACAATTTTGGTATAAACTTTAGACTTCCATAGACACATAGAGTTATTATGAACAATATTGGTATAAACTTTAGACTTCCATAGACACATATAGTTATTATGAACAATATTGGTATAAACTTTAGACTTCCATAGACACATAGAGTTATTATGAACATTCTTGGTATAAACTTTACACTTTCATAGACACATAAAGTTATTATGAACAATCTTGGTATAAACTTTAGACTTCCATTAATACATAGAGTTATTATGAACAATCTTGATATAATCTTTAGACATCCATAGACACATAGAGTTATTTTGAACAATCTTGGTATAAACTTTACACTTTCATAAACACATAAAGTTATTATGAACAATCTTGGTATAAACTTTTGACTCTAATAATATATTGGAGTTATAATAAACTCACTTGTAAAATTGATCTTCAATAAAAATTCAATGTAAAATACAATACTTAAGGCTTAAATGCTTATTCTTTCTGTTAAAAAATGTTTGATTTCCCTTGTCCCTTGCTTCCTAAAAACAATGCAACCACAAATTATGATATTTTATATTACAATACATTACATCAGGGAAACATTGACATATAGAGTCTCAATCTTATTTTAATAACAGCATCATAAGTATTTTCGACATGCTAATATATTTAAATAAACTACAGGTACGTTCTCTAATTGTCACCCAAGATGTTTCTATCTCATATTCTTTTATTTAAATGACGAATTCAGTAAACAAAATAGTTGTATTAAGTTATATCTTATTGTAAATATAATAAATTTAAAGAAAACAATTTACCTCTTTATTCAATCCAGTTTTTATAACGGTGCTAATTAATTAATTCACAGAATAATTTTAAAAAGTTGGTTTTGACATTTATATTTATTATATTTTACTTCCTTGTTCATCGCAATCTTAAGATTACATCTTGTAGTTTGAAGGGAAATTTAAATGTATAACAATTTTTAGGATAACTTTTTAAAAAATATAATAATATACATACACAAACAGAGAAGTATTTTAAAGGTTTATTTACTAAATATGTAATCCTAAGTTAAATTTGAACTTTACCAATTTTTTTTTATTGTTTGTTTGTTTGTTTGCTTTGTTTGTTTTTTGGTTTTTTTTTTTGGTTTTTTTTGTGTGTGAAGGTTTAAAAATTAATCACTACACACCAACACTTATTTGCGTATTAAATATATAATAAGTGTATCGGTATCTATGAATAATTTTGCTTTATGAACTACGATAATAAAAGTATTTGATAATTTGCTCCTATCCTAGTGACGTGTATGTTTGGAAAAGAAATACAAAAATAAATATTTTCTAGAAGTTTCTCACCGCCTGTTCCAGGTCCTCTCTGTACCAGAATGTCTTAAACAAATTATAAGGACAAGTTTGTCACATCCTGTTCCAGGTCCTCTCTGTACCAGAATGTCTTAAACAAATTGTAAGGACAAGTTTCTCACCTCCTGTTCCAGGTCCTCTCTGTACCAGAATGTCTTAAACAAATTGTAAGGACAAGTTTCTCACCACCTGTTCCAGGTCCTCTCTGTACCAGAATGTCTTAAACAAAATGTAAGGACAAGTTTCTCACCTCCTGTTCCAGGTCCTCTCTGTACCAGAATGTCTTAAACAAATTGTAAGGACAAGTTTCTCACCTCCTGTTCCAGGTCCTCTATGTACCAGAATGTCTTAAACAAATTGTAAGGACATGTTTCTCACCTCCTGTTCCAGGTCCTCTCTGTACCAGAATGTCTTAAACAAATTGTAAGGACAAGTTTCTCACCTCCTGTTCCAGGTCCTCCTTGTACCAGAATGTCTTAAAGAAATTGTAAGGACAAGTTTCTCACCTCCTGTTCCAGGTCCTCTCTGTACCAGAATGTCTTAAACAAATTGTAAGGACAAGTTTCTCACCTCCTGTTCCAGGTCCTCTCTGTAGCAGAATGTCTTAAACAAATTGTAAGGACAAGTTTCTCACCTCCTGTTCCAGGTCCTTTCTGTACCAGAATGTCTTAAACAAATTGAAATGATAAGTTCAACCAGGAAGTTATTTACATAAAAAAAAAAACCCACCTGACTTAGGATATAGAATTATCAACCAATCAAATGTCAAATCGACTTTTAAAAAACACCTTAACGCCGCAAATGATCAGATACGTCAATAGGTGGATTGGGGGAGAGAGGGGGCCACAACGGGTGACACCAATGTGTCAAATTGTGTGTGTTGCCGTTATTTGCCCCATTCACACCATGTGACACCAAGCCTATTTACGCTTCTGTCTAATATTTTAAAATTTGAGAAAACATCTCAAGGTAACCGTGTTGATATTAAGAGGTTCTAAAATGGTATTATTAGAATTTGTTAAAGATCTGATTAAATAAGTTATTCAAATTATTTTAACATAATGTATAAATTATTGTATAAAAGTATTTTTGTAAAACGTGAAAAGACTAAGGTAATAACAATTAATTATTTGATAATAACAAAATGCAACGAGTATGTTACACAAATATATTATTTGGTGAAAGGAAGGTGGCAGTAATACATATACATTCATATCTTGTAGGATAACATTTTAAAGTTTTATTCCACTTAGCACGGGAGTCTAGAGACCAACCTTTTTGTTTCTGTAGATATAGTAGTCGGCAATTTTATATTAAATACATGACGTCACTTTTTGAAATTGTTAATCTAGACACCAATACTATAGGTCCAATTTAGAGATATGTCATGTTTGACCGGCCGTTATTAACAGTAATTATTGCTGTCCCAATACTATTTTTATACTTTATAATATCTACAGCCTTTCATTAGCTGCTATACCCACTTAGAGACATATAATCTGTAGTTATTCCCACATGTATAGACCACTCATACACCTACTAAAGTTGATTTTAAAGGTAGTTATTATACAATTGTTATAAAATCAAAGTACTACGGACCGAGAGATGTTATAATCAAGACGTTTTAGATTCACTGTAGATGAAACACAACACTAAAATGTTAGGCTATAAATAAAGCTGCCACACGTCACAAGTTAAACTTCCTTTATCCAAGAGAATTAGTGCATGACCGAACACGTCAGGTGATAAAATATGTTGTTATTAATTTGTGTCTTACAGCACGGGTGAATGAGTCATAGAAAGACATGAGTATGAGAGTACATTTAGTGATACTGTAAACCGTCTCAAATTCGCACTTCCCTATTTGATGCCCCACGAATTCGCTTATTAATCTCTTAACTAAATGGAAAGTTTGACCGGTACACTGTACATCAGTATTATCACCATCAAATGGAAAAGTCAATTCATCATCATTTTATTCTCATTCATTATTTTTGAGCTACACAGACATGGGTGGAGGTTGAAATATTTTGGCATATATCCAATGTCATTTGAAAGTCATCTTCTTCCTCTTGGAGTCCGACACGCTTGGTCAATTTTCTTTAGTTTGTAACCATAACGGCATCGTATTTAGACCAGTGGTCCCCAACTTTACCAAATCCTTTATAAGGGGGATGGGGCCGGTGTGAGACAGGAAACGTCCGAGACAAAACTTAAGAATGTGGGGAAGGGGTGGTTTGGCATTAAAGGTCCTGAGACAAAACTTAACAAGAGGGGGGGTGGCGGGATGAGGCATTAAACGTCCTGAGACAAAAGTTAACAAACGGGGATTGGCGGGTTGAGGCATTAAATGTCTTGAGGTAAAACTTAACAAGAGGGAGGGGTGAGTCACTAAACGTCCTGATACAAAAGTTAACAAGGGTCGGGTTGAGACATTAAATGCCCTGAGACAAAAGTTAACAAGGGTCGGGTTGAGACATTAAATGCCCTGAGACAAAAGTTAACAAGGGGTGAGGTAAGGCATTAAACGTCACAAGACAAAAATTAACAAGTCAAGAATTTTATTTCTCTGGATTAAAAAATTGTTAAGATAAAATAAATAATATATTTCTATAAGTTCCTTACCTTGTTCCAGACCGTCCCTGTTCCAGAATGTCTTGAACAAATTGTAAGAACAACTCTACAAGGAAGATGTATTTATAAGAAATAATTATGACATAAGACATATAAATATCCTCCAATAAGATGTTGAAAGTAATAAAAGAAATAAAACTAAAAATTACCCAGCCATGACAACTATTTTGTAGTTTACAAAAACATCTCAAGGTTGTCAGGACATTCAGTGGTTCTAAAAATAATTTCTAAATTAAATTTTCAGACATAACTAAAGAATGGATTCAAGTGATTTTCAGCTTATCATCATGGCAGTGTATAGAACAATCATCAATTTTTGTATGTAGATAAAGATAGTGAACATGGCGTTACGTTGTAAAATATTTCAGTGCAATGTATCTCAACCCCATAAATATTTTCAAGGTTCATTTTAGGTTTCATTCGAATTTCATCTGTAGTTATATAACATGGCGAGATTAGATCTAAAATTATACCAACATTTATGTTTTTCTTCTACAGTTCTACCCACATAGAGGTATTTCATCTACAGTTATACCCATATTGAGGTCTTTTTTTACAATTATAACAACACTAATTTTCATCAAAACTTTAAATACGTCATACATGTTATTTTCCTTATCATGTCATTGTCTACAAACTTGAGATTCACTGTAGATGAAACATGACACTAAGATATTTGGTTTTAAATAAAACTGTTCCACGTCAAAAGCTAAACATCCTTTACCCAAGAGAATCAGTGCATGACAATACAAGTCAGGTGACATAATATTTTGTTGGTTATGAATAGTGCAAAGAATGTGAGGGGGGGGGGGATGAACAGACACAAACTACATCACGATGGAATCAGAACAACGCGAAGAACCTCGGATGCGGGGATAACTGCGACGCATTGTTTATTTGGAAACCAGCGCACTGTGGTTAGCCACATGCCCCCCTCCCCGCACCTCCCTAGCTTGCCAACTAGAAACTAATTATTGGCATAACCTGGCAAAAAGCATTTGTCAAGCTTATTCCCACTCGTATTGTGCTTGTTATGTAGATCGAAAAGATAGTATGAAATGAACGGGCACGAACACAAACTTTAAAAAAAAATTATAAAAGTAATGTCTTAGCTGGGGATTGACCTGCGACCTCCGCGTGTTGGGCGAATGTTATAACCATTACACTACGAAATACATGTAATTTTGTTGTTCTGAAAGAACATAGTAATTGACTTCAATTTTGAATGTTGACAACCTTTTCTTTCAACCT
>MUZC01001301.1:0-16439 GCA_002072015.1 Radix auricularia
ATATATATATATATTGTTCTAGCGAATGTAACGAGAAATATTGGTGTGGTCTTTCCGAGAGCGATGTTCCGTCTTATGTTTGTTAGTCCTTGTACAAAATAACAAACTCGGCCTCAAAGTTGTACAGTATCTATTTTCGTGCAAAAAGTTACACCCCACAGCCATCGTTCCCTGTAAGGCTCGTTGGTCCATGTGTAAAGTACAAAAATTAGTGTGCGATGTTGCACAGCATCAGTTTTTAACAAATATTCAGCATTTGTTGCGCGGCAATTCTAAACTCCTGCGCGGCATCGGCCAGATATCTGCGCAGCTGCGCAGCTTATAGGGAACATTGCCAGCAGCATAGATATTATAGTATTCTTATCAAATTAGCTTCACGGTAAATTGTAAACTGTTGCGCGTTGAAGGACAGATTTGAGTATCTGCAAGGCCGCAAAGCATAAAGCTTAAAGGGGACATTATCTGAGAGGTATATTACAATTCTGTTGTGCGGTATTTCCAAGCTAAAATTAAAAGCCTTATATATAATTAAACTTTTATTTTGGTTCTTCTATCGTCTAGACTTTAGTGTTTTTAAGTTTATTGAGAATAGCAGAATCCCTTAAATTTCATGAAGAAGATTAATCCTTCAATACGTAGGACGCAGTAATCTTCTGTACAGAAGGAGCGTCTGTAACATATAATATAAGATAAGATAATTATTTATACTTTTTGTTGCTTAAATTTGTATTGTAATTATTTATTTAGATTTGTCTACGTAAACAAAAAGTTTATTTCCTTATTTCTTGCATTGCAGAACGAATTGGCTGTGTTACATCACAAAACTTGGACGCCATGGAATCAGCGAAATCTAACCGATTTTGAGAAATATTGAACGCAACTCAACAACTTAACAGGATCTATTTTTGCGTTATGAAAATATTATTAATCAAAATTAATAGATTAACCGATTAAATGTTATCTTGATTAAAAAGGGAAAAATTAATCCATACCAGCCCTAATATATATATATATATATTAAGGCTGTGGAAATCAACCATTAATTAATCGATTAATCGGTAAAATTTTACTAGATTGAAATTAATTTATTAAATTAATTAATTTTATTAAAATTTAAGAAAATATTTAAAATACTTTTTTCCCATTTTATTAATAATAATAATTAAAAATTACGTACAACTTTTCCCTCCTATTATTATTATTATTTATCTAGCGGTGGATGCGTAAACAACAAGATTTTTCTTCTTGATTTCTTCCATAGCAGAGTTTGCTGTGCTGCGTCACAAAATGTAGGAGCCATGAAACAACCGCGACTTACCCGATTTCGCAATAGATGAATATTGACTTAAAGGTATCTATATATGCGTAATACAAATATAATTAATCGAAATTCATCCATTAAACGATTTTTTTCCATTAATCCAAAATAATTTTATCCAATACCATTCCTACAGTAATATTTTAAAATCTGAAAATATTAAATTGACTTCCTGAAAGTTCATAACCAAATGTTTGTGTGTGTTTTTTTTTTTAGCTTTGAAACCTTGGGAAATCGGCAAATGGAAAGGGGGGGGGGTGCCTATATTTTTTGATTATTTTCAGATCCTAAAATGAAGAAGTCAATAAACTAATGTTACCTTTCGGCTGCGCGTCCAGATGTGTGGCAGATATCGCGAAAACGTTTAGAATTGACGCTTGCAGATTTTAAAGGGGATAATATAATATCTTTGTTGAGTGTTAAATTTTGCATCAAATTTGAAGATGTGGAACTTTGCACACGAAATTGTCCTTCAGCCATTGGACAAATAAAAATTTGAGAGGACATTGTCCAAAAATTACTACATCATTATGGGGACAAATTTCTACAAGACAGTATGCCCCTTTACATAACCCACCCCCCAACTCTTAAGCATTTTAACAGTTCATAACAAAGAGACCATTAAGTAAAAACCGTTTGAAGAACATGACGAAAAGCTTGACCTGAACTTTCCGCTCCCCCCTCCCAACCGCAATGGCTCATCGTGTGACTGGCCTAGCGAGATGACAAATGGCCGCCACTATAGGTACGGCTTAGGTGCGCTTAATTCTGCAGAGCGGTAAACGAAATAAAAACTAATAAATGAGTCGGTCACCGCCTGAATTCCCCGACATCAAAGCCGAGGCCATCCGTCAGTGTCGGTGGCTAAGGTTGGGAGACATGGCAAAGTTGTGTGCTGATGGGTCACATCAAAAGACCTGGGAGAGACAATGGCTTGTGCTATTTTTTGGATGGACAACAGGGCGCGTGAGGTAAGCCATGTACCAATCCTAATTTCTGGTCGGTAAAAATAAAGCTATGCTGGAACAAGGCAAATATATATATCTATATTGTTAGGCCTATTTTAATAGTCGCCAATGACAAGTGTAAATTCTAAGGAAATAATTTCCAGTTTGGACTCCCTCATTTAGCCTTTGTAACGCTAATTAATCTAGTTATTATTTTTGGTAAAGATTGTAACTATTATTACAAGAGCATTAACGCTTTGAATTCCTTGAATTAAAATCTATTTAGTGACCATCCAATAAGTTACTTCTTGATAAACTAAGAATGACCAACAGCGGACAAAGCTATGCAGGGAGTCAACATCTTCACAAAGAAACCCAAAACCAATTTAAAAATATAAAAAAAAAAGAATCCCATTCTGATATACGTTCAAGCGGCTTTAATATTTGACTGTAATAGAAAATCCTCTTGGCAAATCATAAATTAAAAAAAAAACAACTCTATTTGAAATCGAAATCTATTTTTAAATGCCTATTTTGATTACACGACATTGGGTGTCGGTGGCTATTGAATTTGATATTTAGAAAATTGTAATATTTTTGGAATATTGTGGTTTTTTTTTCAATGGTAATTCTTTTTTGTTTAGTTTATAAAGCGTTATATCAACTTTTCAGTGACGTCATAACATTCTCAAACTGATGGGGTAAATTCAAAGACGCAAGTTTTAAAAAAAATAGATTAGAATATGTTCGTAAGGGATAATTTAGTCAATTTTAAAAAAAAAGTATTAACTTGAATAGAGTTAATTCATGTCCATTTAAAGGAAAAAAAAATGATTCGGTTATGTTCCCTCATTGACTGCGCGAAATGTTGAGCATGATTTACATCATAGATTCAAAAATAAAATTAAACCAACCAAACTGACGTTTATCAGTGGATCATATACATCAAGAGAGTTTTAAGTAATTAATTATAAAATCTGAAGCATGTTATTGAGGTCTGTGGCTACTGTTAGAAAGATCAGCTAATCATCGACAGTTTAAAGTTTGCTTGCTGATGCTGAATCCAAATACGCAGCTATTTAGTATCACGCATGACAGTGTTTGTTTGTTCGTGCCGATTCATTCTCGCAAAGTTTCCACATAGTTTTGGCCTCGAAAGATTGGTTAAATTTCCTTCTACAAACTGAAGGCTAACATTCTACATTTTCCCAAACATGAATTGAATTATGATTTTCTGTTAACCAGCTGTTCTGGAAAAGTTGAATGAAGTCAATGTTTGGCTAGCAGGAAAGGGTGTGTATGCACATGCGATGTACACATATCTGAAAGTATCCCCAGCATACTTTTAAAGAGCAATCGCTGACATTTTAAGTAATTGGATAATGAAAAAAAAAACACCTGATATGTGTGCATCATCTATTAAATTTTTTTAGCCATGAAATGTAAGACAGATGTAGGTACATTCAGAACCTTATAACATTCAGCTACATCTGTAGGCATAAAATGTAAGACAGGTGTAGGTATATTTAGAACCTTATAACATTCAGCTACATTTTATGGATTACCAACAGATAAAACAGTGAAGGAAAGTTTAAAGTCAGTTGCACTATTAACTTTTCTAGTCTCACAATGTGAAGAAAGTTTGAGAATTCAATAAATCGGGCTTCAAAAATGTTTTCATGTTTTGGGTAAAACATTGAATGGGACCTGGCAGTTTCTTGACTAAAGATTAATCAAGAGTCTAGAAAGTAGGGTTGTGATTCCAGATTCAGCATGCAAATCTGACAAGTCAAAGTAATTTTAGGCCTCTAAATTAGAGTTAAAGGATATATTAAATGTTATTGAATAAGATATTGCCATTCTGATAAAAAATGTATGTCTTTAGATTCATAGTAACTATTGAATAAATAATTGCGACCATTTTTAATTTACATTTTGTTCATTGTACTGTTGGTGCCTAGTGTGATATAACATAAAGACTTAAGCATATTTTTAGATAATAATCTGACCTCCCTCCCCTGATCAAAGAAAAGGGAGACAACAGTTTGGTCACCCTTTACGAGTACAAGCAAACATACAAACATTACATTAGCACGTGCACTTTTCAAAATAGATCGTCTTTCCTAGTTAAAATTGAATTTTGCAAATGAAAACACCCAGAAACCATTGGACAACAGTTCTCCTGTAACTATAGTACGTGACTAGCTGAGGCTCTCACTGAAATAAGTTATATACGACGTATTCCCAAACTAACTCAACATTAAGCTGAAAACGCGACAGTTTGGCGACGTAGGTTCAATATAATACAACAATTTTTTTTTCTATTAAAATATTAATTATGAAGAAATTTAATTAAAATCATTAAAAAAAACAACTTATTAAAGGAAAATATAAAAATTTAGTATCATTGTTTAGTATACGTATATTGACTCAGTTGATTAGAAGGTGTGGGTGATTATAACTTTCTGCTGAAACATTGCAGATGATCTTTGGCTTAGAGGCGAGGTTGCGTTAGGGAGAGTGATTGTGTTTGATTTGGGTTGGGGTGTGGGTGAAGGGGGTACGGCTGTAGTTGACGAAGTCTACGCTGATAAGTTTCACAGGTTCAAAAAGGAGCAGCAAAAAATGTCTGATGTTAATTGTGGACGCTATGAGTTGGTTGATCAATGGCCGACTTATAAGCTGACTGTTATGGCTTATTGGTTGGTTTATGTATAACTTATAAGTTTATGGTGGCCGACTTAAACATTGCACTAAATGCCCTGTATGTGTACCCTCCCTGGGGTCCTTAGGCGGAAGTTTTATTATTTAATGTTGACGGGGTTAAATCGTGCAATATGTGGTCTTATGTTTCTCTTTAGTGGGCTGCCGACTTCCATCTAGTGGGCTGCCGACTTCCATCTACTGGGCTTCCGACTACCATCTTGTAGGCTGCCGACTTCAACCTAGTGGGTTGCCGAGTTCCATCTTGGGGGCTGCCGACTATCATCTTGTGGGCTGCCGACCACCATCTTGTGGATTGCCGACCACCATCTTAAGGGACTCCGACTGTCGTCTTGGGGGCTGCCGACTACCATGTAATGGGCTGCCGTGTACCTTCTAATGAACTGCCGACTATCAACTTGGGGGCTGCCCTGTATCATTGGTTACTGCTGTGTACACTTTTATAAACTATTTTATTTACTTAAGATATTATTTATACTAGGCTTAATGTAATTAACACTGGTGTAATCTCATATTCTAACAGTCGGCTATGTAACCAAATAATCCTCACTATTCTCAATAAACAGATGATAAAAGAAGGACCCAAGCTATGATATTATCTAACTAGTAAACTAAGAACATGACTAGTTTTATTTAAGACATAGATAAAATTATTTCTTAAAATTATTTCTGCCTTTAAAAAACACGTTAATTTTCTTATTCCTACTGAAAGTAGATTAAAAACGATAGTCTCTGCACTTGCAGTCAGTTTATTTGACATTTATATACAATAAATGAGCGAAAACTGTGCTTAGGCTGAATGGCTGCTGTCGAGTATTCCAACCCCCTCCTTTTGAGAAACGGTTACTTGTTAAACACATGAGTCCAAAATATTTGACCCCATCATCCTAAACAAAGACCAGAGACATGACATGGAAAAATTATGGGACAAGTAGGGCAGAGTTATCGATCTTTGGACACCTTGAAATCTGGCGTGATAATTTACGGGTTTATTTTTATATTTTGAGATTGCTTTAACGTTTATCGGGAGTATGTTAGGAAAAAAAAACACTTCATCTCGAGAAAAACTGACCTAAGTTTTTCTTAAGGTTTATGTGCAAAATGATTTCATAAACACCATTAAAGCTGATTTTTCCTTTCTTGTTATTTGAATTGTTCATCTTATATTTAATTGATTGATTGTTCAGAAACTTTTATTCAGAATAAGATTTGATGTAGAATTGTTATTTCAGCTGAGAAAATATAATTTAAAAAAATTAAAATCGGGATTATATGTGGTTTTAAAAAAAAATTCCATCTTTAAATTGAAAATTTTCGTTGAAGTCACCGAGTAAGGTTAGCGGTTGGGGAATATCTAAAGGTTAGACACAAACTTAAATTTTTACTGAGCCATTAACATCTTTTCCGAAAAGTATGCTATGTGTGTAGTCATAGACGCTAAAAATCAAAGTATGTATCATTATCATTAAGCTCATCTATATAACAGCACCAATAGATCGTCGACATGGAGATGTTTACATGGCAATAATACATAGGTAAATGTTTACATGGCAATAATACATAGGTAAATGTTTACATGGCAATAATACATAGGTAAATGTTTACATGGCAATATTACATAGGTAAATGTTTACATGGCAATAATACATTGGTAAATGTTTACCTTCTCAGAGTTTAAGCGCTGTCATGTCTGAAGATGGTTAAGAAGAGCAACACACAGTCAGGTGCTGGGTATACGATCAAGGCATTTTCAAGCAATTTAAAATTACCTTGTAAACGTAATTTAATTGAGGAGTAGAAGTGTTTTGTTTGTATACTGTTTGTATACTGGGCTAGTTGGTTGGGTTTTTAAAACCTTATAACTCAGTTTAAAAGAAGAAAATTAAATCTCTGGAAAAACGCAAAGAATGCGGTTAAAGTGATCAGGCTGAAAATAGTTTCAGACAAGATATTTCACTGAATATTATAGTGAAATTATAATACAATCTGGCATGAGATGAAATGTCCGGGAGCAAATTATGTCCCCTTTAGGCTCAGAAAACGACAGTCAACGATTTAGTGGCTAGACGGAAATTGCTCTATCAATGGAAAATTATTTTCTATATACATGAGCAATTTTGTCCTTTTGCTATATGATTATGTAAAAAATGATTTTCTATATACACGACTCATTTTGTCTTATAGCTATATGACTATGTAAAAAATGATTTTCTATATACATGAGTCATTTAGTCTTTTTTCCTATATGACTATGTAAAAATGATTTTCTATATACATGAGCCATTTTGTCTTATTGCTATATGACTATGTAAAAAATGATTTTCTATATTTCTATATACATGAGTCATTTGGTCTTATTGCTATATGACTGCAATGCTAAGCCAAAAACACAATGGTGTAATACCAGGCTTAATCCAAGTCTGTTGAGAGACAAAGAATATCATGATATATATTTTCTTAGCAATTTAATTCAACGGTTCCAGGTGTACATAGTGAAATAGGGAGACTGTACATTTTTGTAAAATTAAAGTGTGTGGAAGAAAATGTGTGAGGGGGCTGCACAAACTTCATTCAAACGTCTCTGTCGATTGATTGTTTTACAACCGAGGCGAAAACAATTTTAAAATAAAATGAACTTGTAAACATTTAAAAATAGCATACGATTTCTAGATGTAGTTACTCCAAAACTCGAAAAAGAAGTTTTTGTGTATGTGAAACTGTGACTGTCTATAAAGATGTAGAAATAAATCTTAACGCATACGGGATACAATAATAACCAATGTTTAAAAAGAAAACTTTCTTCAAACTAGATGTAATTTACATATATATGACATCCTTATAGATTCCAAAAGGTATCACTAAAATGAAACCAAAACATTGGATGCCACGGGCAACAGTCTCACAGACTAGAAAGTGGGGTGGGGGTGCTCAAAAGTTTACAATTATAAACTAATAAAGTTTAGGGTTGACTGTACAAATAAAAATCTTTAAATAAACATAATTGTTAATATGACAATAAAAAAGAAAGAACCTAAACATATTTATAAATGAATGTATATCTTTTCTTTCATAGCTACACCATTATCTTATCTTATCTTATCTTACCTTATATTATCTTATCCCATAAAAACGCTCCTCTATACAGAGGAGTTTACTTTCTACGTAATTTTAATTAGAGTTTTAAATGTTGATAGTGTTTTGGTTATCCAGGTAACCTATATGTTCGAATTGCAGACGGGAAGAAAGAGAATTTGTATGTGTTTGTTTTTGCATACGGACTAAGAATTTTTTTGTATGCTTATGTCTATTGATAGTTGTATTAAGTTATGTATGTGTTGTATTTCTAAATTAGAATAAATGTCCTGACGTAATATTACTACTTTGCTCTTTATTGCTCTACCTCTAGTGTTTTGAGGTTAAATCATTTAACTAATGGTCTTAATACTCTTTTAAACTCTGTATCTTCTCCTGTACTGCACCTGAACGCTCTTTTCAAAATTTGTTTATAAATTTTATCTTTCGTGGATGGGTCCAGTGGCGTCACGAGAGGGTTGCGGTGGGGGTGGGCCACCCCGGGTGACACCATCAGGGGGGTGACACCAGACTGTGAAATTCTATATATTCCCGTTATTTGGCCCTGGAAAACTCGGAGGAGTTCTATGGGTTAAATCGTGAGTGGGTGACACCAAAAGCCCGGGTGACACCATGAGCTACCGCCCAGGGTGACACCAACCCTAGTGACGCCTCTGGATGGGTCACATGCATGCAGAAGTTGCATACTCATCCGATCGGCAAAAAACTTTCGGAAGTACACCAACTCCCACGAAGGTTTCTGGCACATATTTTTTTTTTTTAAAGTACCATTCATTGTTTTCCTAGAATTTCAATTTCTTCTTAGATCGTTGTATCATCCGATAAGCCCCTTGTATCAATATGTTTGTTTGTAATCTCAGTGTTCGGGAATTTTTAAAAAGTGTTTTAAAGCAATAAAAACCAACAAATAATTTAAGAGGCATAGATCTACAATTTTGATAAATAAAGTGATTATATAAACATTGAAAATTTAATGACATATGAAAGTTAAAGAACAAATTTCCGCTCTATTAAAAACTAAAACTTAAAACTGACAACAACCATTGGTAGTCAGGCGGTTCAAGTTCATACTGAATCTTTGAGCATGCAGGAAACGAACAATAAGTTGGAGATGATAATAATGCTACTAATATCACCTATTTAAGCCCCGAGACATTAGCCCCTGTCAAATTTAATAAGCAGCTCGGATGAAGGGCGCAATGTTATTAATGAAAGGCAGGCACCAGAACAATAAGACATGAGATTAGGATCGGGAAGGGGACGGCAGGTAGAACACGGGGTGGCAGGTGGGGACGGAGATCAGTTCATTATTTAATGTTTGATCATGGGCGGCGGTCGTGGTGGGTCTTCTCCAGAAAGGAACAACGCCATGTCTTTTAAATACGTAGTTGATGGATCGTTGGACCTCAAGTCATGAGCTAGGGACACAGAGAGTGTTGGACCTCAAGTTATGAGATGGGGACACAGAGAGTGATGGACCTCAAGTTATGAGATGGGGACACAGAGAGTGATGGACCTCAAGTCATGAGATGGGGACACAGAGAGTGGTGGACCTCAAGTCATGAGATGGGGACACAGATAGTGGTGGACCTCAAGTTATGAGATGGGGACACAGAGAGTGGTGGACCTCAAGTTATGAGATGGGGACACAGAGAGTGGTAGACCTCAAGTCTTGAAATGGGGATACAGAGAGTGGTGGACCTCAAGTTATGATATGGGGACACAGATAGTGGTGGACCTCAAGTCATGAGATGGGGATACAGAGAGTGGTAGACCTCAAGTCATGAGATGGGGATTCAGAGAGTGGTAGACCTCAAGTCATGAGATGGGGATACAGAGAGTGGTAGACCTCAAGTCATGAGATGGGGATACAGAGAGTGGTAGACCTCAAGTCATGAGATGGGGACACAGAGAGTGGTAGACCTCAAGTCTTGAGATGGGGATACAGAGAGTGGTAGACCTCAAGTCATGAGATGGGGATACAGAGAGTGGTAGACCTCAAGTCATGAGATGGGGATACAGAGAGAGTGATAGACCTCAAGTCATGAGATGGGGACACGGAGAGTGGTTGACCTAAAGTCATGAGATGGGGACACAGAGAGGGGTGGACCTCAAGTCATGAGATGGGGATACAGAGAGTGGTGGACCTCAAGTCATGAGATGGGGACACAAAGAGTGGTTGACCTCAAGTCATGAGATGGGGACACAGATACCTGCGCGGTTTCACAGGCACACAGATATCTTACCAACGCTGCGCAACAATTTAGAACTACTGTGCCGCAAATTCGGTAAAATGTTGAACAGACAAAATAATGGAAGCTGTGCAACTTAGCGCACATGTTTTTTATTCTGCACACGGAACATCGAACTTTAGAGAGAACATTGGTCCTGACCTTACTTTAACCCTAAATAAGGACACTAAGATTTCAAGTTTTTTAAATCTCTTTTTTAAGATTTCCTAAAGTAAGTCAAAAGGTAACAAACCATTCATTTATTGTCTGTAATTTCGTTGACATCAGACCACGCGAATACCTGTTTACTTCACTTGAAATGTTTAGAGAGGCTGTAGACAAGGATGATAACCTATTAGTTACACCATCCATCACTCCCTCTTCTTGACGTACGACAGTGCCTCTATAGCACTCTTCTGTCAATTGTTAGAGTAGTTTACTCCGAGGGGCCAGGAGCCCCTGTCACACGGCAGAGTACTGAACTGACGAGGGGCCAGAAGTTTGTGCCACACGTGAGAGTACTGTACTGACCCGGGACCAAGAGTTTGTGCCACACGTGAGACTACTGTACTCGCGAGGGGCCAGGAGTTTGTGCCACATATGAGAGTACTGTACTGACCAGGGGCCAGAAGTTTGTGCCACATGTGAGAGTACTGTACTCGCGAGGGGCCGGGAGTGTGTGCCACATGTGAGAGTACTGTACTCGCGAGGGGCCGGGAGTGTGTGCCACATATGAGAGTACTGTACTGACAAGGGGCCAGAAGTTTGTGCCACACGTGAGAGTACTGTACTGACCAGGGGTCAGGAGTTTGTGCCACATGTGAGAGTACTGTGCTGACCAGGGGCCAGAAGTTTGTGCCACACGTGAGAGTACTGTACTAGCGAGGGGCCAGGAGTTTCTCTAACCACCCCACCCCATAGCCCCGTGCGTCTGTCTATCTGTCAAGGATCCATTATGCGTCATTGAAGGTGATTTACGTTAGGACAAGGTCGCAGACGATTGGATGGGAACAGAATTAAAATGGATGGCGGATGTCGAGAGGATGGAAAGAAAACGAGAAATGTTTTTGTTTTCCATCTGTTAAATTTTTATAAATGTTTTGTATACATTTTTAAAGAGATAAAATTATATCGCAAGATACGAAAAAAAAGTATTCAAATATAGAATGGAAAAGATGAAGAGATAGAGAAGGCCAGAGAAGGAGAAGGAGAAGGGTGGATGTAAGTACGGAAAAGTAGAGATAGAAATAAATGTGTGAAATAAGATTTAAGAAGTTTTGGTTTTTGTGATTATAGTTACGATAGCTGATGTTTTTTAATAGATTGTTTATTGTCTAAAATGTTGAATGGAATTTGACATATCCAATTGTGAGATGAACACAGGAGAAATGAGAATAAAATAATTGAAAGGGATTAAGGAAGAAAATACACGGTGATGTGAGTAAACAGATGAGAAAATAGAGTGTTTAAGAGACTAGGGGCATCGAGAGAGGAAGATAGTTCAAAGAGAAGAGAGCGGAAGTTATTGATGTGTAGTTCTTGAAAGATGATGTGCTGATGGGATGTGTGATAATTGTTGACAATTAACTCGAATTAATGAAAAGCTAAGAGTAGAAATGTGCCGGAAAATCACAACGCAACCAAACATTTACTCTAAAGCTGTGGTATGTTCCACACTGCAATAACGCATTCCTAGTAAACAATTTTAGGTAAAGTTCGCTTTGGTGGTCGCCGGTGCTTGGCTCTAAGTAGCTGATCAGAGATGCCTCCATCGTCCTCTAGACAGCTCTTAGTGATCTATAGATGTGACAGGCGACAAGTGATCCATAGATCTGACAGAGACTCGGACAAAGTGGAGAGCACGGTCCCGGGAAAGCGGAGGGACAATTTACCACTGGAGAGAAGCAATGACGAACTCGAGAGGTGAAGTCCGGGCGCGGACATTGTTGCCGCTCGGCAATTAGGCTAACCGGTGAGCAAGGGTGAAGAGCCGGCAGGGGGTGTGACAGGAGACAGGCTGAAGTGATGGATGGCCGGCACCGGATGCCACATCTATCTCCTGGTCAATAGGGCAATTTATCGATTAATTTTTTTTCCTTTTTAATTTTTTAAAAGCAATTTCTGGAGTGCATTATATTTATATCTGACAAAGATTGGACGTCGTACTGGAATATTCTGTGCTAGAATGTTGATCTTGTTGTTAGTAAGAAATTCCCAGAAATATAAAGCTGTTTTAGTTATTGGTTTCCATAACTGGCCCTGACTCAATACAAAATGATAAATTTATAAATAGTTACAAACTTATGACAAAATACAATGTACTGTGGTGCAGCAGAGTGGACGTGAATGTGTGCGGATGTTTAAATTTGAGGACACATTAATGGATCTGTACTGCAACAACACATCTGATCATAGGCTCCCCCTCCCACCATCCAACACTCTGTAAGTCGGTAGTATGAACAAAGAGGACACCAGAAGTAGCATGTCCATAACCAGGTGAATATCGCGGCCTAAATAACGAATCACTACGGACATCATATTTACAAATGAGTTGGCTATGAATTAATAAATATTATCAAAAACAAAACCGTCTCCTGATTCTCGACTGAAATCTGAACATCAGACAACAGCCATTAACTTCTGTTGCCACTGTAAATGATGTCATACCAAATACCAGTTAATCAGTCGCCCGCTAGATCTCAAAACATCGTCCAACATCCGTCAACATAATGAAGGAATTGTTGACATAACAAAATTGATGCATCCAATCCGGGGGAGAGATAACCAATGTTTCCTTAAAGCTGCATGTCCGCGCAGATATCTGACTGGCGCTGCATAGTAGTTTGGAATTACCGTGCAGTAAATTTCATCTAGTGGCCAGGTATGTAGTGGCCAGATATCTCGTGGCCAGATATCTAGTGGCCAGGTATTTGGTGGCCAGGTATCTAGTGGGAAGGCATCTAGTGGGCAGGCATCTAGTGGCCAGGCATCTAGTGGCCAGGCATCTAGTAGCCATGCATCTAGTGGCCAGGCATCTAGTGGCCAGGCATCTGGTAGCTAAGCATTAAACACATCGACTAATTATGCCTTACGACTGCTTTCAACTAAAAGAGAAGTGATCATATATCTTTGGATTGTTCTTTCTCTCTCCCTCTTCCCCACCTCTCTCTCTCTCTCTCTCTCTCTGTCTCTCTCTTTTTCTCGATTTCTCTCTGTCTCTCTCTTTTAATCTCTCTTTCTCTCACACACACACCTTTTCATTCGTCAATACTGAATAATTCAGAGAGAAATGAGTTGTTGCTTTTTTTTTTTTTTTTTTAAATTTATTTATATATACCGTGTGTGAGGTTAAAAATGCGAGTGGTGGAAGTTGGGTAGACCGTTGATTTACTTCAGGTGTGGGATTGAACTCATGTGAGGTCTCCGTTAAACGATGCAATATTCATTCGCAGTTGATGTTTTCTGAACGACTCCATTCATTATTTTTTCACGGGGAAGTCATCCATCATATCTCCCCCAACCTCCAATTTTCAAATGTTAACACTTTTCACGTTTTCGACACTTTCCTTTATTTTCTCTTTAGTAATAGTTGAAAATTTATCATGGGATGCTCCATTCTATTAAATAGGCGAACTGAAGACACGTCGCTTTTCCCGTGAACGGCAGCACAGCAATTAATGATGGAGAGAGGGAATCAATGAGTCAATGTGGACATACAGCAGTCATCAATTGAGACCATGAGTCAATGTGGACATACAGCACTCATCAAATGAGACCATGAGTCAATGTGGACATACAGCACTCATCAATTGAGACCATAAGTCAATGTGGACATACAGCAGTCATCAATTCAGACCATGAGTCAATGTGGACATACATCACTCATCAATTGAGACCATGAGTCAATGTGGACATACAGCACTCATCAATTGAGACCATGAGTCAATGTGGACATACAGCAGTCATCAATTGAGATCATGAGTCAATGTGGACATACAGCACTCATCAATTGAGGCCATGAGTCAATGTGGACATACAGCACTCATCAAATGAGACCATGAGTCAATGTGGACATACAGCACTCATCAATTGAGATCATGAGTCAATGTGGACATACAGCACTCATCAATTGAGACCATGAGTCAATGTGGACATACAGCACTCATCAATTGAGATCATGAGTCAATCTGGACATACAGCACTCATCAATTGAGACCATGAGTCAGTGTGGACATACAGCAGTCATCAATTGAGACTATGAGTCAATGTGGACATACAGCACTCATCAATTGAAATCATGAGTCAATGTTGACATACAGCAGTCATCAGTTGAGACTATGAGTCAATGTGGACATACAGCAGTCATCAATTGAGACCATGAGTCAATGTGGACATACAGCACTCATCAATTGAGACCATGAGTCAATGTGGACATACAGCAGTCATCAATTGAGACCATGAGTTAATGTGGACATACCGCAGTCATCAATTGAGACCATGAGTCAATGTGGACATACAGCACTCATCAATTGAGACCATGAGTCAATGCTGAAATACAGCACTCATCAATTGAGATCATGAGTCAATGTGGACATACCGCAGTCATCAATTGAGATCATGAGTCATTGTGGACATACAGCACTCATCAATTGAGATCATGAGTCAATGTGGACATACAGTAGTCATCAGTTGAGACTATGAGTCAATGTGGACATACAGCACTCATCAATTGAGATCATGAGTCAATGTGGACATACAGCACTCATCAATTGAGACCATGAGTCAATGTTGACATACAGCAGTCATCAGTTGAGACTATGAGTCAATGTGGACATATAGCACTCATCAATTGAGATCATGAGTCAATGTGGACATAAAACAGTCATCAATTGAGATCATGAGTCAATGTGGACAAACAGCACTCATCAATTGAGACCATGAGTCAATGTGGACATACAGCACTCATCAATTGAGACCATAAGGCATTGTGGACATACAGCACTCATCAATTGAGACCATGAGTCAATGTGGACATATAGCACTCATCAATTGAGACCATGAGTCAATGTGGACATACAGCAGTCATCAATTGAGATCATGAGTCAATGTGGACATACAGCAGTCATCAGTTGAGATCATGAGTCAATGTGGACATACAGCAGTCATCAGTTGAGACCATGATTCAATGTGGACATACAGCACTCATCAATTGAGACCATGAGTCAATGTGGACATACAGTAGTCATCAATTGAGACCATGAGTCAATGTGGACATACAGCACTCATCAATTGAGACCATGAGTCAATGTGGACATACAGCACTCATCAATTGAGACCATGGGTCAATGTGGACATACAGCACTCATCAATTGAGACCATGAGTTAATGTGGACATACAGCACTCATCAATTGAGACCATGAGTCAGTGTGGACATACAGCACTCATCAATTGAGACCATGAGTTAATGTGGACATACATCACTCATAAATAGAGACCATGAGTCAATGTGGACATACAGCACTCATCAATTGAGACATTCCTCAAACCAAAGATACAACTTGTGAATGGTTTTTGAATAAAAAGTGAACATAATTTAACCAAATAAAATCTGAATATATCAATAACGTTTTTGTGTGGTTCAAATGCATCGTTTTAGTTCATCCTAAAAATAATCTCTAACATTAAATTTTTATTAATGATTCATTTTAATAATAATAAATACTAATTTGACAATTTATATAGTGCTGTATCCCAGCAAGGAGCCGGGCTCAGGGTGCTTTACATGGAGATAATAACATACATATATTAATTAAATAAACATTCATATCATAATAACCACATAAATCAGCTACGGTTATCATTAAAAATAAATATTGTTTCATTAACTTTGCATACGTATTTTGAAAAGATTCGTCTTAAAGGCAATCTGAAAGGACTAAGTAGTAGAAATACTACGGATGTGTAATGGTAGAGAATTCCCTTATTTTTTATTTTCACTTCCACCTTCTCTCCCCGCCCACGCAATACAATTAAGTTTTTTTTTCCCGACCCATGTTCGGAACCAATAATTGACAACAATAACGTTCTTGTAAATGTGTCCGTGTAATGTCCTCCTTCATCTCCCC